>CABPRJ010000964.1:350405-689586 GCA_902439185.1 Cinara cedri | reverse complement strand
GGGAAAAAAAAAAAAAAAAAAAAAAAAAAAAAAACCCGTAAATTTATTACACCCGATATCGTATATTATAATACGATAATACGATATTTTATACGATATGCATGTATAATGAATTCAGAGCTCTGAATGCATTTGCATACCTACCGGAAAAAGCGTATATTATAATAATACAGACGATGTTCCATAGGCGCGATTTCAATTTTCTACTCGAGAATGTGCGCGCACTTTTTGTTTTCTTGGGAAACGCTTTTTCGGTTGATAAAAATGCTTCGATGTTTTCGTGTCATAACTTTTAACATGCGGATTTTTCATCTGATGGCACCTACTTTGTTCGAAATATTTATCGACGTTCCCGGTAATTCAATTCAGCTCAGAAACGTTTTTCGTTTGCAACGATCCGCCGCTGTACAAAACTCAATTTCGCCGTACATCCTAAAACATTCGTAACTAAACACGCCTACAACGGTGGCCTATACTCGTTAACAGTGTTAACTTTTTTTTTTTTTTTTTACATTAGGTAACTCAATAAATAGCCGGTTCGGTTTCGAATTATATCACGGTTAAGTCAATAATTTTGATTTCATTCGATTGAAATGTTGAACTCGAAATAATAAATTATTACCATCTGTACCTACACTACATTTGAATACCGTTGAAAATTGACTTTTGACTCGACATAGTAAACTAATTAATAAAACAATTAACGTGTTGACTCGTCAATATTTTTCGCCGTCGACTCGACTTTACTTGTACATTTAATATTACGATTCGTTTACTCGCCCGGTCTCGGATACTCACTCTATTATCGATTTGATATCAATCGGTTTCAGAATACCTATTACACGTTGATAATAATACGGGTCGCTCATCGCGTTGTGTGCGTTTAAATAATGATAATATTGTTATTGATTAACGGGCGCATTGTTTGATCTACATTTCAAACGTGTTATTTTGAACGACTCGCCGTATTGTGTATATTGTTATAAAAATGTTTGCGTTGAAAAATGTCTCGGTATATGTTACGCCGCATATCTGGTAGGCGCGTATATCACAAATTTTACTGGTTTTTTTTTTTTTTTTATTTTTTTTTTTCTTGCAAACGTGGCTTTCTCTGATGCTCGCGCGGCTTTGTAACGTTAAAACGTTGATAACAGTCCGGGGATTTGTCGATAACCTCATTTTTCGTCTATAAACCGTATCAGACTTGCGATAATTATTTTCGATAATCGAACACGATCGTTTAATCCGGCAGAGTTTTGAATATTGCCTCGTTAAAATAATTATAACTGCGCTTTATTTGGTTATCGCGCGCGTTCCAATATTGAAACGCCGTTAATACTATTATACATATTATCGGTTTCAATTTATATTAATTCCCGTTTAATTAAAGTTCGAGCGTAAAACTAAATCGATATCCGCAAGTATTAGCAAACAACAATTGATTTGAAATTATAATTTTTTTTTTTTTACGGTATAAACTGCAGCCGAGTGCGGATGTGTACAATGTAGTGTCAAAACAATACAAATTGTACACCGGTACTGAACACATCTCACGACGGTTTTCAAAACGCGTTTTTCATTGACACGGTCAAACGAGAAATTTTCGCCGTGGATGGCCGCTGGTTTTAGATAACGAAAATACGCATTTCGAGCTCATTTTCGAAATGTTAACCCTCGCGCACGCGCAATAACAAATGCAATTTTCTTGTAACGGAAACGCTCATTTCGAGTAACAGCCGATTCGAATGGTCGTCGCGTTTTCTATTTTCGAACCAACTTAATTTGATTGAAAAAAGGCCCATCGAGAAATCGCATTTTGCAACAAACGTATGGGGTATAAAATTTTCGCCGGAAATGTATACTTTAGTAACCCCGATCTTTCTAAAACTAAAATAAAACCCCATAAATCAATCAGAGCCCGTCCTGCTAAAATAGCTCGTGTTACCATTCCAATAATGAAACGCGCTGTATTTTGATCGTCTTAATTCAGGTGAATGTTCAACTCCGCTGCTGGGTATATGCGTAGCGGTGTCTGGTTTTATCGTTGACATTTTGTATCGTCAACGCTGCTACCTAATAGTACGCGCGTGAATTAACGAACTGAGAGAAAGGAGTAGGCGCAGTTTATATCCCCGTGTAGGCCGAAAACGGCTGTAAGAGTGAAAGTAAAGATATTTTCTTATTTAACGTTTTATCTAGAAAACGATAATTCTCGATAGACCAACAAAACGCGTGATTACATAATGGATTGAATCTTATTATATAATAATATTACGAGCGGAATTCACAATATTCGGGAATTTTTCGATTTTATCTCAACACACGCTTTAATAAAATTGTACAGATTGTACAATTGATCCTTTTAAAAACTTCAAATTCATTTTTAAAGTTTTTTTTTTAGTTTCTTTTATACTTGAAATACTCGCAGATACAAGTGATAAAAAAAAGAACACACCGGTCCTAACACCGATATGAAAAATTATAAAAAAAAAAAAACAATCCTTTTGAACAGTTGTTATTTGTAAAAAACAGACATAGGCCGTGTACAATGGATTGGCCACTGTTATGTCTATACGCAACGATTAATCATTGCTAACGAAAAACAATTTTGAACGGAATTTGGTTATAAATGGTTTGAAATGCCGTAATATTTGCGGTTTTAAAATTTAAAAAAAGAGCTGATACTGACACTGTTGTAGGTGAGAAGTTGGGAAGGTAGGATACATAAGGTTATTTTATTTATATCTGTAAGCAATGATAAATCATTGTTTGACGAAACTCGATTCCAAGCACAGTTCGATAATACATAATTTGAAGTTCCTTTTTTTTTTTTTTTTGCAATTTTCGTTTAAATTTGATTTCAAAACGCTTATTAAAAAAAAAAAAAAAAGAAAAGTAATCTGATAATTTTTGAAATTTTACCAAGTCTAGGTAAATTCAATATAAGTATTATTATTAAGTTTCTAGTTTCTACGAGTATTTATAACCGAATTACAACGATAAACTCCAAAAAATTAAAATTCCTTAAAAGCTCAAAAGTGATACCGTAAGATAGTAAATTAAATGTGATGTTTTGTGTTTTTCGATTAAATTTTTTTTTCTGGTAGAAAACGTCGTGTTTTTAAAAAATAATGAAATTGTACATTTTCCTACGTATTTTTCTACTTAAGTGCTTTTATTTAAAAAATTTCGTCGAAAATCAAAAGAATGACCTCTTTAAAATGCAATCTGGACAATTTGATTTTTCAGAAAAGTTGCTGCACGTGAAAATCGGAGCAAGTTTACTAGGAAAAAACGGGTCCACAAAAACGTGCCTAAAAGAAAGAACGAAGAAAAAGAAATAAGCATCCCCATTAGCTCCAATCGTTACGATCGGAATATAAAATCGTAAATTGTCCAGTTTTCATAATGGTTCTTCCGGGTTTTTCTCATTTATTGAGAAAACCACTGGGAATATCAAAAAATTACTTCCATAAAGTACCACGCCAGTTCAATTTCCTTTCATAAAAAGTACTACACTTGAAAATCGGTGCAACGTTTCTGGTAGAAAGATTGTTCATAGATAAAAAAAAAATTGTAAAACCAATACATTTTTCGCTCCACTCAGAATCTAAAATTCACGCCACGAAATTAAAACGCAACAAAGACCAAATCGACGAATGAGCAAACTGAACTGATCGATCGGGCCAAATTATATATTGATAATAATATGTAAATCGTTGTAAAACATAAAAGAGTCACGCGATCCACGAGCCACCGTAGACCGGAGCCAATTTTTCAAAACGCGGAAGATGTTGCGTCTTGCATAATTTATCGTAGTATAATTTGTACAAGTTTGAAACTCAAATATGAACTAAACGTCGCTGGACGATTAAAACAACGTATGTCGATTTTAAAGCGCAATCGCAGTCGTTTATAGTGTTGCGTCAAGTCATCATCCGCAGTCGCGTGTTTAAAAAAGTGATTTTCAGCCGGTCGACGGTTTTTTTTAAATTTCGTTTGTCTTGGTTTTAAATGTTTAATTGAAAATAAAACCAAAAAAAAAAACAAAAAAAAAAAAAAACATAATCAATGTCGTCGTTTTCGATTTAACATCGGAATAACATTCGGTGTTGACGACTATTTAGTGCCGCGGCTACCGCCGGGACACCGGAAACGCATTTTGTCATTTTTAATCCGATTCAACTCGTCGGATGAATCCTATTATAATATTACGTAATCAGCATACAGTCAGTATTGTCCTCGTGTTTCCTAATACTATTGACATTAGCGGTAATACACTGTGATAATATAGTCGTGCGACCAGTTTTTTTTTAATTTCACGTATCAAACGCAATAATAAAATATGTATTTTACGCGGCATGTCCGTGGTTTTAATTTGAATATTATAATTTACACAGTTCTCGGCCAATGCGTTTTTGACGAAATTTATTATTTTCCGCCGAGAATATTGCGTACGTTATTAAAAATAAAACGGCGGTTAATCGCGATAGTTATGCGTTTGCTGAACGCCGTTGAATATACGATTTTGTTGGGGTCTTTACAGGAAAATCTCTTTATGTAAAAGAAGCTGTAAAAAAATCGTATTTACAACATTGGTATTCGCCGTGTTATATAGGCGTGCGATTAAGGAAACGATTACACCCGGATGATTACATTCATACATAATTTACTGAAAATATAAATCTATAAATATAAAAAATATAAACAATATAAAAAAAAAAACAACAACAATATTATCAATAAACTGTAGAAAATGAAGAAAACATTACGTTGATTGCGACAGTTTTTTTTTTTCTCTCGCCAATATCGTGACTTCACAATATCGCCAGCCTCACAAAAGTAGATGACATTTTGTTGTTTTTTTTTCGACTAATATTTAACACGGAATTAGTTTGGGTCTTGGGGATTATCCCTCAAATTCGCACGACCCATGTTATTATGTTGGTAAATCCGATATTTGAATGTCACTCACATACGTATAAAAAGTCTCTGGACAAAAAAAAAAGCACGTTTTTGCATGTAGCCATTTTTATCACCCTTCAGTAAAAGTACAGTAAAATTATGACGAAACATGTATCTGAAATTTATTTTCATTATTACTTATGGGTTAGGTCAGTTTTCCAGACATAATTGTCTACCGATTGGCTAGTAATTTTCGGCCACATTGATTTTATTTTCGTCGGTTTCTCGAAACCGCGCTGTAAACAAACGTACAGCTATACGACATTGCCGGACTGCGCGCGGGATCGGTTTCGCGATCGCGACGGTCTATCGTCGGTGTGATGGTGCACCGAATTACTCCCCCCCCCTCCCCTCCCAAGAGGGTGCTCTATATATCCAATGTTATATCCATTGAACTTTCCAACGCCGTGCAACCTCGGTGTACATTTATTTCGAAATATCGTACGCGCAGTATTATATTAATAAATCGCAGTGCGTATTAAAATGTTATTATTATTAGCGGTGAAATTATAAACGAACCGTGAATATTTATTAACGCGGTCTGTTTGTGCTTGCGAAAAGGAGTGAAAAAAAAAAAGAGAAGTGGGCAGATAAATGTTTTGTCGGACAACCGAGTCACGGACCACGGGGTGTCACATAAAAAACAAATAATAATAATAATAATAAAAAAAAAATAAACCGTTATGGTCTCGGCACGTCATTATTGCAGTTAATATTTATCGCTTTTTTACCGCTTTTTTACGTGCTGTTAACACTCGAATATAATAATATTTTTTAACGTGCTGTTTATCTGCGCGGACGGGAAAAGGTGCGATGAGTACGAAATTATGTAGATCGGCTCCCGCTCCGGACGAGCGTTTTTTTATTATTATTTTTTTTTTTTCACTTTATTTATTAGCTACCTATACTGTCGTTATTATTTATAATTTATCGATCTCTATCGTACGGCTAGGTAATAGGTCCCGGATTTCAATACAAATTGTATTTATTTATTTATTCATTTTTTTTTTTTTGTTTTATTGTTCGTGTTCTCCGGGACGACAATTCGCATCGGCGAACGGGGACGCGAAGTAATTTGTAACGAGATCGTTTCGAACGTTTTAGAGGAGTCCCCGTGCGTTCGAAAAGTTGCATACGTCACAATAATCACGCGTTTTCGAACGCGTTCAAAAGATTCAAACGTCAATAACTCATACCGTACGTTTTTGCATAGTGAAGATAATTTTTGCATAGTTCCTGTTGGCTGTTATAAAATTTAAACGGAAATGAACAGTTCGCGTTTACTTGTCTGGATAAAGAAATACGATCGAATTTCACTCATCATAAATAACTTTTATTATAATACAGTGTTTACAAATGATAATGTTGACAACAAAAACCAAACACGTTTCAAACAAAACAATCACGTTTAGGGCATCGACCAAATGAGCCGAAAAAAATGTAATCGTATCGCGGGTACGGCTTATTTGCGCCAAAATAAACAAAAGGAACTTTTATTTCCGACCGTACATTTGCGCCCAATAATTCTAATGTAACAAATAAAAGTCCTACGATAATATTGTCATTAATGTACAAAACGTTTTCAAATAAATAATTCAAGAATTCACATTTTTTTTTTTTTACAACAATCTCAACGCGTGTTTGATAAAATCACACCGCGGTCGAAAACGCAGTTTATTGTACAACATAATAAAACTGATACAAAACTTGTTTTTTACCTGTCTACATGGCAATAAACAAAAATGAAAAACTACAGAAAGTGATTCAGATAAATTTATTACTACGTAATGTAATTGTGTAATACACACAAATTTGGCGCAAAAGATTGCCTTTTTTTTTTTTCTTATGAATAATTCCCCCGTTTAAAACAGGAAAAAAAAACTTTTTGGTTCATTAGTATATTTTATTTGAACCCTGATTCAGAGAACATCATAAGTCGGTCCGTATTTAAATACTTAATGTGTTATAATTACAGATGTACTACTTTAAAAACGAAACTATTTATTTTGAGTATTTTTTCCTTATAAATGTTTCGTTATTTTGGATTCTAAATGGAGCTAGGAAGCTTAAGGTTTTACAAAGATGATAATTTTTTTATTTTTATATTTTGTGGACAACTTCTCTACTAGAAGACTTGTTCCAATTTTGACATGTAGCACTTTTTCTGAAAGAAAATCGGTGTGGGGAGGTATCTTGGGGAAGTCATTTTTCGACTTTCTCAAGAGTTTTCTCATCGAATGCGAAAAACCGAAAAAAAAATAACGAGCAAATGTGCGAAATATATTTGTATAATATTATGATTTTTTTTTCCTGTCGACAACTTTTCTACCAGTAATTCAACTTAAACTTTTATTAATAGCGATTTTTCTAAAATTAAATTTCACTGGAGAGGTAATTTAAAAAGATCGTTTTTTGATTTTCTCCGGAGTTTTCTCAGCAAATGTGAAATATTGGTAAAAAACATAGAAAAACCGAGAAAAACGTAGGAAAACCTGAGAAATCGGTACAACATTAAACAAATATTATTAAAAAAAATATATAGAGCCAATTTCATTATTTTACTATAATTAGGCATATATATTATTGAAAAAGCATTATTATCAACTGAAGTCCGTTCATAATCGGTATTTTGTAAGCAATGGTTTATCGTGGCTTACAAGTATACATTAAATTACCTATAAAGATGGCTTTACCCGATTTCATTATCCTAGGATAGTGTTTTTTAAATTTTTTTTTTTTTTTTTTTTTTCGGTAATTTTTCTCGTACTGCTATATGTGAACTTTTATTAGGTTATTTCTATGAAAGGGTTTAGAGCGTTTTTATTTTGAAAAATAAGAAAATCGTGTGAGGTCAAAAAGATCTCTGTGTATACTCGTAATTTCTAGCTCTAGGATTTTATATGATATTAACTGTGTCACCACCGCAGTTTTTAGCAAACAGATTTTCCGCCGCATTCTGAACAAGGATAACACGTTTTGTTTTCAAGTTTACAACCGACCGAGTACCAGTTATTGATTTAAAGGAGCAGGATATTTTAAATTTGTTTAATTCACTATTCACTCTAATTCGCTCTAATTTTTTACGTTCAAAAAATCACTGGATATCCCCTCTCAACAACTGTTGCCTTGGAAGCATACGAAATTCAGTTGAACAATTTTTTTTTTTTTTAAAATTCAAGGGGACAGGAGCGACCCCCCTCCTCAAGTCAACCATTACTGTATACGGTATTCAATAATATTGTTGTTATTTTAACGAAGGGCGAATTTTAATAAGCATCGAGTTGGAAACCTATAGATTTCCGCAGCGCATTTAAAATTTAATACTGCAGAATGCGAAATTTTACATCATTCGATGATATTATTATTTTTTTTGTCGATACATGAATTAATATGATTATTATAGGCAAGGCCAGAGTGGCCAGTCTGGAAATGAGAATTTTCCAGTTGACCTGGATCGTGTTATGGCCTGGTGACATGATATTTATACACACTTACTCGTATTATTTAAAAACTCAGTAAGTATACCATGACACACACACATAAATATATATATATGTATATATTATACTCTTATATCAGTAGGCACCTATTTAATTTTTTTCTGTACTTTTTCAATTAAATTATTACATTTTATTAAAATGCATAGGTATTGATGAATTAATTTTCTAAATATCTAGGAAATTAAAAACTACCCTTCTCCCCTATTATCGTCAAGTAAAAACGTATTTAGTTCCTCTCAATTAAAAATCCTGACTTCATCACTGGTCCGAATTAAAACTCGAGAAAGATTTTGTTTGATAGGTGTACGTATTCATTTGGTGGCCTGGATAAATTTTAATCTCCCGGCTTGAATTTGATTTCCACACCGCCCCTGATAATAGGTCGATGATACAGTAGTTTTTGGGTTCAAAGGCGCGTTTCACCCAAATTATAATTTATTTTACTTCATAACGATATAATATTAAATGTAATACTATCAATTTTAATATATTTAATATTATATTTGTATTTTATGAATCAAAATCTCGACATGGTCGAAATCCTCCGATAAGAATGTCACCGAAATTTCGTCGAGTGTCCCATATTCTCACATAGAGTGTTATTTGCTGGAACGACCATAGTCAATATAAAGTGAACGTGCCAGATATGTCGGGATTTTAATCGTTAAGATTTGATTTAAACCTTGTGGGGATTTTAACTTCAGAGTTTTGAAAAGGTTAACAAGTATCAATGGAAATAATTAATTAATTTAATTCCAATTGAATTTGCAAAAATGACTTTAGTAAAAAGCAGTTAACAGTTAACAAAAGATACATTTATTTAGTCAAATTAAAAGTTAATAAACCATTAAATGTTAACTCATTTTAAAAAAACTTTAATTTGTATTTTTTTTTTCACTATTCAAAATCAACATTGAATGTATTAAATTAATAAATAAAATAAAAGTTGTAATTAATAGTTTTACTATATTAACCTTTTTATACATTATTTTAATACAGTTGTGTACCTTATAAAAATAAATTACATTAACAGAATGCAACAAAGAACATATTATGCGTCATTAATATTATATTGTAATTAATAACCATATAATTTACATTTCCCAACTTAATTACCAATTATACAAAATATGTTTTTCGATAATTTTATTTAACGTAATACATACTAAATACAATTTAAATACGTATTTTATCATTATTATAAGGTCATTCCAAAATGTGTATCCGCCATTACCGTCCTTCTTTTTGTATTAGGTATGCATATACGATACCGGTACACATAAGGCCGTGTGAGCACAAATGCAGTGAAAAAAAAAACTGCCGTGTTTCACTGCAATAACTTGGCCGCCCACTGCTTAATTACTTCACACTGCTTTGGTGTACTTCCGGCTTAAATCGTAATACTGAGAATAGCCAATTCAAATAGAAACTCGAATTTCGAAAAAAATCATTTGTCTTTGACCCGTGAACTTAACTGGATGTTGGTTGAAAATTGGTTTTCAAATAAAAACTTAAAATAGTTAAATTTAAAAGTTTAAAAAAAAAAAAAAAAAACCATCATTTGTTAACTACCCAGTTAATCTGTGCCGGGATTTATTTTCACCGCGTCCCATATTGTATTATATAAATTAATATTTGTATTTTATTGCTCTGCCGTTGAAATCCCGACCTAATTAATGCTGTGTATAGGTATTTATATGATGGCTAAGGCGGGGCTGTGATTTTGTTTTCACAATATACACCTGTGTCACTCCAAATAACCACGGGACATTGCTTCAGGAGTCCCGCGTGACTATACGATGGCGGTCCATTTCCAAATAGTGTAATAGTTTAATCGACGGTGCACTTTTTCGATTTATCTCGAAACAGTTATTGAGATTTATTGATATGATATACTGTCATACTGTCATCTGTTAAACACCTACATACCAAGTCGGGTGTGTTCTGTAAATGGGGACAGAAAATTGGCGACTCGCACATATTACACGCGAAACGTGGTGAACACGTCCATACGACAGTAGGTACATGTTTAATTTCGAAAGATAAATCACTGTGTGATTAATGTATACTGAGTGCGAATGTTCTACCAGAAATCTTGCTCCGAAATATCAAGTATAACACCTCATCTGAAAGAGAATTCCCCTGAGGCGTGGTACTTTTTTGATTTTGGCGAGAATTTTCCGAATAAATGAGAAAACCCGGGAAAAAACGAAAGAAAATTTACGAAAATCATGCTTATTATTTTCAATTTTGTTTTTTTTCTTATTGTAATTTAGTGAACAATATTCGTAGAGGCTTGCAATTTTGATAGAAACTTTATATTTGCCTTTTATAGGCGTGATAAATATTTTCAAAACATTTGAGCCATTTCTAAGCTATTAGACATTTAGATTTTTACGTAATATTTATTCGGTAGGTACTCTGTGGATAAAATTATTGGTTTATAAGAGTTTTAGTATCAAATTTTGATGGAAATCGTAAATATTACGGCCTTTTAAATATGCATAACCGAACTCAGGTCAGATTCGTTTTTCATTAGCAAAGATTAACCGGTGCGTACAGATATACATTAAATTTTTCTCTATATTCTACCTTCCCAACTTCTCACTTACAACAGTGGCCAACCCATCACGCGAAGTGTATCTGTCCTTTTTCGAAAATATTATTTAGCATATGGTTTAAACAATAATTAAATACATTTTTATGTCCAATATATTTTGCCAATTTATAATTTTAGTTTTTATTGTTAAATAATAACTAATATTGTGTAATGAATACTACGTCCATGAAGTTGGCCCACCCATTTCGTCCGATTTCATCGCAACTCATATCAATATTTTCGCATTTATTTGCTAATTTGCGAGAATTCGCGAGTCACCGCAAGCTTCGATACGAGCCATCGAAGTTCTGAAGTTGGCTAACCTACTTCGTCTGCGATTTCGTCGAAAACCATACGAATATAACTTTATCATTTAAATTAACACCAGCAATGTCTTAGTACTTTTGGAACTTGTTACATGCCATCTAAAGCGCTAAAATAAATTTCGATAACGCATAAGAAAATAATGAAGACATAGTAAAAAAAATGAATTTTATATTTTTGAGGAAACCTATAAGTTATTACATTAATAACAATCCATCAGGAAAACTACGGGTTACGACGAAATTGCAGACAAAGTAGGTGAGCCAACTTCATAACTCTGAACGCTCGTATCTGAGCCTGCGGAAACTGGCGAATTTCGGGAGTGGACTCACAAATTCTCGCAAATAAACACGAAGCTTTTGATATGGGTTTCGAAGAAATCGGTCGAAGTGGATGGGCCAAAATTCATGGACGTATGAATACTTACCGATCACCTTAACAGAAAATTGTTTCGGAACCTAGAAAATAATAGTATAGCTAAATTCACTCCAGATATCTTTTACCTTATAAATTTAAAAATGTATTAAGTTTTTAGATTTTCGAATAGCTTTTTCGAACCTATATATTATGGCGGAGTTAAAAAACAAAACTACTGTTAAAAATCGTATTAAAAACGTGTTTTAAATTTTAATACAAAAACGTACGTTCGAAACGATCATAACGTTTAAAAAATGTTTCTTTGTTGTTTTTTTAAAAAAAAATAAAATCATTTTTTTTTTCGTCCCATCTGGCGAAAGACAGTGTAGACAAATCTAATATCAAAACGTAAGCACTGACGTGTGTATGCGCAATACGAAATAAATTCGGAAACCAAAACAAATTCGATAAAATAAACGCGATAAAAACGTAACGTGGTAAAAAAAAACAAAAAAAAACTCTCGTCTGTAAAGAAAATATCCAATAAAGGTACGAGATGTTTTAAAAGAAAACTCTCGTAAACCTTATCTCTCCAAAAATACGCTGGTACATTGATGTACGATAGTTTGATCGTCCCCCATTAAAGTCTAATGTATACCCACGTAATGTGCGTACACTACGAAAAAATAAAATAAAACGGAACGAAAAAAAAAACCAACGGAAAAAAAGCGAATCGCAAAACTCGTATTCGTCGAGGAATTATTACCAGAAAAAATCGTGATTTTTGTCCAACGGTTAAAATAATTACAATAAAACAAATTAGGTGTTTACATGCAAAACCTTACAAACGGGCAGATAAATACGAACCATATTCGACCTTTAATCATTTCCGCGATAAAATGAAAACAAATAGCGTGGCGAACATTTATTTGAGAAGCAATCACCTGTGATAATTTTGAAAGATACCACGGGGAGGAGGTGGGTTTTCAATTTATAATATTATGTTGAACATCCTACGGATCCGCCACTGATGGTATTATGGTGCTTATTTGATATTATGATAAAAAAATGCATTTTCATTAAGATTTGAACTTTAAACGCTTATAACAATAATAAAAAAATTATTATTATTGTTATTATTGTAATATAATAAATATAATTGTTACATTTCGTTGAATTTGTTTTTTTTTTCCATCAATTGTAACTTACTAAAACAATTTTAATCACATGAAATCCTAAAAACTCAAATGGCTAAAAACAAACGAAAAATTGCCAGAATGTTTTGAAAATTTTACCATGTCTGGAAAGATTTTAAATACGAATTAAAATGTGACATGAAAGTTATTCAGAAAAAATCCGATTACTTAGTAGTTTATTTGCGTGATTTTGGCGTCGGGAAATTCGAAACTTATTAGAATTCTTTGATTTCTTTTCCGTGTTTTGTAGGAAACATTTTTTTTTTTTTTCTTTAATTATTTAATTAAAGCGCTTGCTTTATTCTCGAAATAAAAACGCGTACTTATTAAAGGCGCGTTACAAAAATAAATGAAAATATTTCCCGACAAATCGTAAAAAAAGGAGTTTAAATCAAATAATCGTTCAAAACCGGAAATTTGACTAATGAAAAAACCCGTATAGTATAAACGTGTTTATTTAACTCCGGCTTTCGTCGGTCCAAACGTATGAAAAAACTAATCCCTTTTCACCGCCGTCGAGCGAAAGTTTTTCGGACGTTTAAAAAAAAAAAAACGTTTTCGCTACGCTATTATTATTGTGTTCGTCTAAGTTATTGCATTCAATTATCGCGCGCTTATAACGAAACCCCATTCGGTCTATAACCCGTATCGGGCGTACGCTGGTAAAACTTTAATACGAATTTACATAGTCATAATCTTTACGATCTCGGCAATAATAATGTAATAATGCGTACGTATGCGTGTATCGTGTACCGGCACTATTATAATATTACCACTCGCGGTTATATACGCATACCTCAATGTTTGTACGCCGGCTTTGTGTGCAATACTTACGTGCTATTATTTCATATTTTTTTTTTAATTTTTTTTTATCGAACGTTACAACTACGGCCGTATACGGCTGTACTATGTATTCGTGTACACGGATACCTCTGAACCTATGTCAAATCACTGCTACGTAACAAAACAATTTGTGTACGATATTTTCGGGCCCACCGCCGTATCGTCGATCGCGCATATAATACACGTTCACTCGAAACCGCCGGACACCATCGTCGAGTACGTCGAATACTAATTTTTCGAGCGGACAATTTGTAAACAAACTCGTACTTGCACTTGTTTGAATAGCATATATACACGTGTATATTTATAAGTCTACAAGTTTATGACTTTGGAAAATTAATATTCGTGACGTTTGGGCCACGTCGAGTTAACCGAATTAAACGTTCATTGCATTTAACCGAATTAAATTTCAAATTCAATTTGAAAATTAAATGGACTTTTAACTTTATTATTACCTTAAGTCGCCTCGGATAAGTTTTTCCTAGTTTGTCTAGACAAGATAAACGCTACGAATGTACCTGCGTCACTATAAGCGATGATGGATTCTTATCCAATGTCCTAGGAGTCGTATACCTATAACGCCAATTATAGTTCACGATCTATAAATGTATTTAATCGACCGAGGCATTTTATGAAATGCCGAACGGTGTCCGGGTAGTGTTATCGACATTGGAGATCACTCAATATGATAACGATATCGCATTCTTATAGGCACTATAGAAAAAGCCACGATTGCGCATTGCCGCCAACCAACCCGTTTTGATAAAATACAACACCGATGATAATACCGTAATATATTCCATTTAAACTAAAAGAGATTGACATTTTTCTCGATGGCAATATAAATGTGAACTTTTGATTTTATCAAATATTATTGTCAATTCAAAGGCCGTGGGCTAATAGACGAATGTTAAAATTAACGGGACATTAAATTTTCAGACCGGCATAATAAATATCATAGGCGCACTTGACTCTAATTCTAGGAGGGGAGGCCAAAAACTAATCACAAATTTACGCATTTAAAAATCTTCTAACATCCAACGTAATGTAATGCATTCTATTCAACTTTTTACTTACCATTTAAATAAGAACAGATAATAGTTTACAATGAATTTTTTTTTTATCGTACACAGACTTTATTTTTTACAAATACATATTTACACCTAAAAATATACAAAAATTATCATTGTTAGAAAGCTATCCCATTGTACTAAATTATTTTAAAATGGTAAATATTTTATAAAACAGTAAACTATTTAATTTTTAAACGCCAATCTTTTGTTGTCGCTTCTGAGTCAAACATACAAATTATTTTTTGGATATTCTCCATGCGTGTGTAGCACCGTTAAATAACTTAAATGTCCTTGAATCAACGTTACTCTTAGATAAGTTTTCAAATGGCGCAAAGCAGAGAAACTACGGTCACAATATGCAGTGTTAGTCGGTATGATTAAAAAAGTTTTAGAATATCTGAGTATACCGGAAACCCTGTTCGTATGTCTCGAGATTTTAAATAATTAATATTTTTCTTTATCGAGTCACATTCTAGGTTTATAAATATTCTAACTTCAAAATATTAAATATTAGTAAATATTTTTACTTGTCAAATATTCTCTCTCTCTCTCTCTCTCTCTCTCTCTAATAAACACGTTTTACAAACATTATTTATCGATTCGTAAGTAGGATATTTTTTTGAATATATGTATATATAACATCATACAATTAATTCAATAATGACAAATCGTTTCCTTTGAACCTCTTATGTATGCACACAAATATACTATTTACCTAAACTACTGGAATAAACATTTATTCTTCAATATTATACACTGGTTTTTATCTCCGTCTAATTTTAATTCGCTCGTGGTTGAACTTCACTAAAATCACTGTTTTCTGAAATATTAACAGCTTTTTTTTTTCCACAATTGATCAAATTTTTCACACTTCAAAACTGTTTCTGATTCTTTCATTGACTTGTTCGATAACCAAGCTATAATTTAACTATAGAAATTGCGAATATTTAGATAGAACATCGTTACTTTTTAAAACATCTTCCAATTAAATAAGAGAGAATACAAATTCAAATGTTCGGATATAGATTTGTGTAAAACAGAAGCATCCAATTCAGATTCACATCATCATTTTCTGTTCTTTCAACCAACATATCAATAATATCTGTTAAACTATATAGCACTGATCTCAACGCCTCACATCGGCAACTCCATCGCTTAAGGACCTGTGTCAAAACAGAAACTCAGAACTTAACCTGTTTTATTCGTGGTAATATCGAAAATATATACGCGGGGAATAATTTTATTTTTTTGTATAATTGTACAAAATTAATTTTAAAATACTTAATATTTTTAAAAAAATTAAAATTGTTTAAATAACATTGCTTATTTAATTTTCAAAAGGGCAAAATGATAAGTTAGTCAAGCGTAGAAAAACAGCTTATTCGCATATTATAATACATACTACCTATATTATTAGATTTATCGTGAGATCCGGAATTTCAGTTTTTTCGTCCAGAATTCGGAATAAAAGCGGGAGACAACGACGTTTTTCTTTTTTCGTTCACGCATACGCAAATAATATCAGTACAATAAATGCGTGTCACACCGCGGCCGCCGCGGCGTGTTCGTTTAATTGGCGCGGATAGGTCAAGTCGGCCGACGCGGGTTTTCCGCCGGAGTCGTTCGATTTAATTCTAATACGCCCCCGCCGCGCCGCCACTGCCTGCCGATAGTGTAAGTCAATTCGTTAAGTACTCTTGCGACTAAAATACCGCAGCGTGAGTTTGCTCGGCGATCCCCATCGGAGGTTTATTAAGGAAAACGTCCAACGTTTGGGCGAACATTACTCGGACGATATTATTTAAATATATATTTTAAGGTGCTCCAAAGTTACGATAAGTCTTAATAATGCGCGTATCAACATATGGGTGGGAAATTTTTCCGCACGTTCGATCGGTCAATGAGCCTAGGGCTCGGGATTTAAAATCCACAAAAAAGCGTTTAAAAACGTTAAAAAGCCCTGCGCTTCCAAAAAAAAAGAACAAATGGGAGAAAGGTTTAAAGGGTACTATCCTATTATCTCGACTACCTTATGTGCACAATCCTGTTATCTCGACTATCGAAATATTTCTAAGACCACTGCTGTATAATTAATTAATCAACTCTGCTACCTTGACTATCGCAAAGTTTATGTTAAATAAATCTAAACAGCAACTGATGAATTTAATGAAATAAATAATTAGGTACTTAACAAGAAATCGTACTTTACGCTGATACAGATTACAACTCGGAAATGTACGCGTTTTTCTAAATCGCATATCGAATTGTATTTATGCGGGGAGTTTACATTAATATTAATTTTAGTCGTGGAGTTTTTACTGCAAATTCATTTCACTCTCCGCCCCACCCATGTATAATATCGGAAATATTATGAACATTTCGAACGTCGCTTTATACACAGTGCTCCGTGAAGATCATTGCGATATCTTGGAAATTATTAGCGTCTTTCGTAACTATTATTTTTTTTTATAGTTCAAAAAACCAGTAGCTCTAAAAATGTCACATTACCATTGTTTTATGTCACTTTTTTCTCGGGGGTGAACCAATAACCTAGTTTCAATTACGCGTATAGCATTAAAAGAATCTGTTACCTGGCTTTCTAAATAGCAGAATTCGATAATTTTTTCAATCTGGTCGTTGTTGAGCGTTATGTTTAAAACTGTTATTAGGTACTTTATTAATTGCCATAACTTTTGTTCTTTTTTTTTTTTTGAGTTAATTTATTAGAAGTTTTCTTAATAAAATAAACGGGAATATTTACTGCGTTAATGATTTTATTATTTTAGATTTTGTTTTTTTGATGTGATAATAATGCTTATGTATATATGGCATTTAACATTTTCGAGTTTTTTTTTTAATTTCATTTGGTTGGATTTGGACAAAATTTTTTTGGCCGAACAGAAATGTTTGAAAATTTAACACAGGGTTCATCGAAGTTCTACTTAATCATAAGTTTTTAGGAACGTCGCAGTATTTCGACACAAATCGTGAAAATCGCGGCATTTCGAAACACGTTTCACTGAACTTCACTCAGAATCGTATTTTGTCAACAATCGTTCCATAAATCAAATAACTCTGTGTAACCTAACGTCCAAACTGGTCCGCCATAAAATTCTGTTATAAAAACCTCAAACATATTGCGTATGTATAAAGACGGATCGGTTCTCGGTTCTCCGCAGTTCCATAATGAATTCCTTTTTGGGAATACTACGGAAACCGACATTAATTTGTTATCATCCAGTTATTAGACCGATTGTGGTCGCAGTCTCGATTCGGCATGGGTATTGAAAATGTCGGATGTGTCGGCGAGGGGGACAAATCGCCCAATCCGGACACGAATGTTAATGTAAAACGAATTATAATGTTATTATATAATATTATGTTATCGCGTGTTAAATTCCGGGGGTGAAATTCACCGTAATTTCGAACGGAAATCGAACGTACAAAGCGCGAACGCACGTCGAAATTGGTATGATTCGGTGTATGCAATAATCGGGTACATTTTTCGCAACGGGTTCATTGACAATTGGCAACGTGTCGTCGTCGTCGTGGTCGTTGACGCACGGCCGAAACCGGGCGTAAAATTTCATGCCGTTCAATATTTTATCGAATTTTCAGCTCCCGCAGGTCCCGGTCGCGCAAACGTTATTGAAATACCGATATTTTATGAACAAAATTCGATATTATCGTGTCGATATTTCGGAGACGGATATCGCGCTATCGATACATCGAAATCGCGATCTATTTGCGCATGAATCGATATTATGTTTTAAATGTTTTTTATAGATATGATAGTAAATAGATGCGGACATACTGCACACGATGGGCGAGCCGCTGTTGTAGGTGAAAAGTTGGGAAGGTAAGTTATAGAAGCGAATTTAATGTACGCATAATATCTGTACGCAATTACTAATTTTTGTTTACAAAAAACGATTCTGAACAGAGTTCGGTTAAACATGTTTTGAAAGACCGTAATAATTACATTTTGAAAGTAATACATTTCGTAAATTTTATCGTTTTTCCTATTTATTGTGAAAACCCCTGGGAAAATCAATCTCCCTAAATCACCTTTCCAGTCAAATTTACTTTCAGAAAAAGTGCTACACTTGAGAATGCTATCATATTCATTATATTCATGAGCCATTTTTTATTTTCCCAGAAAATACTTTTTCGATTGGAAAACATGGTCTGTTTTTTTTATACAAAACCACAAAAGGTACGAATTTTTCGTCTGAAAGTTCTTTATCTGAAACGTTTTTTCAAAATTCTTCACTTTCTGAAAATGTCTTTTTTTTATTTTCTAATCGATTATCGATATCGATATTGAAAAAGTCGATATATCGATACATTGAAATCGAAATTGATAATGAGTTGACCGTAACTTTAATCTCGTAACTAGATATACACAGTTTTCGAAGAACCCGTCGTGTCTCGTGACTACTGCAGTTACAATATATTTGAATAGCTCGTCCAATTGCCCCGAAGAGGAAAATGGCTTTAATGCGCATTTCGTCTATTTATTAGTTGTATAAAATAAAAACAATGTCGTTTATTATTAAAAAACAGACATAAAAATTAGATAATTTGGCAACATCAGGACAAGATAAAAAAAAAGATGCAGTTTCACTCATATAAATTGATTTTTACCAGTTTTTAGATATTTGAGCTATTTAATATGCAATTTTAAGTTTACGGGAGCTTAAATTGTCGGAATCATCGCCTTGTTTTTTCCTTGTGAAATTGCGTTAGAACCGCGATGAACCGCACGTAACTGTGTAGTTTTTTGACCGAAATTGTCGAGAATTTTGTAGAATCCGCGGCGTTGGCGGGAGAAAGGTCGAGGGGGTCGTTTAACCCCTTGGCGCAACGGGAACGCGGTAAATACATTGAAAATCGAAAGTAATTACTACGCGAATAAAAAAACGTACCACTATGAACATCCGTAGACGAAATTTTTCGGGAAAAAATCGTCGAAAAGTGGAAAAGTGAACCCCGTGTCATTGCACGCGAAACTGTTTTGATTAGTTTGTTAACGCCGTAATAATCGGTTCGCGTAACAGTAGTAATAATTTATGCGTATATATATAGTTTACCTGCCGGGCCGAACGACATGATGGCGGCTGTGGAGACGGCGGCCGGCGGCACGACTGCGCGGCCACGACACAAAAAGAAAATCGGATTTTCGGCAATACAAATAAAACAAAAAGTATATTAAAAAACCGTCGCCACGCCCCGGGGTCGCGTGAAATTTCGAAATTTCGCGCCCGGTCTCACGAGGGTCAGGCGATTAGGTGGAAACGCGCACCGGCCCCGGTATGGACGGCGGAAATCCGCGACGGGCACCGCGCGAAAACGAGACCGGAACGACGCCGCGGTCGGTCGCCGGCAACGAGCACAGAGCCCACGAAAACACGCCGCTGGACGGCTACGGAACCAACGACGACGCGGGTGCCGATTGGATATATTACGTATGCATTGGGTGCGATGTACGGGAAGCGTGTGCGCGCTTACAGTTTTCCGTTAATGGGATCCACGCGTTCCCCGGAGCTCGCGGAACCGATTGCACGGTATTGGGTATCTCTCTACCGGTCGGACCGCGCCGTCGCGGAGCCTATCGTTCGTACGAAAACGCTCGTTATTTATCTATTTTCGCGTTTTCAATTGGGCCCGCGCCTGCGATTACCGCGTTTGCTGTGTTTACAGCCACGTTATGCGCGTCTATAATATACGAACGCGCCCATCGCAAAGAGCAACGGCTCCGCGCGAAACGTTTATTTCAGATATCGTTTTTGTCCGCGTAGACGACATTTCTACCGGCATTTATTCCGTTCCGGCACGCGATAATAGCGCTTTTTCCGAATGAAAATCAGACCGGGAACGTACTTTGAATAGGTGATTTTTCGAATTCTCTAAGAGTTTTCCCAACAAAATCGGAAAAAACGAAGAAAATACATGGGAAAACCGGGAAAACAAGCACAATGTTAAACAATTATTATTAAAGAAAATACATAATGCCCGTGTAATTATTTTACCATAATACGACATGCATATTGTCGATAAGGCGACACTGTCACCTGAACTCAGAATCGTGTTTTCGTTAACAATGGCTTATCGTTGCTTACAGATATACATTAAATGCCCTCTTTACTACTAACAGATTTCTAATTAATAACATTTTTTTTTTTTTTTTTTTTTTTTTTTGATTTTCCGAGTCTGTTTCCTAATAGACAAGAAAAACTGGCAATTTTTCGTTATGATTTTCGTCGATTTCTGCATAACCTCAGGAACAACAGAAAAAATTTAAATAGAATATTATTATAATCTATTCGGAATTATTGATCGTTGAGTAGAAATAAAATTACTCAACGTATCCTCCCCTCCAAACTTCTCACGTGAAACAGCGGTGGAACATTTATCAACAGTATCAATCTTTTATTTATTTATTTATTTATTTTTTTTTTTTGGTATTTTTAGGTTAAATTTAGATGGTTAATTACTTAATTTCACAGAGACGAGGCCTGTAATTTAATGTGAATGTTAATCGTTTTTTTTACGTCAAATTAGTGAACATGCACTTAACAACCAATCACGCGAACGATTAAAGATCGAAAACATTTAAAAATAACGAGAACTATAATTATAAACTATTAATAAATTCATAAAATATTACGGGTAATAGATAGGTCTAATAGTATACCTATGTACGTTTATTAAATATAAATAAATACCGATTATGTAAATAGTCGAACTTGAGACGATTGCTAACTTATTATTTATTTTAGTATAAAACAGTGTGCGTTCTTTTTTTAACCGTCCGTTAATAAATATTCTGTCTCCGATTATCATCAACAGAGGTGGTTTCTGGTCCAGGTAACACAGTTTTGCCTATTCGGTACATTACGGAGGTAATTTTTTTGTTTAGTCTTGTAGTTATCTTAATGACGGTGGTAAACCGCCGAAAAACAGGAAATATGCACTCAATGACGGCCTCTGTTAATTTCAAATAATTATTCGTTGTTGTTTTTTTTTTTTTATTTTTTAGATTTGGTGAAAAATGACCCATGTAAAAATAATCTGGCGTTTTTTGATTCATTTGGCTTGATTTATTTATAGCTACTTGAAACTGCCTAAAATTTGTTTAGTTTTCATTATAAAATTTCAGACGAACAAAAGAGCGGTTGCCCTATTGTAGTTTATTTCGTAATTACAAATGAATAGAAATTTAAATTTAAGTCTACTCGTTTAATCTAACTTCGCTCAGAATTTTACGTTAACCATTGTTTATCGTCGCGTATACAGATATCAATAATAAATAATTGTTCTATAATATTATATACATTACCTTCCTAACTCTTTTTAAAAAAAAGAGAAAAAACTGACGAAAAACGCAAAACGAAATGTACGAAATGTAAACGTATTAGTTAAAAAATTGTACGGACTTTTTTTTTCCTGTGAACAAATTTTCTACCAGTAAATTGGATCTATATTTGAAAATGAAAGTATGCCACTGAACAAACATTATGAATTATCCAGAAATGAAAAACAAAGGTCATTGATATTGTTGTGGATCGCCAAAATTTAAATTATTTCCAAAATGGGTCGTATCATAAAAAGTTTGGGAACCTCTGTGTTGTTGAGTATTGGTCGGAAAACGATTCGTGTTCGGTAGGCCCCATTGATTTTATAATATTATAAAATCAATTTTACCGCGGTGCACACGTCTTGTTGTATACAGCCCAGTGTATTATTACTCTCTCGCTAGACTACATTATACCTGTTAAATGAGAACGTAAGGCGATATTGTATACTATCGTTTCTCAGCTCGGCGGAAAAAAGCCCGTAAACAAGAAAGAAAGAAAGAAAACAGAAAAAAAAAAACAGTCAAACCCCGTCTGTGTAATTCACGTGCCATTTCGATTTACGAGTGTACTTATTACATATAGGTTACCCACGTCGTATTCGGTGTTCGGAAAATAAACACACGCGGTTTCCGTTTAACTCGACGCAAAAATCGCGTTTCAAGTATTTGTATAGGTATACTTACTAGAACAGCGAAAAATAGCAAAATAATTTTAAATGGTTAATTAAAATTGTATTTATTATTTTATTTAAAAAGTTAATTTTTTTTTTTCTGAATCCTAACTAAACATTGGTGTACTACTGAAAAAAATTGACAGCGTTCATTAAATATAGCAGAACTTCCATAGCGGCTAGACGGAGCTAATTATTGATTGTTTTTGTCGAATTTCGCCCGAAAGTAAACGTTGCGAAAATATTGAGCGTAAAATAAATATTGAACATAAATGTAAATAATTAATGTTTTTTCCGGTACAATTGGACACTTTTAGCGGTCAGTTTTGGACCAAAAGCGCTCAAACTGGGGAATTAGAGTTGTTTTATAGGCGGATCAAAGTGATAAAGTTGAGTTAAATTTTAATGTGAATTTCAGTATGTTGTTGCGGGAGAAGGTGTTTTTTTTTAGTTTTAATCTTCCCTGTCAATGAACATAGGGAGATTGAATTTTATATATGCACGGCGTATCGAGGGTATACTTTTTAGAGTTTTAAAATTTCAGCCCGCCCCTACCATTTTTTAGTTGGTAACTTTTTGTTTTACAAAGCGGGGAGAAATTCTATAGTGACAGAGCTCTGCTAATCTCAGGTGATTCTGTTTATTTTTTTTTTTTTTTTTGTTATTTGCTCGTAATATTTTACGTTTATGGGAATTATAATATTTCCACTAAGAAAAAAAATCCCAATCGCATATTGACTCGTTATCGGGAAAACTTTACACAGATAAAGAGGATTTTATCACCTTATATACGACATAATATGTTATTATAAAAAACAAAAATTGAAATATATTGTTATTATCCCCAGTATGTTGAACATAATTGGTGGAAAACACCTATTAAAAGAATAAAAGTTTTTCTTTCTGCTAAATGTTTAAGTACTAATAAACAACGTGCATTTTCAATGGTTTTAGCGCATAAAGTTCAAATTAACCTTGATAGCAACAGCAACGTGCCACGTACCTTACTTACCTTTACCTACCTACAGTATTAATAAAACCTTTTCTAGAACTTTTCCGGTTTAATCAAATTAACTTATAAAACTTATAGGAAAGAATTATATCCGTCCATTCGCGTTCTCCGCGTGCAAATCCGAGTGCCTCTATATAAACTCAATCTGATGGTACACTTTTTTTTTCTCTCCGTGCTGTGCCTGGGTCTGTCAGTGTATCGTAGATTTCGCCGTCGTATACAGACAAAAAAAGCAGTTGTGCAACTGTCGATAACCGCAATATTCACTTGTAAACGAAAACGAAACTTATATTGTTTAACGCCGTACTGAATAGCATTCATTACAAACGGTAACGTTAATTATAACGATATTTTACACAGTATTGAGACCTAACTAGATACATGTTTAATCAGTGTTTGACTTGAGAATGAATTAGATGTAATCTATAACTACTTATAAAAAAAAAAATAGCGTCTCTAGCGTTTTAATATCCCTCACATTACCAAGGGAGGCATCGCTCTTCACACCCTCTTTTACGGTCCTCTAAAATTCACTGATATAATAATTGTTTAGGTATAACTTTTCTAATTTAAAACGTACATTATAATATATACAAAAATATTAAAACATTCATTTTTATATGAACATCTTTATTTAAAAGATTCCATAAATAAGAATATTGATCACTGAGGTCTGAGCTGTGCTGAGTGGTCCTTTTTGAACAGTTCTTCTTCTGCCGAGGATCCATGATTTTACGCAATTGACTAAATTAAAAGTTATTACTGGGAGACAAACAAATTCTATGAAAAGAAGTGAATATATGTGCTATTAGTTAGCGTTGTGTAATAGCTTTGATTAATAGTATTAATGTAATAGCATATTGTTCAATGATAATACTGTAATAGGTCAGTGGCTACTATTTACCTGGATTTATAGATAATGAATGGTTACTATTGTTGGTTACTTATCAGTTATCACGTATCATATATGAGATCTAAGTTTAATGAAAACATTTAAGTTGAGCAATCTTATAACAAATAGGTGTAAACTTTAAAAACAACCCGTCCTATGCGTCCCCTTTTAAAAAAAAGTAAGGGTACACTAGAATATCCAACGAATTAGTCGAGGTACTTAGTCCTTTCGCGTTCTCCCCCCCTCCCCCAATCAAACACTGTGTTTAATTATCATTTGCCATCGCTATATAAATATATGTGACTTAGATTAAAACAAATCGCATATATAATTAAATTTATCCAGATACATTATTCCACACGGACGCATTTGTTTCAAGGTTCGGTGTTTACATGTCAAAAACTTAAAATTAGATTAATTGTTACTATATTATTTACCTAACTCACCGTAGGATTCAGAGGAATGTCCGCGTACAGAAGCCCGAAAACTCCTCGATTCATTTAAAATCAAAAAAAAAGTGATTGTACGTATGTCGTAATAGTAAATCGAACTTTGTAAGTATTAGATAATTAGTATACTAGACATTAATCTGAAATCTATACATTCGTACATCGTCCGATAAAAATGATTAAATGTTAATCGTATTGCTGGTAAAAAGTGTATTTTGTATATATTGTCTAGGTGAATTTTGTTCAGTTCACCTTTTATCTAAATAAATCGATGATTGCAGAAACGTCACGAGTCAAAAATTTTAAAAGTTTTCTTCAAACTTTGAAAGCCAATAATAGGCGCACGTATTATATTTACAGAGAAATGTATAAACACCGCGGTATCCCACGAATGAGATAATCAAATTCTAGTTTTTTTTATATTTATCACTGGGATAAGAACTACAAATATTTGTGTTGCAATTAAATTTGATAAAAAAAAGTATGAAAAAATTAATTCGTATTTTATTACATTTGAAAAATTTTAAGATAGTAATTTTATAGAGTTTATATTCTTCTGAAAATGTTGACGAATCAACTTTTTATTTTCATTAAATTAGTTTAATGATTATTTTAAGTTCAAAGAAAAGAAATGTACTTTTAATTATTCGTAATAATAATAATCAACTAGAATGGCATTTTTCTTTAAACTTTAAAAAATCGAATTTAATGAAAAAGTCGATACATCAAAATTTTCAAAACTAACAAAATAAAAAGTAATTTTTTTAAAGTTGTCAATAATCAATTAGTTGCATTATAAATATCTGTAGTCCTTATCCCTGTGAGTAGTATACAAAACACGGAATTTGATTATCTTTATTACCATCGGAGATATTACAATTGGTATATCTTCGTGGGACCCCTTATACAATTACCAATTGGTATATTATTATAATGGGTTTAAATAAGCATTTATTTTTAAATTACATTTTTTTTTTTTTATCAAAATGATTTATATTATGCAGTTTTTATGAATTATCTGAAATTTTTACATAATTGACTCGTGACATTTCTACAAACCATATCGATTCAAATAAATTTTAGATTCCGAGTATAGTGAGGGAGCTATTAGTTTTACTAAGATGTTTATTTTTTTTTCTTCTTTCTTTCCTTCTATACTGTAGACACGTTTTGTCTTAGTAAACTTACTCCGATTTTTACGTGTAGTAACTTTTCTGAAAGTTCAAATTGTCTAGGTTGTACTTTAAAGATATCAATGTTTTTAATTTTCGACGACATTTTTTAAATATAAGCACTTAAGTGGGGAAATACGTAATAAAACGTACAATTTCGCGATTTCATTATTTTATAAAACCACGGATGACGTTTTCTACCAAAAAAAATGATTTTATCGAAAAATCACAAGACACCTTTTTTGTTGACTTTTTGATTTACTTTCTTACAGTTTCAAAGCCAAAATTTTCAAGCCAATTTTGAACTTTAATAAAATTGTAATTTTTGGGAGTTTTTCGCTGTATTGGGTTATACATACTCGTAGAGACAGGAAACTTAAAAATAGTACTTATATTGGACTTACCTAGAGGTAGTTAAGTTTCCAAAATCATCAGATACATTTTTTTTTTTTTTTTTGATAAGCGTTTTGAAATCAAATTTAAACAAAAATTACAAAGAAAAATATGACACTTCAAATTATGTATTACCGACTGCATTCGGAATCGTCTTTCGTCAATCAATGGTTTATCGTTGGTTATAGATTTAAATGAAGTAACCTTATGTATCCTACCTTCCAAACTTCTCATCTACAACAGTGGCCGCTTCCATCTCCAGTATCAGCTCTTTTTTGTTTACATATATATTTTATCATTATTTTAATGTAGGTACATTTGTATCACAATATGTGTCTCAACGCCGATTTCAAACGCTTAGGAATAAAAATCTAATCCGAAATTGTATACATTATTATAGGCCCGATATGGAATTTTCGTTTTCAGACAGTCTCGAAGTATATATTATCATTATTATTTTTTTTTTTTATTATTATTATAAGTAGGCACTATATTATTTTTTTTTCCGAATAATATTTATACGTTCAAGTTTTTATTATATTCTCGACTTTTATATTATAAAGAAAAAAAACTACAAAGTTTATGCCACGTTTACTCTTGAACCATCGCGTAATTATTCGTGAAAATAATCAATTCTACGAAAGTTCAAACTTTAAACGCACATAAAAAAAAAAATATAATAATAATATTATTAATAATAGTATAACGTGTATAGGTATGCACACAACCGTTTTTTTTCTTTTATACCTGGCGTATATAATATTATAATTTAAGTAAAATATCGTGAAACTTGGATTAAATTTTCAAATTTTTCTAGTGAAATTGCCAGGGTTTTTTAATTTTTTTTTTTTTGTTTTCTATTTAAACAACGACATCGCGAGCGAGAAAGCTATTATTTAATTATTTATTACAGTTCTGCTGCGAGAATAAAGTCGAGTGGCAGGGGCGGAAATATTTGAAACGACGTCAAATACTTTCGAAAAGTATATTTCATTACAATATTTCTGAAAATTAATTAATTTTATTTAAGAAGTCGCGCATTGCGCTATGAATATTCGAGATGTCGTTTATAGGCAATTTGAACGAAATTCTTGAAAGAAATCTATGTGACTCGTCGATTCTCCTAAAAATATTCTAATTCACTATTACACGAATATCTCATTATCTCGTGTGTTGTGTGTAACATATTTAGAAGTATTGAATTTATCGGTAAAATTTACGTAAATTTTGGGTAAAATTTTTATTAGAAATAAAATAAACACATAAATATTTAAGCCATGATTACTTGTAAGTTGTACAAAAAATCATGTACTTTTGACTTTGGCCCCGCTCGGCTTATATTTCTGCAGGCGCCGTTGATATCAACGTGTGTATTCCAAAATCGGAAGCGCACGGTACGGATTTGTGAAACGCGTGTACTTAGAAATGAGACTAGTAAATGAGACTAATAAATACCTAACAGTTAAAAACAGTTTAAAATTTAAAAAAAAAAAAATATTTGTTTACCAAAAAAAAAAAAAAAATATTATCAACACATAAATTAAAAACGCATAATAAACAATTAAGTTTCGTTTGCGATCCAATAATAATAATATCAATAAGGTTTCAAATTTGAATATGTGAGATTACGAACACGTTACAATTACGTGAGATTAATGAAATTGAAAAACTCACACATCGTTTGAATGCCGTTTACCGCACGCGGCGCGGCCATAGAACGCCGATTTTCATGAAATTCACTTGATACAATACAATATACTAAAATGGGTAGACGAAAAAATTACCTATTTAAATAAATTCAATTAGACGTGTAGAACCCTTTAAAGCGAGGGGCCACTAGATTTCAAGAACGGTCGAAACAAATATCGATACAATTTACGTAAACTTACGTTAAGGTACAGTACAATTTGTCGAGTTCACATCTCTAGCCGTATAATGATTTGAGATTTTCGATTTACTCGAACGATGCGGTAGGTATTCAAGATTGAAAAGTGGCGATTAAAGTATACAATCAGAAAAAAAGCCGAAACTTTATGAGCCAATCGCGAGATATGACATCTCTTCAAGATAATTGCACGTCAATTAATATTTATCATGGACCGTTTAACGATAAATCGTACTTATTTCGAGGTGAAATGATTTTCGACGAAGGTTTTCGCAACGGTTGAAATATTACGACGATTTCAATTCGACATCGAGTACCAGGGTCCCATGCTGTCGCTCGTACGAAAATTGCGAAGGGTCAATGATCGTACTGTAGTGTTTCAAGGCGAACGCATACGGAGGGTGAACGATACCACCGATAAACCCGAAATAAGATTAACTCGTGAGCGGATAGGCCATCGTCTACAATGCTATTCGGAGAAAAATTTTCAAACGACTGTTATTTCATTCTGTCGTTTATATCTGTGACTAATAGACGCACCGTCTTTGAAACCGCACCGCGGTGTTCGGGAAAATTGTTAATATTTGTTTACCCCATATCGATACCGTTATACGCGTGCCTACGGAGAAACAATCTGCAATGTAGGCAACGTACGTTCCACGTACTAAATAACGTGTACAATGCGTATGTAAATAAATATGCACGGACAACAAAAATAAATAATCCTGATAGTATGATAAAATTCATTTTTAAACGGCCGTTGATAGCAACACAGGCACGTTTATGCGTTTAAACCGTGAGTCGACTGCTTTCTGATCTGACAACGTGTTTGCTAGTCGGTTTACTGTACTCGCCAGGTGCCATCTTTTTATTTTACGGCCGTAGAATTGAACCGCGAATTACACGATACTTATAGGATGCGTAACGAGCACTAAACAGTTGGTGTACAAAGCGATCTTCGTTTTTCAACTAACAGCTAGCGCTTGAATGTGGCTGCGGCGGGTTATGTACACCGAGTCTGACTCACGAAAGTTATTATTATTTGATAGTGCGTGCAAAAGTTCAACCGGAAATCGCGCTACAAAGTATCGAGTGTACCATCTGAAAGGGAACATTTCTGGATCGGGGTACTTTAAGAAGGTCATTTTTTAGTTTTTTCCCCGAAGTTTTCGCAAAAAAAAAAAAAAAAAAATGGGAAAAACCGGGAAAAAAACGTGGGCAAAACGGGAAAATTTACGGAAATAATGCTTTTATAATTTTAAATGAAGCGAGAAATGAAGCCGGGTCTGGGGGGAGGGGTTTTTCACGCGGTACTACCCCGGGGCGTCTCGAGAGCGTGTTTAACTGCTGTCTGGGGTGTCGGCGAGGGCCGGCGGGAAAGTGCTCGGCTAGCGCTGATCGCCGAACCGAGAACGCCGGCGGGGAAACCGTCTTCGTACCGGCCGCCGTGTCTTCACGTCAAGATGTTCGGCTTCGCTCGCGTGGCCTCTGGGGTCGGACCGTGCGAAATACAGCCGGGCCCCGGCTGCTACGACATCGGTTATTGGCCGCCGAAAAAACGCGCGTCACGCGGCGGCAGGTGGAACGCGTCTAACACCGTCGGACGGGATGTCGCGCGCGCTTGCCACTGGCCTACTACCCAAGCGTAGGATGTAGGGGAAGAAACTGTTGTGAGGGTTTGTCACAGGGGGATTACGCCTTCGACGCCCCAACTCGAAAAAACGATGTACGCGCACATAGTGTGAGTACAGTGCGCGACATAATGAACAATGGCGACCCTTCGCCGGACGTTCTCGACGTACTCGACGGCAATTTCCATGTGACGGGTGGTGTGTTTCGGGTTCAAAAGGGGGAAAAAAAACAAAAAAAAAAACGAGACGATACTGGGGACGGGTGCGGCTACTGGTGAGGAGTCGGTAAGGTAGGATACACAGAGTTATTTACTCTACTCTCTCGTATGTATGTAAGCTGCCAGAACCAGTGCTATCGAAAAACTATTCGGAGCGAAATTCGGCAAGGCACATTTTAAAAACGCCGTGATTTTTTTACGATTTTCGTCAAAATTTGATCTTAAAAAGGCCAATGAAAAAAAAATAAAACGAATGCATTAAACTCAAATTTGTTTTTATACCGTTAAATACAACTTAATATAATGTACCTTGTGTTAAATTGCCACAAATTTCCAATAATTCGAAAACAAAACCCGTAACTTTGTAAGTTAATCACGAGATATGACGTTTCTTCAGGATAGTTGTACATTAATTAACATTTATCATAAACCGTTTAACGATAAATCGTACATGTTTCGAGATAAAAATGGATTTTCGGAAGACGGTTTTGCGTTCGACGCGGTTAAAATATTACGACGATTACAATTCAACATCGAGTACCAGGGTCCCATGCTCACGTTTGTACGGAAACGAAAAAGGGTCAATGATCGTATAGTGTTTTAAAGCGGATGAAAATATTCAAAACGTAAGACTAATAAAATAAAACATCACTTTCAGGATTTACAATTAACGAAGGATGACTTTCTCTACGTATGCGTTTTTTTTTTTTTTTAATTATTTATATTCAGTACCATTTATCTAAAGCGGATGGACGTGTCTTTGCGCACCTCGATGTCGGATTTCCGGTATTCAACCCCTATAAAAGGCCGGTCAACACAGAGTTTTTAAAATGAGAGCTTCACTATTTTCATTAGTTTATGGTGGTTACCATGGTAACGCGGATGTCACGCATAATAGTATATACGTGTATCCACGGTACTTTGTGCCGCAGATAGGATAAAAAGAAAGACAGGGACGAAATTGAATTTCTTGCATCGTTTTCGGTTTTTGAAGGATTTTTATTATCTAAATTCTGTTTTGAAATGACCAGAACAAAATGGCAATTACAAAGGACAAGAGGACGTTCCGCTTTGTGATTAATATCAGTCCTAACGCACACATAGTTTAATTAGAAAAATAATATTTACTTACCCTTAGTTTTTTTCATAAATATAAATGTGCCAAACGAATTTGCCCTTCTCTAGATACAACTGTGCTCTAAATTCCATCAGTAGGTTTTATTACGCGAAATCCGCCGCATTTGCAGATAAAAAAAAAATTATTCCAGCTTAAAAAGAAAATTACTCCAGCTTTTCGCGTACAAAAACGGCGGTGGTGAAATTACGATGATTTCGTTTCGTTCTCGGGTACCAGGGTCCTATGTGACGAGTAGATACAATATTCGCGTGCATACGACATCCGTGTTTGGCTAGGTCGCGTGGGTCGCGTGGTCGTCTCGCTCTTGACTTGCGCAGAAATCATTTTCTCGCGATCACTAAAGTTCGTATTGTATAATATTACATAGAAAGACTAGGTGAATTTAATTTACCTATAGCCAAATAGTTCAAATGGACAATTTGTCCACGGTCGTTTATGGCCAATAATTACAAACATACAGTCTATGGAACCAACGCCAAAATGATCTCCGGCAAAAAAAGGATTTACATGTACGAAAATAAAAACGAAAATATTGAATCCGCTATTTTCGTAAATATTCTAGGGATTTTTTTTTTGCCGATTATTAAAAAATAAAACAGTAGCATAGCCGGGGCGCCAAGGGGTCTGCAGCGCCCTCCGAATTAAAAATTATTCTATGGTCTGTGATAGCTGCCGCGGCAAGTCTTAAATTGCTATCTTTATTTTGTTAGATAGTCTTACCGTTCGTATACAAAACATAATTCGCATTTAATGTTCGTCACAGAGTAAAAATGTTTTTATTTTTTTATTCTAACTATATATATATAAGTTTGCCCTTATGTTAACTTCACATCGGAATTGCTATAGCACTGTTGCGCATTGAGCGAGACGGTACGAAATATTATCGTTACGGGTTTTTTTTTTTTTATTGTTATCATATTAACTGACTTAATTGGTATTAATAGCGCGATAAAAGATGTTATAAATACAAATTTGTATAGCTGTTAAAGAACCCAAGTTTGTCCACTTATTGATGTGATTACAATTTTAAAAAGCAAAGCAACTTTGCACGTGGATGCAGCCACTGTTGTAGGTGAGAAGTTCAAAAGATAGTAGAGGAAAAAATTAATGTATATCTGTAAGCAACGATAAATCAACAAAAAAAAAAAAAAAACGATTCTAAACGGAATTCAGTTGATAGTGTTGCTTTTTTAACAATATATATATCATATTACCGTAAAATAATTACATAGGCATTATACATTTTCTTTAATAATATTTGTTTAATATTGTACTTATTTTCCCGTTTCTCCTATGATTTCCCCATGTTTATCCTCCGTTTTTTCTAATCTGTTCGGGAAAAATCGAAAAATTACTTTTCTAAATTACCTCCATAATCCAATTCCCTTAGATTTTTAGTTAAAGTTGTCCACAAAAAAAAAAAAACAAAAAATAAACATCTTTATAAAACCATAAGGTTCTTCGATCCACTCAGAATCTAAAACTTACAATTAAACCTCGGCATCGGCATGCAAGACTTTCAGGAGACCCAAGTGTAAACTCGGCGTAAAAATACGTTTAGCCCATTCCCGTCAAAGATAAATACTGGCTACGCCGCTGTACGAGAAAACTACGAGTAAAATCAAAATGTTGCGACCTCTACAACGCCGCACCGACTAGATAAAATATGGTTTCGGCAAAGATGCTCAGAACCGCTCTAATCATTAAGAATTTTATCGAAACGACCGGGTATAAAACCGAACCAGCCAACGAGTTTCGGATTTACGAGGTTTAGGTTTTGTAATATAAGCTATAATATATTATAGTATTCGATTATTTTGTTTGTCACCCGCAAACCGTGCGGATACGAATATTGACGACGACAACTTTCGGGCGTTCGTTTCGATTCGAAAACGAAAACGGAAATAACTTATAATACGACTCAAATGATAAGTTAGTATACGATGGTTTATACATTACAATATCTCACACCGCGAACAATAATTTAAGCCGGTTGCCGATTTTCAACGGATCGCTGTCGGGAACGGAAAATGCATCGTGCGTTAGGTGCTTAATATTTTATTTTTTTTTTTTTTCATTCTGGAAATTTATATTGTTTTTCTCTGCTGTGCCTGCGTACGCTTCTCCGCAATACGTAAAATATTACGGTCGTATAAACTACTTAAATGAGATGAGGAATCCAGTAGGGGAGGTTTTTTTTTCGCCCTGAGTTTTGTGATCTCCGTGAAGCCTCTGCTCACGCCGCCTCGTACGTAGATTACGGTTTTCGGACTTGGATATTTTATAATCGAATATTGGACGTCCGACTAGGATTTCGCATACCGTTTTTCTAAACGCCCATTGGTATAACAGTTCGAATATGATCGATTTTCGCCATTGGTCTAAGTCATTTTCTTTTTGTGTAATTTGTTTTAGTCGTTACAGTTACCTGTATACAATGAAAAATGTTAGTCCCGCGCGCCGCTACAAAAATAATTTTACTATATTAAAAAAAAAAAATAACAATAATAATAATAATAACAATTATCAAAATGGGATCACTCTGCGAGGTTTCCCCGGTATAGCATGTTTCTAGCATCAAAACAGATCACGTGCACGTGCCGCAGGACGCGGGCATGTGCCCTCACATACAAATTAAAATCTATTGAATCATTTGTTTGAAATTATTAAGACTTATAAGTTGTAAAAGTTAACATTTTTTCGAAAAGTCGCAACAACAGGACACTGAACGGTGTTCAAACAAAAAGTGTATACGTCTAATTGTTTAAGGTTTTTTTTTTTTTTTTTCGGAATTTTTGATTTTCAAATGAAAATTCTGAAAAAAATTAACCGAAATAATAAATGTATTCGAAATAATGTAATAATTTTCGAGGATTTTTTTAAAGCATTTTTGTTTTCCTTTTACTTTTTTGTTTCTATATTGTTCGGCATCCTTTATTGACGAACGAGGGTAGTGCAAATGGAACAGGTACAGTGTACACGCGCGCCGACAAATTACCAAAATATTTATATAATATTTATAAGAAGCGCCAATTGATTACGGTTTTTTTGTTGTTTTTACATTATGTATATATAAGTGCACACACGACATTACATATTTATACGATAGGAACCCACGATACCCGCGAATTATCGCTAATCGCTGAATTAATTCACGCGAAAATGTCCGTATCCCCGTATTCAACACGTTAATTAATTATATGATAAAACACGCATGGTTTTTTTTTTTAACTTAATTATTCATATGACATTTATTAACATAAGCCACAATTTAAAAAAACAAAAAAAAAACGCATGAGCAATATAGCTTTAGCCAATTTGTTGACGATACAATATTTCATATTTTTTTTTTTTTAATTTATCTAAATCCTAAAACTGAATTTTCTTATTGATTTATTTTTACTAGACACACATTTCACTAAGTTAACCCCCCCCCTCTCCTCTTTCAGGTAAAAAGGAATCACACTTAGATAAAGTAGTTCTAAAGGTTTTTGCAAACATGCGAACAGAGTGGTGGCCGTACCCGTCCCCATTATCCAAGGACAGCTTTTTTTTTTTTTTCTATACCTATCAATATTTACAGATAATAACTTTCACCGAGTGTCATACGACGTTCGTGTTCAACCCTTTAGACTTAAACTCTTTAATGACTGAATCATCCACCGCATCCTGTTGCTTTTATTGCCGACACGATATTGTATTGTTTTTGACCCGTAAGTATTAATACGTTTGACAATAAATAATTTAACGTCATGGTATTATAACGGGCTAACCAATTGTATTTACGTGACTAAATTTCAAGATTACACATTATAAAGATGTTGAACACTTATCTATATAATGTAAAACAATTGTTTTTTTTTTTTTAACAAAGAAATATTATTAAGACAATGAATATGTAATAATTAATATGTGATTATAGTAAACTGTGTGCGGACAGGGATTTCAGAGTGCAACGAGAAAACTGCGTAACACGGGTACTGACTCTTTCATGATGAATCAGCTATTTTCGAATTTTTTTTTTTCTACCACTGATCCTTGGACCGGAAATGAGCGGCCACTTTGGATTTGTAAATGATAAACCCATACGCAGATTCAAATTGAGAATAATTTTCTAGGAATGATTTTGATGATTTTGATACTACTCATTTTATTATGTATAATTAAAAAAAAAAATAATAAAAAAAAAATTTGTTTATTAATTGACTGTAGCTGTGTTGCCCGGCGCAGTTTTGAACAAAAATTTAATACCCGCTGTTATATTTAATTTAACTAATTGTGTTGATAAATTTATCTTAAACATACCGTAACGCAGCATTCGGAATAATTCGTCTATAATAGATATGAGAAAAAGGATTTACATGTGTAGGGTGTACATTAAGTACAGCAGGTATTACGTTTTTCACAGAGACTGCGCACGGGCGAAGCGGTGTAATACGCGGCTAGTAATGGTATTAGAAATAAAGCGAGATCGGTGTTTTCCGCACAACAAGCATGCACATTTCTCGCAAACAACGCACATTGCGTGTATATTTTTGAACATAAAAACGGATTACGGTAAAATTATTGAAGCGTCTAATGATATCGACGCTTCTCGAATATTAAACAATAGCTTTTGCGTTTTCTTAATTGGCACTAGCGTGAGTATTTTGGAACAACGTTGTAAAACAAAAATCATTAAAGAGTTCGATGAATTGTGTGGTCAGAAAATTGGCGTCGGAGTCCCTTCTCCTACTTCCCTGGCCGAAAATTGAATACCGGACGACTTGGGTTTCTCGGTAAAGTATTTGGATTAGCTCTGTTAAGAAAAAAAAAAAAATCGTAAAAAGGTTTAATAGTTTCGTCGAAAACTTGAAAACTAATATCAAAGACTTGTTCTTTTAGAACGTATAATAACGTAAGACGTTCATTGTCTCGGAAAGTGTTAACTTTTTTCGTAGTTCGTTTTTTAGATCGTTTAAGAAATACGTAGCTTTAAAATATTTCATTTCGGTTATTTTTTTTCACCCTTATTTTAAGGCGAAAAACCACTGCCTACTTTTGATTTTCAAATATAAACCTAAATATACTAACTATTCCATAAATAGATGGATCTGTCGACGGTCCGTTACGCTTTAAATTTGGGTAGGGGGAGAGTGGCGGAACACTATAAAACGCCACGTGCCATGCCGTGCCGCAAATGATACTCCACATGCACTACTCTCTCCCCACCGAATCTCAAATGTGGAATATCTCGTCAACGGGTTGACAGAAATTAATAGTAATGCTCAATTTATTCATGTGATTTTTAATACAGGTCGCCGTTTAAAAATCAAAAGTAGATAGTGGTTTAACTCTCCGAATTAAGGGTGACAGAGATAACCGAAAAGTGATATTTTAAAGTTACTTATATCATCTAAAAAACGAATTCCGAAAAAAGTTAATACTTTCCGAGATAATGAGTTTCTCTTCGGTGTATTAATTACTCTGTATGATATAAGTATTTTGACAGAAAATTTTGGCGTTACAAATATTTTCTAATGATTAATCGTTTCTGAACATTTTTGTTTAAAGTTAACAGAAATCATTTACAAAATATTTTTTCGTGGACGAATTGGCGGATCGATTGATCATTGAATCATTGAATAGTGAGAAATGATCAGACAATGAGAAAATGTAAACTATCGTAAACATCCAACAATTGTAACACCAAAAATGCGCGTCAATTTTTTTTTTTTTTTTTTAATTTAAAAAAAAAATACATAAAATATAGGAATCGTAGCGCAGTAATAATCAAAACACACTTAAAAATATTGAACACAACAAAAGTTATTTCATGCGTCAGGTCTTCGTGTTGCCAGCCTGTATAATTTATTATTGATATGAATTAAAACGAGAGACAGTGTACGGTTTTTATAGAAATACATAATCATGATATTCTATATTTATTCACGGGTGTTAACCATTTTAATGTTTTTTTTTTTTTTTTTTTTTTTTTTTTTTTTTATATTTTTTTNTGGCGGATCGATTGATCATTGAATCATTGAATAGTGAGAAATGATCAGACAATGAGAAAATGTAAACTATCGTAAACATCCAACAATTGTAACACCAAAAATGCGCGTCAATTTTTTTTTTTTTTTTTTTACTTTATTATTTTATTATTAATTATGTCGCGTTCGTTCTTTTATTTAATTTCTCTGTATTCTTACAGCAAATGCAATAACGTCATTGCTCTTTTCACCAGTATTATTGTCGTGAAATACATTAAATACTCGACAACATCCATAATCCAAACCATCACCGAACTTTCGTCACCTGGCTCGCTATCGGTGTGCAAAGGTATAATCCTGAAACACGTAAACCGAACAATTAAAATAACTATGCATGTATTGTATGTATATATGTGTGTATTGTATAGTAAATTTTAATGTATTTGAAAATATTAAGAGCGAAAAAAAAATTAGATGGAAATTATGAAACTAAAGAAAAAGCCGGTAAACCTGCGCTGTAATACAATAACTCTTAGTGTCCGTGTGTAAACGGCCTGCACTACAGTACGGGCGGATAGTCGGGGTGTGTATACCGTAAGCCACGACGAATATTTGCAATTGAAAAACGGCTCTGAGCAGAACTCGGTTAACCGCTGCGTTAAGCGGCGAGGTTAGACCGGCAACTATCGATCCCCTTGCACGGCCGACGTAATCACGCGGTAATCAACGGAAATCTTTAGCTGACAGCCGTCCTACCCTCTCATAGTATTTCCTTCCTCACAACACTATCATTTCTCCCGCTTTTGATTCTCCGTCTCCTATTTCTCGTGTTTATTTCGAAGCGCCTTCGCGTTTCACCCGCCGTAGAACTCCTTTACGCATTCCTCGCGGTTCGACCCGACCGTACGTCCCGGCGAATAACCAATCACAAGAATGATGATATTAGCTAACAAGGCGACGACCCCTCTTTCATCCGTGTATAAATCCAGCTGTAAATAGCTCTTAAGCTTACACGCGTTGTTAATTATTGTTATCTCGTTGTTGGTTTTATTGTATTTACCACAACGGCTTGGGCGCGAGCCCGTTTTGTTCGTAAATAAAATGCAAATATCGTCGTGATTGCGATGAAAAATTGTCGGCAATCTACGCGATACGTTTTTCGAACTGCTGCACGGCACCGCCGAGCGAAATTCTCGCGTCTGTAAAGTCGGTTTACGCGAGCATTTATCGCAGTTACATTCGCCAACCGAAATACAAACGCCTCGGAATCTAAAACTAAAACATAATATTATTATAATTTCAAAAAATTTTCTTTTTTTCTTTCTCGACAGAATCGACGAACTGCATTCACATGAATAATTGGCGCGAACGTTAACGCCGAAACTCGTCGTACGGATGGAAAAAAAAAACAAATAAATATTTACACTCGGATATTAAAAATAGAAAAAAAAAAAATTCAATTTGCGCAAAATATATTACGATAGTAATAATACGGTCCGAAAACAATATAATAAATCATTTCGCGTACGACACCAGCTGGCAGGTGTCAATTTACTGAAACCGTATAATTTTATATACGCATAATAAAAATAAATATATATGTAGAAAAAAATCCTTTTCCTATTAATTATAATATTATACTGATATCATTTTAGTTGTTTTTTTTTTTTTTTTTTTTTTGTGTATATAATAATATCATTATACGGACGTCAGACTGCAGGTATATAATAATATAACATTATACGCGTAATAAATCATCTGTCGCGAAAATATTAATTCGCTCGGTCCGCACAATACCATAATAATGATAATAATTTACGGGTGTGCGTATATTCGCGATATCAAAAAACTTTAATCCGGTCGAATGTCCTTGAGTGAGATAAAAAAAAAAAAAAAATAAAAAAAAATACGACTGTCGAAATATCGATTTTTTATGGTTTTTACTTTTTCATACAATATAATATGTATATATGTATTATATAAATACATAAAATATTATTATGTACATAAATTACGTGTACCTATATGTGGTGGGGAGGCGAATACTTTTTTTTTTTTTGTTTTTTTTTTTACATTTTTATTGGAGAATGAAAAAACGCCACCGCCGTCGCGTCTTCGCGAACAATCGCGTTTTCGACTTAACGCGCGATCGACGAGGTAGGCGACTTAATGAAATCGTCGACAATTTGAATAAAGACGAATTTAACAAACAGAAAAAAAACGCATAATATGGTAATATTTTCAATCGGAATAATTTTCGAAAAGAACGAGCGCCAGTCGTGACCATTGTTGTGCAGTATTTTCGCTCGCGGAACTCTACGACGAACGCAATGACGGCGACGAGTCGCGGAAATAGGCGTAAAAGAAAGTTGTATATTATTTTTTTATATTTTGTTTACTTATCTACGTATAAAAGTGTAGGTATCTGGTCGGAACGAAGGACAAAAACAATAAGCATAATAACAATAACGACAATAAACGGCGAATGATTCGATTTTAAACGTGCCTTGGAATTCGTGTCGCGAACCGACTTCAATTTCATATTTTATTTTCCTTTTTTTTTTTTGTTTCAATTTATGAGCGGTGCGAGAAATGTATTGGTATTACTAAAACGCGTATCTGTGTTTTTTTTTTATTAATTTTAATCTTCGTGTCTGTAAACAACTTTTCTGGTAGAAACCCCCGTGTAGTTGGCGAGTAAGTGGTTTTTAGATTTTCTAAGCGGGTTTTTTTTTTTTTTTTTTTTGTAATATAGTATAAACGAAACAATACTCTTGAACGTGTATACTCGTATTTTTCAGCAAACTCGATATTTTCACCGATTATTTGTAAACAAAACTGATATTGCTGATGACGGGTGTTTTGGTTGAGAAGTTAGTGAGGACGAATACATAGAGTTATTCAAATAATTGCGTATATATTAATAAACCAATTCTAACGATAAATACAATTATGAACGAAGTTTGAAATGCTTCGAAATGCCATGAATTTACGATTTTCGTCACAATCGGAATTTAAAACACTTACAAAAAAATATACTGCTGATATGTGATACATTTTTTCGTTTACCATTAAGTATAACGCATATGATAAGTCTTGTGTTGAATTTTCAAACATTTTATCGACATAAAAACAAATAAAAACTAAAAAAAAAAAAAAAACTCTAAAATTTCAAATGCATGTAAATAGCTCAAAAATGTCCAAAATGATTTGAACACTGTACGATACTCAGAAAAATGTTGTATACAAAATCGTTTAATTTTTTTTTTAAATTTAAATTTCTAAACTGTAACTTTTTTAATAAACGGCGTGGTAGCAAAAAATATCATTTTTATTAATTTCATAAAAACTGGTGTTCTAAGTCTTAAAACCGTCTTTATAGTCTTTTAGCTTTATTTACTCAAATGCGTTTTACCACAATATAAATGGTCGGTATTTTACGGCTATTTCAGTGAGTAGACAATTCAAATTCTTAAACCTAAAATTGAGCCATTATAAAAACGATTGCAGGTGGTTTCATGGTGACGATTAATTATGATAGAGGAGAAAACGATAAAAACTGGAAGCGATTGTTTTACGACTGTTGCAAACTCTGCAACACGAGTAGTTTAAAATGCCGAGAGGGGCAGTAGATAGCTATTAAATAGTTTGCGATGCGGTTGGTTTTTTTTTTTTGATTAACACTTTTTAGATTAAGCACATCTAAACACTATCGAAAAGTTTCACCTGCAACTTTATACAATGCATGTACAAGAACACAAGAAGGGTCCCAAAATGATGAACAACTACGATATTGAACTTCTTCGTCGTCATATAGTATTATCCCTCATAACTCTGTAAGATTGCCACTGTCACTGTCCTCCAACAATCACGGTTCTGAATCTTTTCCATTGTTTTTTTTCTCGGTTTTCTTCCCTCCGGCTTCTATTCGATTAGTGATTTAACTTTGCTTGTTTCCTCCATTCGCAGGTTAGGTCCCAAGTGTCCCAAACACCGAAGTATTTGTCGCTTCGCATGACTTGTTATAAAGGACACCTTCGCGATTTCAATTATTTCCACGTTTTCCCACTATACACCAGCACTCGGCAGTTTCACCCATAATCGAAAACTATTGATCCACGTATTATAATATATTTTCCTCAACGCCTTAATTTCTTAACGAAAAACTGTTTGGATTTTATTATTTCTGGACTCTTCATTTGAAGTGTAGAAAATGGTTTTTCGAATATGACAATAATAGTATTGTGATTTATGACATTCGAATCTGAAACAATATATTATAAACAATTTACAGTACTTTGATCGACGAAAAAACAATGGCCCACCCGAGGTGCAAAATATCTAGGTCAGATTATTTTTTCTAGATTTATCTTTGAAATTTCAAAAAAAAATCACCGCCTTCCGTTTAAACGACATCCGTGACTGTATAGCTGTTATAGTCTGTACTTTTTTTTCATCTCTATCGGTAAAAAAAACAAAAAACAATATTATACAAGACGATGTATTATCTCGATTACGCACGCGAAACGATCAGATATTTTTAATAATGGCGTTGCAATAATACTTAGGAGCACAATTAATTATGAATAATAAAACCGTTCAATAATAAATATTATAAATGCAATTAATGGATATTTTTGATTCGCGCCGTAGGTCAGAGTTTAGCAAAACACAACTTAATAATAAAACAGTGGTGTATACAAGGAGGGGTTTTGGGAGGCCATGTCACCCCACCCCTCCACCAGGCCGCGTAATATATTATTATTCAATATTTAACGTATACTTAATATATTTGTTTATCGAACTTATTAAAACATTAATTTTATGTCGACAATAAAGCATTTAGATTTAATAAAACGTAATGAACGTAATAAATAATAATCGTATGAATTAAAAAAACAACGGCTGTCGCCTAATCTCAAACGTCATATGTCCACTGCACTAATTTCTTAAAAACACAAAGTATTAGAGATAGGTTATTATTACGTTGATGTTGAGTTTTATAAGTGTTTTGAAGAATCGACATAAAGGTCAAATTTTAAGATTAATGATGGTAAAAACGACACGAATATGGAGCTAATTATCAAACTTACAAACCCGAAGAACGTATGTGTTTTAAAATTAGAATTTCTATTCTATTTGTTGACGTGCAATAATATTAAATAATCGATTTATGAATCACAAAAATATTATTACACCGGGTTTATATTATCTCGTTTATAATTAAAATCACGATCAAAAAGTACTCATAGATTTAAGTAATATTATTTGTATTTAATTATTCATATTATATTGAATAAGTCGCCATTGAAACAAATTTTACGGCACGCCTATTCAGAAAAATTAAATATACATGGCGTTTTAGATGCTCTCGAATCTCGATAAATACAATGAAAATCTATTTGCAAATGTTTTCAAATTCCTTCAGTCGTTTGCGGTATCGCCAGTTCCGTTTCGTGAATGTGGGAGAAATTTCTCTAAATTCAAATTAATTAAAACAATGCTTCGAAATACTATTGGCCAGTCTAGATTTAACGGATTAACCAGTGTCGGCTGTTTAAACAAAATATTGTTTTATACACGGTACCATAAAAACCAATTGGTTTTAAACATATTTCTATATGGAACATACGTTTAAACAATTGCGTTAATTAACTTAGGTGTACCATTGGGTTATCATTTTGTCAATCCAGACGAAACCGGTATATTCTGCGCCACACTCAAGGCCTGCACAAGGAGTCGGAAAACCTTAACAGTGATAATCAAAGACGATTAATTAACAATTATAATAAATCGGCACACAACCCGTATAAGTTATAAATGAATAATGATTAAAACGTATTATATTGTTATGACATAATTATATAACACCGTTCGGCGTTTATATGGTTGTGCGTTTTGCCCACGAAGACTACAGATATCTTTTATTGATATTTGATACACCTTAGGAGGGGAGGGAGAGGGGTGGACAAGGGCGAAAGATAAGAATTCCATAAGTGTGCTAGAGTGTATTCCGTTTTTTTTTTATTATTAAATCCCGACACAAAGTGTGTAGTCCGAAATTAGAATTATGGTAGTACGGATTTGAAAAGTGTACTGTAGTAAGAAATAAGACTAGCTAGTATCTACTTGTATATTTATATAATAAACATAACAATTCAAAACTGTTGAATTTTTAAAATGTTTAAACAAAGAAATTACGTGCGATAGTAACGAAATAATCGCTATCAGTCATATTTCGTCAAATTGATCTTTGTTTAATGAAAGAGTCTCCTAAGTCATTTGACCAAAACTTTATCTGTGGAAAATAGAAGCAGGAGCTTGACTTTCTAAGCTCTCTCAGGAAAAAATATGTGCTTTTTTTGTTTCATAGGCGGTGTTGTCCCAAACTTCGTTGACGTCATGGTTAAGATTTTCTATGTTTAAGACTTCTATGCATTTTACTCGGGTCTATGTGAAAATTGCGGGGAAAAAATAGCGAAACTCAAAATCGCGAAACGTTTTATCAGGAAAAAAAAACATAGCGATAAGTAAGAAATTCTTCTTTTGAACATGTACCTATACGCACCATATCGCAATCTCAAAAGAATAGCGACCCAAATCAAAACATGAAATTGTTAGGAAATCCACTTTTAAATGTTTCATAATTCTTCGTAATGCGTAGATTAACAATCGTCACCACTTGAAACTGTTACTTTTGAGATATGGCTTTATTCTGGCTAGAAAAAATATTGTGCAACATTAGTCGGGTCAGATTAAATTCGCATCTCAGAAGTGTCAATATTTAGACTAGGAACTGTTATGATTCATTTCACATTAAAACATTAGTTCATAGTGTCTTTAACATAATATTAAATAGATGAAAAAATGCTGGTATGCCAAATAATAAAGGATGTTTTTCTGATAGCGATAGTTCGAAAATCGTATTTTTTGAGTCGTGTCAATGTTCGTTCGAGTGTACGACAGATACAGTATGTACAGTAAGCAGATAATGCCGCGGTAAATCCGCGTTGCGTATCTATTGACCGCGGCGTTCTGTAACAGAATGTACAAGATATTATTTCATTCGATTTGTACACATTGTCAAACTATTGTTCGGTATTTTTGTTTTGAAAATTAAAAAAAAAAAAAACATTAAATTGCAATTTTCGCGATATCTTTGACTTTCGCCATTTCTTTTTCGCGATTTTAATTGGCTATCATTTCACTCGTATCGTGTGCAAAAACTACTGGACCCGTAAAATAAATTATATTAGGTACACGCAAACTACAAAACGTCAATGCTTGTGATATAACGAAACGTCAACACTGTATGACATAGGTGCCTAATACCTACTATTATATGACTTTAATAAAACGGTTTTACTGCGCTTTAACGATTTTACGACTGTATGCTCGTGCAATATTACTACCGAAATAAATACAGGGTGATTTTTTTTTTTTTATCACGAACCGGCAATTTTCACAGAAGATTTTAAGCGAATTTGATTCCTGTTTGTTTTTAATCGTTGTGGAATCGGTTAAGCTTTATTTTAAAACCATTTTAAATTTTTTTCACCCCAACTCCGTGCACCCTAAATAAGTATATACTTTTGGTTTTTCAAATAGGAACCACTTTTTTGAACACAGATTCGAGTAGAGTATATTTGTCTAGACATTTTGATCCGCGTAACAATAATATCAAATTTATTGTTTATGAGTTATAACCGTTTAAAGTTTAGGCCAGACGAGTATAGGTAAGGGTAATAATATATTAAAGGTATTTATTTTTAAATGATAAATTGATAACTCTTCCAAACTCTTCCGGTCTAAACTTTAAACGGTTATAACACGCAAACAATAAATCTGATATTAGTTGTATGCACATCAACATTTCTAGAAAAATATACTATGCTCGCATCTGTATCTGAAAATGGGGTACCTGTTTGATTAAAATTAAAAACGGGCATAAAATGAAGCTCAGCTGATTCCACAGCGATTAAAAAAAAATAATCAAATTCACTTAAAATCCTCTGAGATAATTGCCAGTTCAGGATAAATAATCACTCTGTATAAATATACCTATGATAAATCGGTTTTATTTTTATTTTTTTTGTTTCAGACGTTATATTAGTTCTTTATTTAATTAAAATGTGTTTAAAAACATACTGTAGTCACGAATGTTATTCATATCTATAGCTACCTACTTTATTATTTTATTATATTATAATATTTAACCGCCGTGTACTAGAAACGGTACCTACAACATTATTACGCGCCCCATAAACCTTTAAAATAATACGCTGTCTAATTATTATTACATCGTGTATGAGTGCCCTTTAAAATAAACGAAACTGTTATCGACAAACCGCAATCGGCACAAACATAAAAAATATATTAGCCTCTATATATACACGCGCGTTTCGTAATAATAGTTTAAACTTTTAAGCGGTGTCAGAAACCACGCACTGTTTGCTTTTCTGTTTTCAACACTTCCGTTTTTCCAACGGGACGTACCTATATTTTGTGTATCGGAACAACATACTGAATTGTTACTAATGACTTTTCAATGTGAGTAGGGCACCGAATCCGCGGCAAAATTTCTGGACAATGTTGTTGTACAAAATCAAAATAATGTACGTCGAAATATCGGGTTTTTGGGAACGTTTGCCCTATCCTAGGCTCTTCGTAACCATTGGGCAAATAAATGCGCAAAGTATTAACATTGGTTCGAAGTCAATCGGACAACCTGGCGATATTAACTCGACTAGCGAGTAGAACGGTTTTTTGGTGATTTTAATACGATGTTCTCAGCTCGGAATCGTTTTTACGTTTGAAACCGAATTATCATCGTCGTGGCTTTCGGTATTTAAACAAATTAACCTCGGGGGTGCGAGTGACGCCCCCACTTATCTTTCAATATTATTATTAAATTATTTTAACGCAATACCATAATATATAATACAATAGACAGATTGCCCGTGTACCATATTACCGTACTCGACTCGTTGAGTCGTCAACATGGGAACCAATGGCGACGACTCTAGTTCCACTCTATAAAAGCTACATCCTAGATCAAACACTGCATGCGCTATCTGTCTATTTTATAGCTAATGGTAACGAATACTCACGTTTGTAGGATCAAAGGCAGCAGCAGTTGAACGGCAGTGCTTCGGAAACACCTGTAATATATAGTAGACTGCTTAAATAAGATCCGTTTCTTGTGTACGTTACCTCACCTAACCACGCAGATTGTGGCGGTTCGATAATAAAATTGTGTTATAACCAGAAAAAATGATATTAAGGTACTCGAGTATTTTAAATAGACATTTAGTATAGAGTGCGAATTTTTGTAGGAAGATGTACTTTTTTCCATGTATGTATGTTAAAAGACCATTCTTGTACGTGAAATAATGAATTTGTTCATTTTTTCCATACGAAATAGTGTTTCGTTTTACCGAGCATTTTAAATTCTAAGCGTAGCAAGAAATGTATTGATTTTAGATTTTGAGTAGAGCGAACAGGCTTATGGTTTTGCAATCATTTTTATTTTTTATTTATTTTTTTTCTGACTGGAGAGGTATTCTAAAAAAATCATTTTTTTTTTTTTTGATTTTCTAAGTAATTTTTTTACTTTTCGAGAAAAACTGGAAAAAACGGGAAAATACACGAAATGTATTAGTAAAATATTACGGTTTTTTTTTTGTTTGTGGATAACTTTTCTACCAGCATTTTCGCTCCGATTTACAATGATAGTATTTATTTTGAAAGAAAATCTTACTGGGGTGGTACTTTAAGGAGGTTTTTGATTTTCTTAGGATTTTTCCCGATAAATGGGAAAAACATAGGAAAACCGAGAGAACAGAAAAATAGGTACACGTTAAAATAAACAAATATTATTAAAGAAAATGTTTAATACATATGTAATTATTTTACAAAAATGTGACATATATATTGTTGACAAAACAACACTATTAACCGAACTCTATTCAGAGTCGTTTTTTTCGTTAGCAACGGTTAATCGTTACTCACAGATATACATTAAATTTCCGTTTATATTTTACCATACCAACTTTTCACCAATAACAGTGGCTGCACACGTCCACATTATCGTAGGACGGCTTCTTTAATTTTATTGTGATTATTATTTCTATCATTATTTTAATTCAGTTACAAAAACCTTAGAGACCTGAAATATTTATATTAGCATAGCCCTTTCTAGATGTGTTGAAATTATTAATCATTTCCGATAGTTTTTAATCTATCTATACCCATTTAGAAATTGTCCTATTTTTTTTTATGTTTTAATTTTGTTTTACGTGGATACAAATTGTTTGAGTTAACAAAAATCTCGAAAATTTAATAAAATAAGGTTCATCGTAAGTTTTACTTAGTTGTAAAAATAAAGACCTGATACCTCTAATTAGTGTACCACTGTTATTGTCAGAAAGTTCGGATCAAGGTAGGACATAGTTTAGGGTAATTTAATTTGCATGTATACTCAACGATAAATCATTGCTATGAAATACGATTTTGAGCGAAGTTATGCGTGTTTTGGAATTCCGTGATTTTTACGATTTTCGTCAAAATTTGAACCTAAAACGCCAAAATAAAAGCCTCCACCGGTACAGGTTAGTATAGAGTACCTACACATACATACACACGCACCGACTGGAATTGACCTGATACCACTATAAATCTGGTAATAAAAAAAGAATGTTGCAAAACGAATGTTTTCCCCGACGTCTCTATCCATCACCACTTAAATTCGGCAGTGTATTGTAACGATCGACGATAAACGATCTTTTATATAACTATAATGATGTTAATTCCAGATGAACCTCCCAGCATAATATCGATGTTAATACGAAACAGCCAGTTCGGTTGGTGTTATACAATATATCATTACAAATAAATAGGTAATAAGTTATAATATTGCATATTATATTTTACTGTTAATAGTATTTTTGTTATTGTTTATGGTTTATGTGGTTAATAAACAATTGTCTATCATTTGCTATTGTGGAAATACAAAACTATATTTTATACCTACATGTTTGTATATCAAAAACAATGGAACACTCAATGTCACATTACAATGTCGACTGATTAAGTCGTGGAATATTATTTAATACTTCACGCTATTAACGTATGACAAGAAAAAATTGTGACCGAGTGATGGACATAATATATTGTTTTGTCAATTCGATAATCTTATAGAACTGCTCTTAATATAGGTCGAACCAAAATCGGACCTTCGAATCATCGATCCGATAAGAGGTTGTAGAGGTCGAATCGATACAAGACAAATATAATTCTACAACAGCCAATCGTTATATCGAACCGATGCAATCGGTTCCATACGCAGCAGTTATACTTTATTGGTCGTTTGCGCACTCTGGCCATAAATCGCGATGCCTATCTTCAAATATTCCACGATTGAATCGTATCTACTAACAGAAAAAAATCAAAATCGTTTAAAAATACTATTGTTCCGAAATTGTTTAATACGACATTACAATATACGAGTACTGCGATGTGAGCTCGTCGAATGTGGGTTAATACGTTTATTATACACACGCGGCGGTGAAGACGAGTATGAATACAAAAAACGTACGACGACGTCGCGATATTATACAACGGAAAAGGTTGCGCGCGTGCCAACAACAAAATAAACGATTTTTCGATTACACATCCGATATTTACATCTATAATAAGACTAACTACTTAAGATTTTAGCACTCACATGCGCGCAATATTGCGAGTATAATAATCGTATACGCAAAAACGTTTTTCTACTACGATAAGGTGCCCAGAGGATTTACCACTGATTGCAGATATTGCCTATAAAATGCATATTGTGCATCATACAGGCCTCTTCGCAGTCCGCAGTACTGACTACCTAATACCTATACAGACCAACGTTCGCCTACGGACTTGAAGCTTTGTCTAACGCTAGCACTACAGAAGGAAAACTAAGAATGTAAGAAAATAAAGTATGGAGAGCAAAATGTAGCTCTGTACGTCAAACGGAAGCGCGGAGAAGAAAGTTTAATCGAGAACTTTAAGAAAAAATGCGCCAATCTACGACTTTTTATAAGTGGGTAGCAAATATATGGCTAGAGCGATGTATTACGATCACTACTTAGAGGAGTTATTTTTTTTTTACTTTTTTTTTTAAGTGGTGGGGGTGTTCTGGAACTTGTCTTTTTGTCACGGTAAAGTTTTGGTGGTGGATACCATTATTTTTAAATGGCATCAATACCGTGGGTGTTGTTTCAATTTAATTCTGAATAGGATTATGTATGTTTTAGATTGTTTTTTTATTAATTCGTTTGGGTCTCCATTTAGGCCTCTGTGCGGAACATTCAGTAGCTATTATGGTCATAAATCTGCAAAACGATTTTAAAAGGCGCCTAATTAATTAAATTTTAAAAGTGTCAAAATTTTGTGAACTATAAATGCATCGTGGATTAAATAAAATAAAATATTTTAACTTAAAGGACGGATTTAATATAATTATATGGCAACGTAGTCGGTTATAATTTTTAGGACACAAACTCGTGGGTCTTATATTAGCAGCTGCAGTAATCACTTTAATCTTAAACCAAACAAACATTTTCGAGGAGTGAAAAGTTCTGTGGTGGTCACAGCTAGCCGGTGCAGGATTTTAGCTTTCCTCCTCTATACATAATACACACGGTACTAACCCTAAAAAGTTTATAAACTCCAGTTCGACAGCGTTCGGTTTTGATATAGCACAATAAATCGGATTTTGTTAAAACGTTAAGAGTTCTAGTTCGGTTTCGTGTGGGGTTTTCGCTGATATAATTCGGATTGAACAAAGTTTTGAAAATTTACTTTAAAATTCTAGAAGATTTTATGCAAAACTAATATTATGAGGTTCTTTCGGTTCAAAACATTTTGAAATATAGACGATACGTATGTATACGCCTATATACGAGCACATACTGATAAATGATGACTGAATTATTGATAGTAACATATTTTTGTCATTGTTGTGCCCGTCGCCAAAATATATTTCTTTTAAATTATGTTGTATTATTATTGTTTTTAGGTAGCGAATTCAATACATACAACAATCGTAGATAATAAAGCAGTGGCCTATCCATGGGAGGAGGGGGTTGTTGGTCAGGACCCTCCTACGGATTTTTATTTTTACGTAGCAGATGACCTGATAAGTAGATGAACATTTTTATAGGAAATATATAGTTTTTTCTTAAAAACAATTTTTATATTATTAGAATTTTGACTTGCAGATCATATTTTATTATAAATACGTCACACAAATCCATGTATACATACACTCATAAAATATTCATATCTCTTAGATAATGTTCTCGTCGGAACACATTCGGGTTTCTTGGCAATCTCAGTCGGTTCACCTAATAGGTCAAGCGATAATGGCAATAACACTGTGTGTATTCAAAGTTTAGTTTAGATATTGTGCTCGTTCAACTCAACTGTCACAAGCACATTAATGTGTAAGATTAGTGCGACACGGGATACGGTTGACGGTAGACGATTGGAATATTTGGAATATTATTTGTTTTACTCGTATTTCAAGAAATCTGAACGTTTCATCATGGTAAGAGATTTTAAACATTTTTAATTTTTAGTATTAATGTTAACAATGCAATTATGTCTGGGGCTTATAAATATTTCGACTTCCGTAATCTAATTCAATTAATTTAGTTCGTTTTTAACCGTTTATATTGTACTTATACATGATGTGCATTCGTATGTGTAAGATGCTCATTGTTTCAAAAAGTATCAGCTATTCCGGAACTTGTTTTATAAAACATTTAAGAAACACGCACTTCTGAAATGTTACATCTTCATTATTATTTGTCATCCTCGATATTTTCGGAGATAGAACGACTAGCTACTTTCGATTTTTAAATGGCAACCCATATTAAATATAATAAGGTTAATATTATAGTATAATTATAATATGCAGTGGCAGCGCTAAGTTTTGCGGAGCCCTGGACAATACTTAAGTATACCCTAACTAATGATTGCGGAGCCCCGGAGAAAGTTTTAGTATATCTAACTAATGATTGTACACCTATATAGTAATACACCGCGGAGCCCATTAAAACCAAAACAAGCGCGGGGCCCTGGACTTATGTCCCATTTGTTTTTCCCCGGTGCCGACACTGATAACGTAAACAACTATTTTAACTCAGCCAGTCTGGCCATTTTGTTTAATTATTTACAGACAATGTTTAAATTTTGAATAAATAATGTTTTCATTTTTTTTTCTCGAGTTTATTTGTTCTTACATTTTGTGATACAAATATATAATGAAATAATATTATGAATATTTAACTAAAAGAACTGTTTGATGAGGTAAATAGCGACTCTACATAGGTAAGTATATAATCGTATTTACTTTAATCAGATTTTATTTTAACGGCGGACCTAATTTGTTGATGACCTTCTTTTATTTTATTTTTTCTACTTATCACACTTTTTAGAACTTAAATAGTTTAAATTTATTGAACCCCCCCCCACAACAAAAATATTCTGGATACACTTCTATAATAAAGGTATCTTTAATCTTCATTATCTATGACGATTTTGTAGCACCTATTTAAGAGTACGTCATATTAATAGTCCGTGCACAAAATGATTATTATTAAACCGATGTGAGGGACGATTCTACCTGATCAATGATCAATCGTCAATCGAAATGTTTGGTCGTTTAGACTAGGAGTTTGTGAAAAATATTATAATAAAAGTTTAAATTTTCATAATTATTATAACTATGAAATTCAATATTATCAATGAAATAACTTTCTAATTAGCTATAAAAACCAAAAATGTTGGAAAATACCAACCTTCCACCCCTTAAATATCTAATATAATATTATGCTATATTATTTGTATTTACTGGGTAAGTATTTGAAGAATAGTTAGCACGATATTTAGAAACAACTAAAATGATATGGTTTAATTATAAAAATGATGATTAAACTACACATTTTATAATGGAGTCTAGAGATGTCTAATATGTTCAATTTTTTTTTTTTTTTTTTTTGTCTAGAATATCATTCAAAAGTGCGAATATCCAAAAATTAATTTAAAAGTACACCACTGCGTATGTATAGGATAAAAAAAGGTTAATTTTTTGGGATAAAAGTGCAGGTTATATCTAAACTCTATATTAGCATAACATATTTTGTATGTACAAATACGTGTGTGAGTAAAACGTTTTGAAAGTCCTGTCTCCACGATTGATTTCTTGAAAGTTTGGCTGGGTTCAGTGAGTTCTCTGGAACAGCCTTGAATTTTCTAGTAAATATAATCCACCCCCCCTCGAAGTTGTTTCCGTTTTAACCATTGGTTTGTACAGTATTAACTTAATTTATATGATATAAATAACACAAAAAAAAAAAAAAAAACCAACAAACAAACAAATAATACGCGAGCTGGTTTAGTCGACATATTCATACGTACCTATTCTAACCAAAGACTCTGCCCCACTTCCTTTTTTATTTACATTTTGCTGCCTCAGCTTATTTGCTTCATTGGCCTACTTAATAATATTGGTGATTAAACTTATATACAATTTGTTTATGTTTGTGTTGGCTTGTACAACTGTTTATAAAACATATCAACGTAGTAGGCAATAATATGCAAATTATTAAAAGTGCCCCTCCCCTCACGAATTATTTCCTGCTTGCGGTGCTACTATCTACTCGTAAATGTTTTTTTTTTTTCGAAAATATCGTTAAGATCACCAAATACGTATTATATACAAATGTATGCACCTAAACGCAAGCACTCCTTATAGCAGGTCTCTTAAAATAATAAACATGTATATTTAACGATATTGTACCGCACAGCGGTACAATTTCGCAATATGCATTTAACCGATAGTCGGGAAGGAGGACCATGACCCTTGTACAACCCCTCTCTAAAACGTGCCGCCCCAGCCAGATCTTAAAATTACAGATCCTATATTATTCATATAATAGCTGCTCGGCTAATATTACTATAGTGTCGACAATATTGTAATGTTATTATTGTTTTGAGTTAATTACTTTGAAATAGGTGGCCATCGGCAGTTCGTACATGGTCAATAACATGAACACACTGGAAACGATCATGACGATTTCGAATTTATACTTGATCTCCATATTGTTTCGTATAAATATTGTATTGGCGGCCGAAGCCGGGACAAGTGCACGGATTATTGTTGTGTTCACTGTGGCGCTGCAGTATCCGCCGAAATCGGCTGATTCCGATATAGACTAACGAGCTACTTCCGATTCGCTATAATATTAATAACACCTAATAGCGGCGGAAAAAAAATATTGAACGCGTATTATAATGTCGAAAAATGGAAAAGCGACGTTTTAGACTCGTGGGGAAAGGGGAGAGGGAAATCGAACTATATATACGTATATTATACGCGTGTTCGGCACCGCAGCTACACTGTTTGCGATAATATCGCCCGCAACTTGCCTACTTACCTACCATACTTATAACATAAATACCGGCAGCTGACTTCACGAATGGAAATAATTTTACTCGCGAGTGTGTCGCGGCACATCTGTCGGCGTATTCTAAACAAAACGATTTTATTGTATTGTTCGGCGCACATTTTCACGATTGTCTTCTTCCCGACCCACTTTCCGTGGCCGACAATAATTATTATCATCGAGTGATTAGTGCTATTAAATATATTACTGTCACGTATAGGTTAACCTACGATTGAACACGTACGGGTTTTTTATTTTTTTTTTTTTTTTTTATTCTAATAGCGAACAAATGTCAATACTTACCTGCCCAAAATATGTTACCGGAAAACATAATAATTACTGTATATTATAATATACGTTACGGGTAACGTACAAAAACGTGACAAAAACGGGTAGTGTACACAGTGCCGGATTAAGAAATTTAGCGCCCTTAGGCCTTATATAAATTGCCCCCCCTATTATATTTATTTTCATTGTAAATCGTAGTGAAATTGCTGGTAGAAAATTTGTTAATAGAAAAAAAAAATTAACACCATTGTAAAACCAATACATTCCTCGCTCCACTCAGAATCTAAAATCTCCTGTATTCATTTTTTTAATCAAGCATTTTACATTGAAAAAAATTATATAAAAACAAAGTGCAATAAAGTGTTTAGTAACTAAGAATCATACTAATTACTTAGTAATTTTATGTAAACGTAATTACATTTACATAAAATACTAATTTCAATTAATTTTTTCCTGGATTTCCTGGTAGCAAATTCAATTACTTTATCAGAATAATCCAAGCTTTGAAGAAGTTAATTTTCTATATTCAATAGAATTAATGCATTCAATCAATTTGATGTTGTCGTAAACCTGGTATAATCATAGAACATGATAAGATAAAACCGATAGGAATAATTATTTACGGTGTCCAACGTAATATAGGCCACCAGCAGCCGTACACTTCAAACACCATCTATGAAGATATAACTCAACTAAAATTCAATGAAATTACGGATTTTCATTGTTTGTTTTTAATGGAAGAAGAAAAATATTTGCGCCCTTTACACAACTTAGCCCCTAGGCCCAAGACTGCTTGGCCTGTTCGTTAATCCGCCCCTGAGTGTACATATTATTGCCTAAGGAGTGTAATGTGTAGACCTTATCCATATGAACAGTGAATGTATACATTATCCAATAAATGTATACTGATTAGTCGGAATTCTATGAACAAACTATTGGTATTGCTGAAAATCGTATGCAACGATCTGAAAGATATTTCCATTTGATAGTTTACGAAATAAAGGTTTTCTAAATAATATTTTCACTTTTCCCAGTAGGTATGGACTATTCACTATAGTATGTAGCCCATGTATAGGCTTACCCGCTTAATATATACATTATCAGTACTTCGCGCTTTACCCTTAACGATCGTAACAAACATGTATTACACCTGCAGTGGCGTGGCGAACATTTATTTTAGGGGCAATTGCCTCAGGGATTATTGAGAGCCGTGGTGGCCGGTGTTTAATTTATATTTGACAAACAATATTATTGACAAATTATTATAACAATTATTGACTATTGATAATAATTAATAACAATTAAAATGAATATATATTTTTATAGGTATTGATTTACGGTTAACGAAAAAAATATTTTTTTTCAAAATTTAATGTTAAAAATTACCAAATGTATGTTTTTCACATTCAATTCACTTTTTTCCTGTTTTTTCCAATTATTTTGAAAATCCATTTTAAAATCGAAACTGATCAACTAGAGAATAATTCCTTTTATAAAAGGTACTACGCTCTGTACATCGGAACAAAATTGCTGGTAGAAAAGTTATTCACAGGCAGAAAAAATATATTTAAAAAACAAACACATTATTGTAAAAGCTAATCCGTCGCTACGCTTTGGATCTAAAACATCAAAATGCAGTAACTATATTTCATTCGGATAGGTCTAAGTCTTGTATAAATTATGCTCAATACAATATGGATAAGCCTATTATAACTAAGAAACGCGTCAAACTATGGTTATTAAAAATAGAACCAAACTCACTGTAAACTAGTTATGTGTGCACCTTTCATTCTTAATGCGCTAATTTTGTCCTTTAATTATCTTTATACAAAAACAAATACGTGCATTTCCAAATGATACATTGTTTTCTCAGGTACACCTAACCTATACCATAATTTCACTATTATTAAATTCACTTTGTATTGTTACTTGTTCATTCGCTATTTACGTTACTTTTTCAAAACACTATTCTAAATTTTCGTTTACCGTTAATGCGTGTTTTAAAGATAAGTGTTCATCATTCTACGATACGATGTTATACCTTGGCGTAAAACGATTTCCAGTAACGTTCTCTGTACCGTACGCGTATATATTTCTTTTAACTATAATAAACAAATTATTATTATCATTATATCGCTACCTTGTTTTTACCTCTGAATTCGGAGCGTCTCAATCTAATCTGATTCCGGTCGAGAGACACGCTTATCGGTCGTTCATTTGCTCTTGCTTGAGCCATTCGTTTCTTGGCATTTACGCGTCTGACACGTCTTGCACTGTTTTTCAGGGACATTTTTTTGCTCGCTTTCGCCGTTTGGTTAATCTTTTCTTTTCTTTTTTTTTTTTTCTATAAATTTTAAGCGAACACAGATATTATCAAATCGCTAAATCGTATTATTCGATAAAGTACAAAAATGCATCTCCGGTCGGGCCAGTCGTTTGATTTTGAGTGTTTTTTGAATGAAAATATTGAATGACAAATACGTACGGTTTTCCGACTAAATATTTTCGTATATAGGTCACGTATTAATTATGCCTACTAAACGCAAAGTGCACGGTAGATAATTACAAACTAAACGGGAAATTATACTCAGTAGGTCACATAACGTATAGTACGTAATCCGTATACCTATGCAGAGTGTATTATTTTGGTTAGCCCGCGTACAGTTTTACAAGTTTCAATTTCACGGTTAAATTATTACAGCACGCAGAATTATTAGAAGGTAATTTAATTTATATACTGAAAGCAACCATTGCGATTTAAAACGATTTATTCACTCATAACAATGAGTGAAATAGTATTTAGAAGTATCAATTGTTGTTTTTTTTTACTCTTGTATAAATAAAACTAATTAATTTCAAATTCGGAGCGTAGCTAGGAATGTATCGATTTTACCAAAGGTGTATATTTTTTTTTTTTATGTGTGAACATTTTTTCTACCACAAATATTGTTCCGATTTTCAAGTGTAAAAAATGTTTCACGATGTAACCTTTTCCGAAAGAAAATTGTATGTATAGTTGGTTGTTAAAAGATGACAATTTATGATTTTCTAAGCGGTTTTCATAAAAATTAGAAGAAAATGGCAAAAAACACAGGAAAAACAGGAAAACGTAAAAAACTTCGCTCCGAATCGTTTTTCGTAAACAATAGTTTATCGCTGCATATAGATATAAATTAAATTCCCCTCTATATCCTACCTTCCAACTTCTCACAGAAAAACAGACAACAGTGGCTGATAACACCCATCGTGCGAAGTATGTCATTTTTTTTTTAATTGTAAAGAAAAACCGCTGGAAATCTAAATGAAGTAGGTACCTATGGTTAAAGCATTTCTAAGATACAATTAGCGAGAACTAAAATATGAATTGATCGGAGCATTTTTACAAACCCAAAAAGGATTTTCTAAGAGAAAAAAAACATCCATCTTGGTAAAACTGATATACGCGTATAATATAACTTTATAATATGTTGGTTCGCTACATTCAGAATCTAAATCCCAGAAAAAACCGAACACATTCGAATTCCGATTTAGTTTGAAATGTGCATGCAAATGAATCGTTTAGTTTTCGTGTGCGTCCGTTAAGTGAAAACCCTGTACGAATAATTCGCGCGATTTACCGCTAACCGATATACCGTAAATGCGGAATTTTCGCCCGGTGGTATAATTATTTATTTGATACGTTGCTCTAAAATATAGGTTCTCGGTAGGTATGCGTCAGTCGTTTAAAAAAAAAAAAAAAAAAAAAAAAAAAAAAAAAATATTAAAAAATATTACACCCCGGAAAACCGGCGTTTTAACGCGGTAAACAAAAGCGTTTAACATAATAATACAATAATATTATAAGCCCTGTGTAATATTATTATAAGACTTTAGCGCGGGAAACCTTTTCTCACGCGTCGGTCGTTTTTCTTTGCAAATCGTTTGGCATAACGTACACACGGCCACGTGCCGGTGAATAAATATTATTTGCGATACGCGTTTTACGTTCATTTTCACGTAGGTGCAGGCACTCGTGTGTGTTATAAGCGAATCAAAGGATTTCTGAATAATACGCAACAATATTCGACACGTATACGCGGGAAAATATAGTGTTTTATTCTTCGACGACAACTATATTTCAGAGTAATACGCCACGGGTTATGACTTTATGTTTCTAGGGTAAACAAAAAAAAAAAAAAAAAACCCCATACAAAAAAGAAACGAAAATTCGATTCGAACGCCGAAATCTATAAACGAATTGTTCATAAATCACATCGTTATTTTATTATCATAGGCTTAGATCCGGTATAAAATACTGTACTAGGAACGACTTTTTACGCAATACGATTGAAAACGATGGAGTGGTTTTTTTGCAGTATTTCCGCATTTAAATATTTTTATCGAATACGATTGAACACGATATTATATTTACTTTGTTTAGTACTGGTCTGGTTTTACAACAAACGTAACCAAATATTCGCATGGGGTATTATGAACAACAATGCTAATTTCGGAATCTCGGAAAGTATGAACTTAACGAAATTTTCTTTAAAAAAATGTTGAGATACCAACACGTAATTCTTAATTTTAACGTTACCTACCCAGCATACTATTTTCATCCTTATAATAATGTGATATTTAGTACTATAAATTCTAAAACCGCTAGTACTACAACATTTTTCTATTTTAAATGTCAAAATCTATAGGTATTTATAATTAATTAAAAATCATTTTTTGTTTTTTTTTTTTTTTTTTGTTTTGTGAATTTATCATCTTATGATAAGCCAGTTCCTGAATCCAGCCATTCATTTGCGAAGTATAACTGTGTAAAACTTCGATAATTGGTGTTGTTTTCGTTGAATTAAGGCATAGAGAAAAATGCATAGAATTATCTCTCAAAATGAACCAAACACTAACGACTAACTGTGTCTATAAAACCGAACGAATAAAAAATGTAAATATTAAAATTTTAAAAAAATAAATAAACCTTGTGTTAAATTGTAAATCATTTCACTGTTCACCCAAAACAATTTTACCCACATAATACCCACAAATAAATACACGAAAATAGGAAATGTCTATAAATTATTCTAAAATCATCAGAATATTTTAAAATTTGACAGAGTTTAAAAATGTATAACATATGTATTCCACGTACATTTTAGATTCCAAAAATATTCTTAACTGAACTAAAAAAAAAAAAAACATTTAATAAAACAGTTGATGTCATTGACATTCCCATTTTCCTATATTTTTGACAGGTTTTCCCAACTATCAAGAAAACTACATGAAGAAGAACGATTACCGCCAAATAGACAACATTTACCTCGGGAAAAATACTGTACAAGAAAATCGTAGCGAGATTTCTCGTAAAAGTTGATTACAGGCGTAAAAACGAAGCCAAGTAAAACCAATGTATATATTTCTCGTTATGCTCAGTCCAAAAAAAAATTGTTTGTATTGAACTTCATATAAGAAGTATTAATTATTGTAATTTAAAAATAAAATGTTGTCGATTTCGGTAAAACACAAGCTTATTGAACAATTATCTGAGGATCGCGTGTGTTTTGAAACTCCTGCGGGATAAAAGTACTGTTACCCTCAACGATGTACGGCGGGAAACTATGGATTTTAACGGTCGTGGGAAAAAATCGAAACGGAAACTATTATCACAATATAAAACACGGACAATATTAAATGTAATAATAATATTTACAATGATACAAAATATAATCGACAGTACGTTAATTTTATCCTAGGTAATCATTTTAAGATAACGATAAAATAGTAATATTATTATATCAATTAATAGTTGAACAATATTGTGGGTACGTAATATTATTTATGCACGTATAATACTTTTATATAATAATATAATATATATATATATATATACCTATGGTAAACCGCGCCATCTGATGAACTAAATAAACACAAGACTAATATTATGATAAACAAATAATTATACATAGATAGTAACAAAATAATATAGCTACAGGTATACACGTATTTTTGGCACATATAATTTACAGGCTCGTTTGAAATTGATGGAGTACAACGTCGCTGTTTTACACGAACGACGTGAACAGTTTGAACATTTGTCTCGTGTTGAATCTGCACTTTTTATATTCCGTATGACACGCCTTCACGTCCTTTTTAGTCCGTCCGAGGTCCATGGCTTTCCGGAAAATCTCCTTGGCCGCGTTATCGCCGAAATGTTCGCTGGGGCTGGAAAAAAAAACAAAAACAAATATTATTAACGGCGGCGCACGTTAGTTTTAAAATATAAGCAAAAAATATTATATGAAGCGCCGTCAAAAGAGACGTATAGTACACGATTATAATTTGTAAGGGTCGGTAGGCACAAACGCCGAGTGTCGCAATGGTGTAAAATAATAACAATCGCACTTTACTGTAATTGCAAATGTGAGTCATGTGAGTCTGCGGGGGAGTCTGGCGAGTATTTTCGCCAAAAGACCATAAAGTTTTCTGACGCGTTGTTTCGATAAATTATTTTGTTTGAAAAACCGCGGAAACCCTTTTCGTATACGGTATACTGTGTTCATTTCGGATAACGCACCGCCATCGTCGAACGAGAGCGCTACTCGTCTGGTCGAGGGTTCAACTTTATCAGCACCCACAATTCAAAATTTCGACATGTATATCCTAATAATGTTCATTATTTTTGCGGAGGAAACCGTCGCACGTCCGCGGTATTAAAAGAGGCGCGTATAGGTAATGTTAACGACAATTAAAAGAATCGATCAACTCGAATACGTTAACAAGACGTTTACACAAAACACAAAAAAAGTGTCCGCCTACTCCACAGAATTTTTTAGGAGATAAAACGTCTGTGTAATAGTAAAATTAATTTTATTTATTTATTATGAATTCTCCGTTTGTATCTATTTTTGAAAAACGCATAATATAAACGCATTATGTGGTTCTCTTCAAAATATTGCAATCTAAATTGTTTTTATAAAAGGTATTTTATTTCTGAAAGCCGAACAAGTTGTGTAGTATCGAAGTGCTTAATAAAGCCAGGAAAATTATATAATGAAATATGTACTAAAAATAAAAATACTTCCGAGTGGGACGGTAAAATTACAAAACTCCAATAAATAATTGTTATTAATAAATGTATCCTTATCGACTTAATGTATGTTAGTTAGCGTTGAAAAAGTGTTGATTTTGTATTTAATTTGTATAAATTATATCCGCACGGTGACGCGTCCATTGCGAAGCGACGCTTATTATATATGACGTATAGTTATTTTTAAGCCGCAGGTTTTACGACCTCACCACCCTATATTTAAAAAAAATCTGTTGTAAAATCTCTATAAAAGGAGTTGGGTGTAGGTTGTGAGGGGGGGGGGGTGGCAGGGGCGATAAACGATCAGCGAGTTTAACACATACGAGTATTATTTTTTAAGTGTACTTGCGTGCGACGCCGTGCCGAGACGGTTGCTGTCTACTCAAATTACACGCACGCACTGTAAGTTAGTGTTGGATTTCAGGTAATAATTATTGTTACTATCGAATCGCGTTTATAGCAGAACTGTTAATTCGAATACACCTTTAGACTGTCAACGGAGACGCGCCGTTTTCGCAAAAGCCCATAGATCGTGATAGGCCCCAGGTTTTTGAAAATTGGAACGGTTGCCCTAGGTGTTATGAACTTCAACACTTCACCTACCTCAGAAAAAAAAAACTATACTTTTCACACATACATTATTAATATAGCCAGTGGCGCAGAATCAGATTTTGAATGGTCTGGTCAATAGTCATCATAGTTGTCCTAACCATCACTTTTACCTATTTATGCACACGCAAGATATGACTGTGGAGTCACTTTGTTCTCCGTACCCCACTCCCCTTAAACATTTGTTTATAATATTTATCAAACATTGTATCCGTTCACAATTCCGTAAACCACTATAATCACCACTACTTCCCAGAAAATGTTGTCTGTTATCGACCAGACCTGAACCTCTAATTCGGCGTTACTAAATTTACCTATAGGCTAAATAAAACAACTCCGATTCCCGAGTTCGAGTTCGTTTGGTCCAGAGGAAGCCGCTAAAAGTACCCATTCAAAAGTACCGGGAAAATGATAAATACGACAGACACGATACACAACGCGACACTCTCGGAACGCCATTGCTTACGTGCACTTCGAGCTATACTAGTAAAAACTGCACCGTGACAATTGCATTGAAAACAGTTTCCGAACAATAATATTGTACGCGTCAGTTTTGTGCATTTATGAGCGTAATAATGTATTTTAATTTTGAATACCGCATTATTTACGAACATCGGTTAGAATTATTCGATAAGACGTATTATATTAATAAATGCGAAATGTTATTTTCACTCGTCTCGCGAACGACCATCGTCGTCGAAACGTGTACCTACAACTACAACAGCAGAGACGTAATATTTTATTACAATATATTATGGTAATAATGCCCCGAAGACCATTATTTTCATAGTATATCACCGCATCACGATTTTAAAGCAAACACCGAATATATTAATTTATACGCGGAACGGTAAATATCATAAATCAATAGCTATAAATAAATAATAAAAAAAAAAAAAAAATAGAAAGTATAGGCAGGTATACCTATAATATAATAATTACATAAAAAACACTTTCACAGTCACGCGATGGCGCTGACCGGTCGTATTTGTAATATTTTGTTAAATCATTTTGGATTTTCGGTGATCTCGATCAAGACCTCATCGAACCTGCATTGCAGTGCTTCTCAAACTAGGGACCATGGCTATATGACTGGTGGGCAGTGAAATATTTATTCAATTTAAAATATTTTCGGTTATTTAGTTATTAAATAATATATTTAATATGATTGTCGATAAAATCTAATGTTAGATAACTGTTATTTAACAATAATAAATTTAATATTTAAATATTGTTTTGCAGCTATTACTAATTTATTTTTGTTTATACATGTTTAAAATTTAATACTATTATAATATTGTTTCGAAATTATATTAAAAAACATTTATTTACTATGCATTTTAATAATTAATTTAGTGTGATTAATAATGCATGTAATTTTAGTATACAGTTGAGAAGAAATAATTAACGATTTTGATTTAGGAAGGGCCTTGACAGTTTTACATTAAATTTAGGAGGCCTATGACAAAACATTTTTGAGAAGTACCGCTGTATTATACCCGTCGATTATTATATTATGTCGCTAAAACCGTTTGACGAGTCTTCGGGACTATACTCGTATTTTATTATACGAATAATATAAATTTAACAGATAATAGCACGAGTAAGCTATACGAGATTCTTGTCCAGTGATTTTTACGAGAGTCGTAGAAAAACGATTTTGAAAAAAATAATATTATTAGATAATACCCGATCGAAAGTACGTGCTCGCGTAACATTGGAATGTGTTAACCTAACTTGTCGTTTTTCAGAAAACAAATTTAACGGATAAAATATTGTTTTTAGAGTTTTTCGAGTTTTTTCGAGTAGAGTCGGTGTTTTTCGATACCCGTATACCCGGTTACTCGACTCGTTTCGATTTCAAAAAACCAAAACTCGCCCGACACATATCTCGTTTTTGGGTTTATTCGAACATTATTGTCGTTTGCAATTCAACTTTCGTATACACACTCTTGTGGAAATAAGAATTGGTATACCAGCGTCGTCCTAGTAATATTTTTAGGTGGGGAAATAACAAAAACGTGTTATATAAATATACGGCCGGAAATTGAAAAAAAAATAAAATAAAATAAAACGGCAAAACGGCTTTCGAATATCGTAAAAAATATTGTTATTCTGCAATTACAGCAGACATCTCATGTTTGAGACTGTACAACATTCAATTATGTAAAAGTATTTCTTGAAAAATTTACATACATTGAGTTTATAATATTTTTACTCGAATAATGGAATAAAAAATTATTTCTAAAAATAGGTAGTATCGCCTACAACAACGCCTACAACGCCTACAACCTCGTGCGATAACTTGGAAGTTTTTTGTATTTTTTTTTTTTTTTTTTTTTTTTTTTTTTGAAACGCGACGATTTTCCCGGTTTGCGTGTGAGACCGAACGATAAAGTGCTGGACGCAAATTGCATGAATATATTATTATAATTTACGATTATGGATATACAAGTTATTTTCTCTGCGACTGTTTTGCAGAACCTAAAGTCAATTATAAAACAAAACAGAAACGTATAAAACAAAAAAAAATAATTTTTCTCTTATTTTTTTTTTTTACTGCCTACCTATTTGACCTACACAGCCTTTGGTATACGGGCTTATTGATATTATATTATATAAAACAGACTAGTGGCGCTATGGGAATCTTGATAATACCGCATTGCGTCAGTTGTTCGCCGGCCGCACCGAAATCGACTGTTATCAACACGAGGCGCAATAGTAAAAGTATATAAATAGAAGAAAAATCAGCCAACTCTTTTTCTGAAAATCGTTGACATTTACAATATTAAACACATTTTTTTTTTTTAAGAAACACACAGAGAGAGAATTAAATGAATTAAAGGAAGACTATACAACGCACACTTCATTAGCTCCCCTCCTTCATTCCAAATTTTATATTTTGTGCCAATATTTAGCATGCAATTAGCATGAATTTGCATTTTAGGTTAGATTTTATATCAAAACAACCCGAGGGGTTCTGTAGAAACATTACTTCATTCAATTTTCATGTTTTGTTTCATTGGGTTAACCGCTGGTGATTCGTATTCGCCTGTTGATGGGCATAGGTTCTCAGAATATGTGGCTGCATTCCCCAATTGCTCTCTGTAAGTTTACGTTTACGTAATAGCCCGTTCCGTGTAGTTATTTTTGATGTTAAAGTTTTATGAGATGGATACGACGTTAGGAAACTATCCGGAGTGACTCTCAGATATATTGCATGTTGGACGTATTCAAGTTCTATATATTATCATTTTACATTACGTTTAAATAATTTACGGTATCCTATGCTTCTCGTTTCCTCAATTGAAAGGACCATATTATTTGGGTTTACATCGGGTTCGGCCGTAAGTGGTTTTTGTAGAAGTAATACCGGCCTTTATGGGTGAAATATACATGACTATACATGCACTTTGAGTGTCTCAGTCCAACTAACGGGCAACATAGAAAAATTACATTTCATACAAAATACACGTAAATTGTGACGTTTAAATTGACAATATATTATTAGAGTCTAAACACAGAAAATTAAAGTGGCGAGAATATTCGAAAGCCATCAGGGATAGGTCTTTTCTAAAGCGAAAAATGATCATACAAAAATATATAGCAATGTTAGTTTTTCGAAAAAAAAACCTTCCTCTTTAAATTTTGTTGTTTTTATTTAAACGTAAACGCCACTGTTCTTAGAAACGTAATTTTGCTATATTGCCGGTTGTTTAGATAGAGACGGTAAATGCGCGTCGTCCTCTTAACAAACGGGCTAGTCGAAAAACCGCATGTGTTTTCCGTCTGACACGGACAATAAAACTACAGTAAGCGAGAGATGAAAGTGTACGCGTACGTGTTGGCCGTAAAAAAGCCACCCCCTCAGGAAAAAAAACTACTTCAAACTACATAGAAAAAAAACCTACTTAAAAATCTCTTATATTAGTCTTTTTGGACTAACTACCGAGTATAGTTACTGTACAATGGAAAATTGTATGTATAATATAATTTACTGTGAGAAATTGTCTGCATTAGTAGTTTACTACACAGACACGAACATATGATACTTGAAGTAACTTTTGTCTGATCGATAATTTTTAATTTTTTTTTTTTTTTTCAACTAAAAATATAAATGCAAATTAAAAAAAAATATATTTTAACAAAATCCAAGATAGTCATTTTCTAAGTATAAAATATTTTGAATTAAAAATGTTAGTGTTATTAATATTTACTAATGATGATTTATCAATTCTCTAAAACATTTAAGCTTATGATAATTATTTCAATCGTTTCCATAGTCCTTAATAATACCATAATATCAATCGATTCATACATTTTTTCATGAAAAATAATTTTGTAAACTTCAACAAATTCTAAAAACTTAGCGAACCATCATTAACCATAATATTTTAACACCAACATTTTGTTTCAAAATTCGTATGTTTGTATCTATCTTGGATTTTATAAATACTATTTTCTGAGCGGAGTAAGGAATGTACTGGTTTCGCAATGATGTTTATTTTTATTCTTTTCTGTAAAACATTTTCTACCCGAAGTTTTACTTCGAATTGTGTAGCACTTTTTCTGAAAACAAATTTTACTGGGGTGGTACTTACTTTAAGAAGGTAATTTTTGTTTTTCATAAAAAATGGGAAAAAACGTAGGAAAGCAAAAAATTCACGAAATATGTTATTTTCAAATAGTAAATATTACAGTCTTTCAAAACAGTCAATGTAACCGAAGTAAAACTGAAATCCGCTCAAAATCGTGTTTCGATAGCAAAGATCAATCGTTTCGCTCTGATATACGAGGTACGTCCAGAAAGTAAGTTCCGTTTTCTATTTTTATCGCGTTTGCGATGTTATCTTAATTACGGTCATATCCGATTATTTAATTTACTTATTTNAAGTGTTTTAAAATGGATAAACTAATAGAAAATTCCGCCACATGTGAGTTACGATCTGTGATTCGTTTTTTAAATGCAAAGAATATCAAACCAGTTGATATTCATCATCAAATTTGTGAAGTTTATGGAGAAAATGCGATGAGTGATTCAATGGTTAGGAGATGGGTGAGACTTTTCAATGAAGCCTGTCCAAATGTTCACGACGAACTGAGCGACCATCTTTGGCCCGCACACTGCAAATGTGACGAAACAACTTCTTGCAGATTTTGCATGGGAACAATTTAATCATCCGCCCTACAATCCAGATTTGGCACCCAATGATTTTCATCTTTTTTTACACATGAAATCATTTATGGGTGGCCAGAACTTCAACGAAGATGATGAGGTGAAAAAGGCTATTAGCGCATGGTTACAATCACAGGCGTCATCTTTCTATGATGAAGGGATATAAAAATTAGTACTTCGATATGATAAGTGCTTAAACAATGGTGGTAACTATGTTAAAAAATAAAGTAATACATTTATTTTATATTCAAATAAAATGTATATTAAAATTTACACATTTACATGTTTTTATTGCCCAACGGAACTTACTTTCTCGACGTACCTCGTATATTAAATTCTCCTATGTATCCTACCTTCTCAACTTCTCACCTATAACAGTTCATGTACAGTTCATCAGTACTTCTTGCGAAGTATGTATTATATCTTTTTAAAATTTAAAATTTAATATTTTTATTTTTAGTTTTCAAAAAAATATAAAATTTAGTTACTACAAGAAAAGAAAAACTGAAAATATTGAACGGAAAAAAATTGATTTCTGGTGTTACATCTTCGCGAAACACCTGTATATAATAACTAGAAAATTTCTCATAATAATATGTCAACTACTCTGATTAGTGATAACGTAAAAGAGATATTAGGAGTTGGTGCATATCACTCCCATTGAATTCAAACACAACTACTATGAGTATTTATATAGTAATTTTATCTTGACATTTTAGTCAAATTTCCGTCGTACTTATTGGCTTAAAGCATTATTTATCGAATAAAAAATTTGGTTTTTTTTCGGATGCGGCTTTTAAATTCTATAACTGTTATTTGTGACTGAAGAAGATTCTATGCGATTTATTCACGAATCGTGATTATTGTTTGCTTCGTCCCGTGCATGCCACCGGCTTATATAATAGGTATTATAGGTACCTATGCTATAAAAATTTACCATAGAACTATTGAAATAATTATGGGTAGGTAATAGTAGGTAAGTAGGTAGGTAATAGGTGACCACACCATATTGATCCAAAGTGGTTATTTTCCCGGAGGCTAATACGGCTCCGGCGGCGGAGTGACTCGAACTTTATAAAATATAATGCCGCGTAAACAATTGTAATGTATACTATTGCATAACGCGTATTATTGTTTGTAACGGGGGGGGTCAATCTCTCCGTAAACCGCGATTGCGAATCCGCGGGAAATAACAATATTTTTAATATCACGCGTACAAAATAATTGCTTGCTTCCGGATTGATGTCCCGGATGTCGACGTAACGATGTAGGTATACACGCGCGCGCGCCTCACGGAATTTCCGTTCTGTGCGACTAGTACGCCATAACGGTGCCAATTAAATAATAATAAAAAAAAAAAAAAAATGTCGCCCGTTCGTGGATATGTTATGAGTACAGGTGTGTATAACTGGCGCGCGACTGTCACGACCAGAAAACGGATTAAGAAGGGAACTCGCGGTCGCTGACATTTGTTTTCTCCTCTGCAGTAATATAGTGACAAAGGCGTTACGCGCACTTCCGCGATTTCGTCTCTCCGGTCGAGTTCTCTAGGACGACGAGGCCTGTTATAACGCTGCGATTTGTAAAAAACAGTATTTACTATCGGGCTTATCTACGAACGAATTTTCGGTTTTTGTTTTGTTTTGTTTTTTTTTGTTTTTTTAAGACAATGCGTGTGTTTTAATTTAATTTAATTTTCTAATCGTTATAATAACTTGTATAGAAATGCAACATAGTAAATAATTTTCTTTTTAACATGTATATAGTCGGTCCCTTTGCTCTACACTCGACTGGAGAGTTGCAGTTGCGGAACCAGCGAGTAATGTCGCTTTGTCGCTATATTACGCGTGCGAGACATGCAGAGAAAACAAAATATTATATTAGCGATTCATTAAAAAAAACAAATTGTTATAAAATTTAGAAATTAAAAAAAATATCGCTATAATTTTTTTTTAATCGAAACTACCAAACAAATTACCGTTCTAAAACCGATTTTGAGCATAGGATATGAAAATTATACGAATTTGATCTTATAGATTTATGGACATGTTCAGCAACCATATATCTTCTAATGAGTATCCAAACAGTTCCCGGATATCACTTGATCATAATTTTTTTTCCTACTATCACTAAAAGTATTTGTCTATAGTAAAAACGAAAAATATAGCACCGTAACCTGCTAGGGCCTATAGAACAATTGTTTTTAAATTTTTATAATTCAATACTAGATATTATATTCCAACAACGCTGTATACCTACAAATCATAATATAAATTTTAATAATGCTCAATTTTTAAGTGGAAGTGCTGTTTTTAAGGGGTCGTGAATAAACAATTTATCGACAATTTTGGGAAAATGAAATTTAATCAACTCAATAATATTCAAATACATTTACCGTAGTCGTAGTACCGTGTCATATCATAATGATAATTTATTGCGCAATCGTGACATAAAAAAAAAAACGCTTATGAAAATGCGTCTCGCGTGGGCAAAAACCACTTGGACCATGGATTTAGTTGAGAGACAAAATCTTTACCACAAAACATAGAGGATTTTCTCTGTGCAACGTTCGTTTTAGTTGTTCGATATCGCTGTTTGTATAATTTTAAATTATCAGATTTTTAAACAATAATAACTTGTTTGGTAATAAGTGTAATATCGTAAAAATAAAATCTGCAACGTTACGCAACGCAAGTCCATCTTTTTCTGTGGTAAAAATTCAATTTCTTAATTAAGTCTCTAGCACGATGAGTTTTTTCTGAATAGAGAGCGTTATTTAGCAAAACGATTATGCTATTTAATCTTTCGTTATTGCAATTATGTTTAGTTTTATTTTAATTAAACAACAATCGTTTTTTTTCCGACATCGGTCTACACGCGATATAAAACGAAACAAAATATTATAATACGTCTTATTATACCCTATTGGGGTGAATACATTTTTCGACGCACGTTTGATTTATTTCTAATTTTGTTTTAAACAACACTTCAAAGGTCATAGAGTGAACGTTGCAATAAATTTTTAAGTGCATCACGCTATATTATTACGTACAATTTTCACCGGATTTCCGCGCTGTCATCGCGATGCACAGAAATATGCATAAACTTTCAACACCGGTGGCAGCGATGATATCTACCACCGAATATTATTATACATTTTAATCCGAATGTAGTTTCTCGTATACGACAAAATAAAAATAATTCTATAAAATAATGCGACAGACAAATTAATTAATTGATATGGTTTGGGCGTGTTATCACGAGGAAACAGAAATCGGAAGCAGCAATGGAAGTAAACGTATAGGAGGAAATAGGGGAAGAGGATGTCCGAGAAGAAGGTGGTTGGATATAATTAAAAATATTATGAACATGCGTATGCGAAGTTGATGTGAGAGATCGGGTCATTTTGGTTAAGTTCAGGATGAGTGTGACCGATCTCAAATAGTTAAGGTAAAGATGTAGAAGAAGAATAATGCGCGATTAATGCACCAATGATCGAAAAAAAAAAGCTGATACTACTGACTGGTATTCCACTGTAGATAGATGGGAAGTTAGGAAGGAGTGATACATGCAACGATAACTCAATGCTAACGAAGCTCATTTCTGAGGAAAGTTCGGTCATACATATTTTGAAATGCAGTCATTTTTAGGATTTTTGTCAAAATTTGAACTTCAAAAACTTTTAATTTTACCATTAAGGTCAACTTATAATAAACTTTATGTTTAGCTGAAACATTTTTTTCCGCATAAGCCAAATAATAACTAAAAAAACAATAAAATAAAAAATTTCAAATGCTTATAAATAACTCAAAATCAAAATATTCGGAAAATTTTAACACGTTCAAAAAGTTCTAATATAAATATCATTTGAAAATTTTAGGTCTCTGCAATTGTTCTTAATCAAATTACAAAAACAAAGGCGAAAATAATGATACCGTTATATTTCCCATTTTCTCTACGGTTTTTTTGCCCGATCTTCTTCTCATTCATTTAGAAAACTACTTAGGAAATAAATAAATGACCTCTTCAATTCACCAACTGAATTCGAAATACTACTGAAAATTGCTCTCTTTTTGTCTCTTGGTTGGAGTGAGATTCCTGCAGGTAGGACAATTGTTAATAGACTGAAAAAATAAAAACCGCATACACTGTAGTCCAACTTTTTGTCCTTTTTTTAAAGTCACTAACTATACATTTTGAGAGGGAGGGGGGAATTATCGAATATCGTCCGTTCATGAGAATATTTTCACAGAAGATTATTATCATAATTTAAAAACGTTATACGCACGGAGTTCAACGCTATCGAATTAAAGTTATTTGAAGAGAATAATAGTAATAATGTTATACATTCGGTATACTCGATTGACCTTTTCGCAATTTAATCCTAATCGGGGAAGCGAAGAAATTTACCATACGAGCGGCAGAGCCCCGTTTTCGATAAATTATAATTATATGCGGTTACAGCGGTTACCGTTTGTCTAGTTCGACCAACCGCACACTCAACTTGTCGGGTCCCCGTGTCTCGGACGCCAGCCCGACGGTTTCCAACGTTATTTGCGACCCGATCCGTTTCGGAAAAACCCTAACGCTTTGTTTTGCCTATTGTTCCGACGACAAAGAAAATTTGCATGATACGACTCGTAGTAGTAGGCTGGTAGGCTTTATATTTTAATTTATTTTCAATCTTTTGGTTTTCAAATTGAATTTGACTTTTTATCGAATAAAATTTGAAATTTTCCATTGATGCCATTTTTACAATTATATGAAAAAGAGGTTATCAACAAAATTTATTTTTTCTTTTGAAATTAATTATATCAACCGTTCAATAGGTTTTTTTTTTTTTATTTAACGGTGTATTGTGAGAATCGAACGATGGACGATGTTATGTCAAATAGAGCAGATTCTATGTTCTTTAATGATCCTGTAGTGATCACTAAGTGGTTGGTATTATCAAAATTGTCAATAAATACATAATTTGTCAATAATATTTACCGAGGATAGCAAAAAAAAAAAAACAAAAAAAAAAAAAATAGAATTTGAAGACTAATAAGGTTGGGGTTTTTTATGAAATATGAATGAAAAATACATTACTTAATTACCTGGACTCGATATTTCTGCCAGGTTAACTAATTTTTTCTTATAAAAAAAAACACATAAAAGGTGAACTTTTATAAACTATTGCCAGGACTTAAAAAATCGGTATAATTTCCGCGTCCTAACCTAACCGGGCACCGCCAAGAGAAAACCCGTTTTTCTCGAAAATTGGAGGACATGCAAATTTTAAAAATGACTTGGCAAATAGACGTAGGTTTGAAGTCTGTACAGCACGAAGGGACGTTGCCAACTTCACGAACATCCGTGGATGTATATAGTTGTTTATGTATCGAAAATTTCACTGCGGTTCTTACCGCCGGCCCGGAAAAAACCTCAGGGGAAAAAAAATGATTTACGAGAGAAAAATATTAGAAAAAAAAAAAAACCAATAATAACAACAATAATAATTACACGGCGGCTCCTTAGAAATGAATGGTAACAGATTTCCTCGTTCTTCTCTGAAACATCGAATCGCGTAATAATAACAACGATCGTGTATATTTTATTTGATTACATCGAGTTGACTACCGTTCACGCGAGATAAGCATTATAGGTGGACACGTATTATAATATACCCGTGCAATATATTGTCGTTGTTATTGTTTTTTTTTTAAGGAGTTTATCAATTATTTCTTACTCTCGCGGGCCGCCGAATTTCCCGAACGGACTCCGACGTTCGTAATCGTATTGATAGTATTAGTATTGTTGCGAGACGAAAGTCAATCGTCGAGTACAATGAAAACCCGTGCGAGCATTAGATAACACACATCATTATGACGCGAAAAATAATAACAATAATAATAACGAATGCTGTTACACAACGGCGAATAATGCGAATATGATCCCGTGCAAGTAAAACCCACCACACCCCCACCCCCCCCGCCACCCCTCCCGCCGTATACGGCACGAACGACATCGTTTTCGCATACGACGTTTTCGCGGACGTAATGCGCGTTCGGAATTGTATTACATTCGCCGTTTGATTCGCCGGCGGAGGTGGACTTTTTTTTTTCTTTTTTCTATTTTTTCTTTTTCTTTTTTTTTTTCCAAACGGAACGCGCGTAACGTACGGGCCACGACAACGCAATGCATACAGCGCCGTACGCGTGATGGGGGGGGGGCTAAGGGTCTGAACCCCCTATCCCCTCTTATCGACCGTGCATACACAAATATATATATATATATATATGTATTGGAATCGAGTACAGAATATTTAATTATCGTACGTTCTACTATGGTAATAAATTAGAATCACTACGTTGAAATAAACATTTCAAGAACGTCACGATTAATTTTTCATTTCCCGCTACATATATTATACATAACGTTTTCATTATTTTTTATTACTGTGGGACATTAGCGCTTTACTACCGGTACATGATAGTGATGAGCTGATATGAATTCTTTTCCGATGAAAAAAAAAAACCCGGATGTCCGGATATTCCGATGGCTTCAATATCGGTCGACGCCCGTCGCTAATTGAAAAATAAAGAGAGAGAGAGACACTCATCGCCGCAGTAATCGCCGTATAATTTTCACAAAAATTGCGGACAAGACATTTTAAAAAGTCACTTTAGTTACAGAGTATATGTGTGTTGTCTATAACACACGTGTGGCCTTTAGACGGGAGGAAAAACTCACCTGAGTATTTTGAGCAGATTGATTTCCACCTGGTTGAGTTGACTTTTGGGCGTGGCCGCGATCTGGCATATCATTTTCCGCGCGCACATGGACCGGTCTTGCCTGAGTATCTCGTCGAACTTGTAGAAATCGTGCAACGATTCTTCGACAAACGCATCGACGTGCTGCAACGACACATTTAAAACCATCGTCAAACAATGAATAATTAATCGTTTCGATTACGCGGTTTTAACACAATTATTATTATTGTCATCAACATTATTAAAATACGTTGTTTTACCAACGTTCGCGGCCGCAATAGTATTATCAAAACAATGCGTTCGCCGTCGTATAAATTATAATATTAACTACACGTGTTTGTAGGGGCGCGCGTAAGCTCGCGCCGCCGGTATTGTGTGTGCGCGAACCCGTCTAAAAAGCGCATTAAGAGCATTATCTACGCAATTAATCATTCAAATATATAGTGGTTTCTTTCTTTTTTTTTTTCGGCCGGTTAAAATTTCGGAGCAAAAGATGGCAAAATAATAAAAAAAAAACGCGCATTCCCATAGTTTTTGTATTTAATAAAAAATAAAACTCGTACGGACTTCACAAAACATTTCGCGATTCACGCCCGGGCGTGTAAAACGATAATAATAATAATAACAACCACGGAGTTTTCCGCGGCTTTTAGTTTCGTTATTATTATCAACGAGAACAGTCACTCATCGTGCGTTATAATACTATTAACAAAACGTACCCGAGGTGTCCCGTCGACTGTTATCGTTGGTGGATCAATGAAAACATTAATCGAACTGTTTGAGTATTATTACATCTTTGTTCGAGGGGAAAAAAGGCTCGAGTCAATTTCTCGAAAAAAAATTTAAAATTTAAAAATTGTACTAAAAAAGACTGACATGCTTCGCACGATGGGGTGGTCACTGTTATAGGTGAGAAGTCGAGAAGGTAGGATATAATGGGGATTTGAATTTATATCTGTACGCAACGAGCAATCATTGCTATAACAACTCTGAGCTGAGTTCGGTTTTGAAAAACCGTAATATTTATGATTTTCATCAAAGTTAAAAAAAAAAAAATTCATATAAATAAAAATTGTATGCTACAGTGATTTGTTTTGATTACTAAGCGTCAATTATAATGAAACTCCTGTTAAATTTTCAAGCATTTCTGTATGATCTAACAATTTATCCACAGAGTACCTCCCGAAAAAATTACATGAATAACTCATAAAATTAAAGGGTTCATGAATATTCAAAAATAGCCCAAATATTTTGAAAATTTAACCGTGTCTAGGAAAGATGAATATAAGTTTTCTGTCCAAATTTCAAATATCTATGATTATTTTTAACTGAATTATAACCAAAATTAAAAATAGTAAAGCATTTTTTTTTTTAAAAAAAAATTACCCCTCTAAAGTACCACCCTGATCAAATTTTCTTTCAGAAAAGATACTACACTAGAAAATTGGTGCAAAATTTTTGGTAGAAAAGTTGTTTATAAATAACAAAGAAATAAACATCATTGTAAAACCCATACATTCCTCAATTTACTCAAAATTTAAAATAACAGACATTATCGATTTATGGTAAATTGGGAGAAATTATGAAAAATTAAGGGTAAAAGTAACATAAGAAACATTAAAAAAAAAATAGAGATCTTCCTGGCTTGATAGATGTCATTCAGGACCTTCAACGCAACCATGTCGCCTCTCCATGATTCTCTGTCATTAGTTAATTCTTAGTCGTTTATTCCTCCTAGAATTTGCAGGTTCCACTAACTTTATCTATCTATCTTTGTCTTATCCGTCCTAGTGGTATCTTCTCATTGGGAATCCATTCCCCTTCCCCTCTATCGAATTGTCTGATCTCGTGTTATACGTATAATTTGTTTTGTCCAGTTAATACCATTCCTCTTTATCATTGCTACTATATCCACTTCACCGAACATTTGCTCAAGCTCCGAATCGGTTCGTCGTTCCCACATGTCAGTTGAACGATCATTTGAAATGCCAAAATTTCCATATGAAGTTGAACTTTAAATGTTTGTAAAAAAAAGTTACTACATTACTCTTGAACAATATAGATTTCCAACAGTTTTTCTAAAAATAAAAACCTACAACAAATTATGATACATTAGTTTTTTTTTTACGAATTCTTGGACTACTTTGGCAACTCTAAAGAAAAAGCACGACTCCTACCGCACTAATATTACTCCATTAAATTTTTTTTTTTAAATCTAAATATTAGCTATCGTTACTTTCAGTATATTATGAACCAAATTACTTTACTCACTCTATATATCTTATATCTTAATCCATACCACCCCGCCTAAAACCATGGCTTACGAATGGTGCAATAAGTATATGTCTGCAGGCTTTTTTTAAATATAATTTTTAAATTCCCTCCCTCCCTATTTCTATTTATTTTCTTCGATTTTTAGTGTTTCTTAAAAAAAAAAATCATTAACATCAACATGATAAAATCTTATTATTTTTTAACATTTTATCCCAAAACCCTAATAATAATTTCTGTATGTAAATGGCCGAACAACCGCCGTGGGATTGGTAAAACGGTTTTTACGAACAATATTAAATCTATGCAAATCCGCAAAAATCAATACAATACATTATTATTATAATATAGATATTAGTATTCAATTGGTATACGAGAATATCGGATTAGATTACGCTATAACATGATTTAGTGAACTGCATACTTTGAGATTGTATTTACACGCGTATACTCGAATGTTCCAGTTCTTTTTAACTAATGTTTCGTTGAAAAAAAAAAGAGAGAGAAAAAAACGATTACCTGGGAAGAACCCATCGGAAACCACGTGCGTGTCAGCCTTATATAGTCGAGTATAATATTATTATGCGTACCATTATTATGATAAACGTATAGTATACGTTTTTCACACCAGAAAACTACGGCCGATCTAATTTAAACGGAAATATTTGATACGAAAACCCGAGTCTTCCTTATACACTGCAATAATAATCTCGTCTCTCGTCAAAATCGCGCGTGTACACACAATAAAACTCGTTCGTTATTAGAACGTCCCGATCGCAATATTTGTGCGCATTACGTTACCCGGACATCTTTCAAACTGTTTGTTCTTTCATAATAATAATGTTATTATCACGACAATCGTGTCGTTAGCAATGTGTCGGCTTTTTTTTCCCGCAAACTGAACGGCAGCGCGCCTGTATGTATGAGTGTACGATTTTCCGCCTAATTCGCACCGTCTCGTTCGTCCGGGCGATTAATCAATCAAATTATTAAAAATTCGTTACGTTTGATGAAATTTTACGGTCCCGAAACACGTGTCATAAAGAAAAAAAAAACGAAAAAACCACTGCTTATAAACCGATTAAATACCTTCTATCTATATAATAATGTAAGTAACATTATTGTAGGACTCGACGAGACTGGTTCAGGCCCGAGAACGCGTCTCGGAAGTGCGCTCGAAATTCAAAACTTTTACATTCAATAGAAATATAACGTTTTGACGAAAACTGCTTGGTGGTAGGCCAAGTAGGATATAGGAGCGAGCATTTTTCTGTGTGACGGCCAAAGGAGCTGAAAAACCCATCGTCACGCACGACTCTGATTATCAATCCACAACGCTCTAACACAAAGTATTTACGATATTCTGGAATTTGATTTTTAAACACTATACGGTTTCACTCAGTTTGAAAACCCGAAGTCGACGATAATCAGACTCGAGTATTTTCGATTTTTCGTCGTATGTTTTTGGAAATTCGCATAAAGAAAAACGTGGGAAAAAAATTAACATGCTTTACTGTCAGATAATACGTATATAAGCTGATAAGTGTTACTATACTATGAAAAAAAAACCCTGTGTTTTATTTTATTCGGACGTATTTTTTTTCGTTATCTATTCGAAACTACATTATTTCGATTTTGGTTTTTTTCTTTTTTTATTATCAATTGTTTTACACGAAAATAAAGAAAATCATAGTCATTTATTATTACCTAAAAATGTATGACGTTTCGCGATTGGCGATTTTCGCTATACGAAATTTGACACTCGAAACAATAATTTATACTACATATTATTGTATAGGTAATAACAACGTTTGTATCTGTACCACTGTAACCGATTTCGAGAAACTAAAGTATAGATATATAATTTGTCGCGATTGTGCACCAGTGTAAAAAATTGTATATATATATATTAATCGTAAAAAAATAAAAAGAGAAAGTTTTTAAACGATATTTCGGTTTTTTTTTTCGAGTTTCTACAAGAGTAAAATAAAGAACTTCTATAGGTATGTGCAGTATAAATATAAACATACGGAACAGCAAATAAAAATCGCTATTACGATAAAATAATAACGTGATGACGAGTACGTGCGAAACACGATACATTGGCAAAACAAATATTGCGCGACGTACTTACTTATTTATTATACAGGGTGTTTCTACGTATGGCATGTAATTGCATGGGAAACTTTAAAATTCTGCGGAATTTGCGTGTTGTGCATAAATAAAGTATACATTTTAAAATATCTGACTAAATATACGATACAATTGCTGAAATAGTTATCTAGATACATAACAATTCAATAATCTATAAAACAAAATATATAACATAATCGGGGAGTTTTTGTCTAGATAAAAAAATTATGAGTGTACCAGATTTGGCACTCGAAAAAAAATAAACGCTAAAATGTTGTATGATTGATGTTGCAGGTAACTCGATAGTTAATTAATTTGATCATAATAAAATATAAATTTCGGTTCACGAAAAACGTATATTGACGGTTCGATTATTTTTCTCTCAGATAACTCCTGTTTTGCTTGTCTAGATGAGATAAGAGACGAGACACAATTGTTCCCATCTAGATGATAGTACACACAACACTGCCCTCAGATACTGCACCCTGTATATGTATAATAACATAATACATGAAACCTCCACATGTGCTAATTGACAATAACAATCACGTTTCGAGAATAATGTATACATCGGAGGTTACATAATATAATATTATTCGTATTGTGAAGAAATATAATAATATAGTTGTACGATTTTTTTTTTTTTTATAAAACGATATAATAGTTTTTCGTGGTCCGTTTACGCCTACCTATAATATTATAAATGTTTCGCGAGAAACTTTTTAAGCTGTTAAAAAACAAAGTTATGACGCTCCGGGTGTAATAGGTATTAGGTAAACGTTGTAGTGTATTATGTATAGTATGTTTTAGAACGGAAAAGAAAAGAATATTATTATATACAATATAATAGAGAACACGCGAAGTGCGCGCACAAGTATCCCTGCAGTTAAAAAGAAATAAAAAAGAAAAAAAAAGTCTTTTGCCGCAATCCCATTGTGTCCAATACCTCGTGGATTCACTAATATATATAGTGGTCGGTTAGCGGCTACTTTTTATAAAAAAGAAAAAAATGAAATACTTTTTCTTAAACGAGCTAACTTAATTTCGAAGAGTTAAATTCGTATTTTTTTTTAACCGTAGGGTTTTCACGTTTATTGAGTTAACGAAAAACTTAATCAATATACAGACTGCAAATATTATAAACGATGCGCATGATTAGTGCCTACGTCACACTCTTCTTATCGGTTTGATATCAGTAATAATTGGATCGTTTGGATCCAAACGGTTTAATAGTCACATTAAAAACGTGCATAATATATTTTTTTAACTCTCACAGATATTGTACGTATTATAATACGAATACGAACGGAAATTCAACTGTTGTCAAATAAGTTACTCAAATGAGGTTTTTAGCAATAAAATAACTAAAAATACTTAATATGTAGAATTTTAAAGAATTTCAAAATTACTTAAAATCGGATTAAATATACTCAATACATTTATATTTGTTTGGATCTAATCATACTTTGATAAGTATTGTATAACACTTAATATTGTGACGTCACACACTATATACCTTTAAATAAATATATATATATATATATATATATATATATTAGATCGATGTTTAAAATTAAAATTTGAAAAACAAACAGCCTTTTTTCGTTTGGTTGGTGGGCCACAGTTGTAGGTGAAAAGTTGAGAAGGTAGAGGAGAAATTCAGGGTATATCTGTACGCAACGATTAATCTTTACTAATGAAAAACGATCTTAAGTGGAGTGAGTGGGGTTTGGTCATAGGTACAAGTTCTAAAAGACCGTATTTACGGTTTGGCAATAATTCATTTCGTAAATTTTTTCCGTTTTTTCTACGTTTTTTCCCATTTTATTATGAAAACCCTGGGGAAAATCAAAAAAATGTCTCTATAAAAGAACCACCCAGGTTAGATTTCCTTTAAAAAAAAGTTTTACACTTGAAAATCGGAGCAAAGATCTGTTAAAAAAGTTGTTCACAGTTAAAAAAAATTATTAAAATACATTTGCAATAATTGCCCGGAGATTATCATTATACATTTTTATTACGATAGTCGTGATGTTAACAAAAATGTTTACGGAGTCTACAATATATATAAAATTAATTCAAAAACGAAATTTTCATCTTGAAAAATAAATGTTGACCTGCATTTTGTAACAAAATAAGTTGTTCGAATACAAAAAAACTTAAAACGATCTGATTTTAGAACAATAATAACTTATTTTATTTTTCTCTGAGGCTCGAAAACCGGCATCCCATTGTATTTTAAATTCTCCTTTTTTATACGGTGAAAATTCAATATTTTCCTAATATTATTAGGCCGTGTACAGCTTTTTCTCGCGTAAAACTGCTTTACAGTCGAATTGCAAGTGGTATCGTGCCTAAGCTCTTACCTATTATAATATTATTTTCTATTTTATTGTATCGAAAATGAAACTAAAACAAAAACGCGCGAAATAACAATGGCGGCGAACCTGCCCGATTTATGTGTACAGATATACACATATACAGGATGATTCAATTAACATAAACCAGCGATTTTCTCGAACAATTTTAACTGATTTTGATTTCTGTTTTTTTTTTTTTTTTTTTTTTTTAATAGAATCATGTAATCTTTATTTTAACAATGTCTTAAATTGTTTAGCTCCTGCTCTTTATACTTGGGGGTTTACAAACAGATATACACCTTCCCACTTTTGAACACGGCTGATTCAAATAAAGGACACTTTTCTACAGATTTTCGTAATAGCGTTATGCCCACCAAAATCTGTAAAAAGCAAAATATCCTCTGCTTGAATCAGTGTTCAAAAGAGGGGATTAAAAATCCAAAGTGCATACTCGTTTCGGGTATTCTAAGAACTGGGGCCGATAAATGGAAAATATCATTGAAATAAAGACGTAATACGCAATTTTTTTTAGAAACCCCCCCCAAAAAAAAAAAATTCAAATTCACTCTAAAACACTGCTAGAGAATCGCTGGTCTGTGACCGGTTCGATCACCCTGTATGTTTATATAATTGTCACTAATTTTGCGCTGTGCTCGCAAAATGTCTATTGTAATGTAAAATATATTGTATATGACGTCGTCGTCGTCGGACTCGTCAAAACTCAAAAGTGTACCTACGCATACGGCGATACGCGCGCGCGTATAAGGATCTCATTAAAAATGTCCTTAAAGAAAAAAAAAATATAATAATAATAATAATAATAAAAATCCCCGTTCGTCGCCGTCACATTATTATAATATTTAGTAGGCACATACGCTATACAATATATATATATATATATATATATATATGTATGTATACGTTCCCGAACGTGTTTGTATTTAATTTTCGTTTTGTATATTGCGAACAGAAAAAAAATAAAAAAAATACGTACGGATTTTACATGTTTTGTGCGATATTATTCAGGTCGGGGTTCGTACGAATGTACAACTATATGTTATTATAATATTGTGTGCGACGAGGTATTGCAAACGCGTTATTATAGTAATATATTACGCGTATCTGTGCATTTGCGATAACGTGCACGGTTCCGTTTAGCCGTCCGTTACCGTACTATGACGCGTATAATAGGAAACGAGCCGCGAACGTGTTGAAAAAAAGAAAAAATTTGCAAAAAAAAAAAAAAATATATAAACCCCGACCTTCGCCGCGTCGTTTTTAATACATTATTTCAATGGCCCCGCGAACCGGCGGCGTGACGTTAAGGGGACCGCGTTTCTTTTTTTTTGCTCGTCTCCATCATTATTATTATACACTGCACTCGGATAATTTATTTTAATAACAATTAATATTATTACCTATCGTATCGTACGGTTTTTTTTTTTTCTTTTGTCGGTTATCACTATTATTATTATGCGATTTTTTTATTTTTCTAATTGCTCGTCCCCAAATCGCCTGACCGGAAATTAAAAGTGACTTTTCGTGACTTAACGCGGTACGTTTTATTTATGTTATTGCGGTTATTGAAAATAATATAATTATAAATAATATAATTATAAATAATAATATTTTACGGTGGGGAGGGGTTGTGAAGGGATCGCCCCCACCCTGTGTATGTCATTTTAAATACGCGTATTCGTCGCTATTCGTCAAAATGTGAAACATTTTTCTTTATTTTTCTTTTTTTATATGCAAGAAAAAGTACTTTCGTTTGACCGCGTAACGTTTATTTAGTAAATTTCGACCACAATTATTGCATTTCGATTTTAAACAAGGATCCGATACCCGCAGAGCGCTACTTAGGGGGCAAGCCCCCCTGCAACCCCGGGCCCCAACATAATAAGGGGCCCTTGTATACATTAATTTCATTTTGAAATTATTTTTGTTTATGTTTATTAAGCACGAAATATTTACTAAAAACACCACTTATGACAGAATTCTAAATTGTTATTTAATCAGTAGTCGACAAAATAATGTTCAAAGATAAAATTGGGAAATCGTACATTTTGAAAAAAAAAAACAAATTAATTATTAACAAACATTTCATATCTTACACTGATGAAAAGGAAAAACGAGTAAGAAATAATAATTCAAATATTTGTGAAATAAAAAAGACGGATATACTTTGCCACGTGAGAGGGCCACTGTTGTAGGTGAAAAGTTAGAAAAGTTATAGAGGGGAAATTTAATGTATATCTGTACAAAACGATTAGCCATGGCTAACGAAAAACTATTCTGACCGGAGTTCAGTTAATAGTGTTGCTTTGTCAACAGTATAATATATATGTCAAATTATGGTAAAATAATTGCATACATACATTACTACATATTTGTTTAATATCGTTTCTATTTTGTCGTGTTTTCCCTGTTTCTACCATGTTTTCCCATATAATGGGAAAACTCCTGGAAAAAAATTGACCTCCGTAAAGTACCACCTTAGTCAGATTTTTTTTCAGAAAAAGGTTTATACTTGAAAATTGGAGCGAAATTGCTCATAGAAAAGTTATCCACAAAAACGAGAAAATAAACATGATTGTAAAATCAATACATTCCACGCTTTTAAACTTTTTATAATATAATTGATTGTTTAGTTACGGAAATAAAGAAAACTTAATTTATAATTTAATATAAGGGCCCCATCAAAAAATTAGATCCCGGGCCACAAAATTCTTAAGTAGGGCTCTGCTAACACGACACCTCCGATACTTCAGACAACATCGAATATCGAAATCCGGGTAATTTTCGGTATCAATTTTGATATTACGCTAAAATAATAAGCGTTGTTGGTATCAATCGTCTCTTGGGTTGAAATACTATAATTCTTTTGATAATGCCTTATCGTACCGGTGCCATCAAAATATCTATCCGAGGTTAGTTGAAATTTAAAAGAAAATCGATTCTGCACGAAACTCGGTAAACAAGTAGGTAAGGTAATATACATATAGCAGGGGTCCTCAGACTTTTTTTGATCATGTCACACTGTGACTTTTTTTTTGTCATTGTTTAAGTTTTTGCACAAAATTAAAACTAATAACAAAATTCAAACGAATCATAATCAAAAGAGTTATGACTTAGTACTTAACGAGTGGATCACCGTAACCGGTTTAAGGAAAAAAAATTTCAAATGACCGCGGCACACCTAGTGTATTGATTGTGGTTTTGTTCCCGTGTAGCTATAACAAACCTCGTGTATGGACATTTATTGTAATTTTTATTTTCTTGGGGAGGGGGAATGTTTTAAATAAAGTACCGTCATCCGCAGGCGGAAAACCCGCGTATTCTAAGTTACTGCGTAGTGAAAAAATCGAAACGTTTTTACTATAATCGAAAAAGTGTTTTCCGAGAAAAACAAAAATAATCTCATCTCACTAAAATAAATAGATAGCTCTCTCCCTGTAAATTCTGAGTTTAAAACCCGCCCAATTTTCATTCGTAATTCGGTCAGTACTGATTCACCCGGAAATATTATGTAGGCGCTTGTTTTTTTATTACGTGCCGGTATTAGCATGATTTTATATTACGTAATTATTGAAATATCATCGGCTAGGATCATCAATATTTCATTACGAATATTATTGTAATGCATACGCGTGATGTGCAGTATAATATAAACTCACCGTCTCGGGTATGGACCTCTTCCAGAGTCCCAAGAGTTTCCCCGCCATCATTGCCGGCCTGTTGGCTGTGCTTATCTTGTGCCAGTCCTGGGCGAGCTTGTGCATCATCCACATGCCCATCAGTCCCATGGCCGCGATCAGGGCCAGCCTGATGAAGTGCATGTGCGCCTTGACGACCACACCCATCACCAGCACCAGGAATCCGATCAACGCGAACCTCATGACTACGATAGCGGTTACGGGCAGCGGACAAGAATCGGAGATCTGAACGGTTGAAACGAAAATCCAACGGAAATCGCGGCCGGGATCGAAAAATACTAGGGTTTTTTTTTTTATAAGAAGACGTTACAGACCCCTTTGGAAAACGATTTCGAAATTTCCGAATTAATTATACGCGACAGCGGTTGCTGAGCACGGGAGCGATTTAACCGAAAAACCGCCAAGGTTAGGTGATATATCGGCGGCGGCCCGTATACGAGTGGACTTTGCAAGCGGGCGACGAGGGAACGTTAAAAATCGTCAGGTCCGCGGGTACGGTTAAGTCAGGTCGGCTTCCGCCGGAGTTCTTCTTCTGGTCTTTTATAGGTCTTCGGTCCTCGGTCCGTCGGGAACGATTGACTCGACGATGGCGGCGAGACGGGCTCATGTCGCCTGCGGGACGGCGCGGCCGCGTCGGTGGAGGTGGTGGCAAAAAACTTCCTGCTCGGAAATACATTACGAAATGACTTTCATTTCTGCGTCCGGTCGCCGGGAGACTCGTCTGGTAACAAAAGTACGCGCGCGTCGTCCGCGGCAGGTCAGACGAGCGGCGCTCGAAAACCGGTTTCAGCACGATTCATTTTTTCGCTTTTCTCCGCTTTCCTCCTCGACTCGATAATAGCGTATTATCTATAGGCACACGAATAAGAATAATGATAATATAATGGAATATTAGAAAAAGAAAAAATTAAAAACTAGAAAAAAACAAAACTGTTTTTTATTTTTTTTTTCAAATTTTATTATTGCCTATACGCGATATATTATGCGAGGTTTTTTTTTTTTTTGAACCGGCCGAAATAATATTGTAATATTATTTTTATGCCGCGTGTAAAACACGCACGTGACGTTGCGTAAGAATAAAATATGATATTATTTTCGTAGTCGTCGTCGGTACACGTCTCGGACACCGTATACATTTGTCCCGGAAACGAACAATATTCTCGGGTATATTACGACGGAGACGAAAAAAAAAAACTACTACGCGAAAAGCAGCTCTACTATATTATGACAATGTCCTAAAAATTTGCATTTCGCGGAATACTGTATAATATATCTCATTATCATTAATAACGGTTTCCGTGTTTAATAAGGAACAAGAAACACCCGTGAGTAGCAGATATCCGTTACCAGAATCGAAATTCCCGCCATCCGATATTCCTAGTATTTAGCAGAGAAAAGCTATTTGAGTTTCACCGAGATGTATGTGTGTGTTTTTTTCACCGAAAGCAGAAAACCGCTGCACCAAATGAGCTCGAACTCGGGAATCACAATCGTTTTGAATTAGCCCGATGGGAAGTGATACGATTTGGATCGAATTTCAACACGAATTCAATCGTGTCGTTGCGGGTAGAAAGCGTTTCTTTTTTTTTTTTTTTTAACTTTGTACAATCATACAGACACCCCGCAAGTGCAGCCAGTTGGATGCGTGGCGTTATTATCGAATAATGCGTCTTTTAAAGATTTTAACTTTCAATCGACCAGCCCAAACAATTATTTTTTTGTTTTCTGAAGCCATATAATTTCAATAGTATTAGTACAGTGTTGCGTACTGTTATAGAGTATTTGGTTGTTTATAATTGTACAAAGAAAATGTCTGTAAGGTAAACAAAATATAATAAAATGCAGATAAGAAAATTGGACTGTATAGTGTGTTAACGGGTGAATTTTTTTTTTTTTTTTTTACTTCTTTAAATTGTAAATATTTGTATATTTTCTATATTTAATAAAGATGTGAATCAAATGCATTTAACAAAAAAAGTCTTTTTTAAATTTTTAAATAGATTTTGGATTTCGTTTTCAAAAAATTCGGATTTTTCCTTCCATTATAACCAATACTTAACATTTATTTTTGTTAATTTCATAAGTTACGAGGAGAAAAACTCGACTAATAATACACCACTCAAAATCGTTGTTTGATTGATTACAATATGGTTAATATCATCGCTTTCAGTAGTATAAATACAATTACTCTGTATCCTTTACAAACTTCCCAGCTACTACAGTGGCCTAACCTAGCCACGGTGCGAAGTACGTCCGGATATTGTGTTATAGAATTGTATCCATCTATCTTCTCTGTATATATTATATTTATAAAAGCGAAATTAGAAATCTTTGTTACGCGTTGGCTTCGAAATCACTACGCCAATTCTTACGCGATTTATCGCAAAATGATCCGCATTGTCGGTAGAAGGTTTTAAAATAATGAAATCGTCGATCTGGCCAATAGAAATAGAAGACCTAACCTGCAGTAATTTGGGCTGGATACAAAATAATAATTTATGGATATTTGTCATTGCTGAACAACCATTTAACTAATTCATATACGTTTGAAATGAAAGAAAAAACCTATTTTTTAAACATTTAAAGACAACGACGGTTAACTGCAATGATATAGTGACGGGGTTTATGAAACAGGGAATCCAGAAGGAAAACGCATTAATATTATACATTTGTTCGGCACGAACAACGCCGGGCGGGACAACTATAGTTCTTTATAAAAAAATGAATAACCGATTACTAATAATTACCATACCATATAATATACCGGGTATCTCACGAAGATATACCCATTGTAACATCTCCGGGGATAATAAAGATTATCAAAAACTGTTTTTGTTTTCTCACAGGGGACTACAAATATTTGTATTGCAATTCATTTTTTATGCTTCGATGAAAAACTTTAAAAAAATAACTTTTAATTCTATTATTGTTGAATATTGTGAAGAAAATGTTGATGTATCATTTTTATTTTTTATTAAATTCATGATTTTTAAAAGTTCAGAGAGAAAAGAAGTGTAAATTTAAATTAATCGAAGCAATAATAATCAAGAATTCGATTTTGGCCTTCTGCATAATTATATATACTTTTCTCTGAACTTTAAGTTAATACATCAAATTTACCAGAAAAATAAACTCTATAAAATGGCTAACTTCAAATTTTTCAAAAATAATAAAATTAAAAATTATTTTTTTAAGTTTTTTCAAAGCATAAAAAAATAATTGCCTATAAATATTTGTCGTCCCTTGTGAATAAAATAAAAAACAGAATTTGATGATCTTTATTATTATTAAGATGTTACAATAAATTTATCTTTGTGGAACACTCTGTATGTACTATACGTTTATGCAAAGGTGGATCAAATAATTTTTTTTATTTATACAGGTGTGACAATACCATCGAATGTAATTTCACGGAAAAAAAATATCCAAATATGTTTACAAACATTGATTTAATGTAAATAATGCAATTTGAAAGTGTTTTATTTTTTTTTAAAGCATAAATTATCATTGAGAAAAAAATGTCATGAAGGCAAATCATCAGAATGATAAGAATTTTAAACAATAATAATAGAAACAAATAAGATTGAATAGTTGATAAAGAGAAAATCAATATTGACAAAGTTATTTATAGTGAAACGCAAAAATGTATAAAACGTTGATATATTGCCATCTGAAATCATCGTTAAAAAGACATTTTTATTTTTTTTTTAAGCAACCTTTTGGATTTTGTTGTTCACTTTGTCAATATTGAATTTTTTTATTACATTCTGATGATTTACCTTCCATTGTTTTTTTTCCAGCAATATTTTAAATCGTGAAAAAAATAAAATACATCAAATTGCGTTATTCACCAAAAATCGCTATTTGCCATCAAGACAATTTTTTTTTTTTGTGAAATAAAATTCAACGGTATTGTTACACCTGTACAAATAAAATATGAAGATACGCTCACAACAAAAGAATTTTTTAATCTATCTATATAAAATTACTTACCAATTCCAATAAAAATTATGAAATGACAAGGACGAAAGTCGAAAGTTAAAACCCCCAATGGCATATCCTTGATATAAAATTTTATCACTTTGGCTTCATTTGAAAGATTGGCGAGGGCGTTCAAGAAGTAAAAAAAACCACCCTCCTCCTTCAACAAAACGCTGAAATTGAACCTAATTGTTATCAAAATATCAATCCGCTTATAAAACAACTAATCTTTTTGTAATCTAGTTAAAAAGGCTTTGAAGAAAATTTCCAAAAAAAAAAAAAAAAAACGCTTTAATATTTGTTACTGTTTAATATATAGATTTATATTTTATTATTATTTTTTTTTTTTAATGCCGTGTTTCTAAACACGGACCTTTAACGTTGCGTCAAATTATGATGATATTTATGATTATTATGATTAATGTAATGGTTATATTCATGTTGTTTCGTTTGTAACTAAATTCAAGTTATGTTTAAAAAAAAAAATAACAATAAAGTTTATACTTCGGACATTTTTTTTTTTAAATCAAAATTATCTGCAATTTTACAACGCCAATTGCTCATCGTCCCTGTGGAATATGTTGTTTTTGTTTTTATTTTTTATTTTTTACAAATATCGTAACTTCATCCGAGGTAAATTAATTTTAATTAAAGCATTTCTTATCGTTTTCATTTGTTCACGTTTTCAAATGATGCGCACGCACTTTAACGTCCGCTATGTAAATAAATGATTTGGTTTTTTTTTTTTTTTAACTAAAATTAAAATTGAATATCTAAACGCGCACATTTTGCAACGTCCGTATATTATAAAACGAACACTGTAATTCGGGCTTGCAGGTACTTCGCGACTCGAGAGCGCTTTTGGTAATGATACGGTTGGTACCTCCAAATAAAATGTATTTTTCGTACCACGCGATAAACCGGAAAGCATAACGGCTCCCGCAGTAGCTATATATAATATATAAACAATATATATATTTATATATACACACAATACTCTTCGACATCCGCGAACGCTTTTTTAAAGGATAAATCGATAATAAATACATTAATTTATATTATATTAGACAGACAGTGTATTGTAAACAACACCCGCGAATCTGATTCACCCGGTACGGTCTAATGTTATTCGAGATTTTTTTGGATTTCGCAAGCAAATAGCGCCCGTGTCCCGCCGAATACCGCGCCCTAACATTTATTCGCTCCCTTAATCCCTAATCAATCTGTTTCGAAATGAATGCGCGTTTTCAATATGAAAGGTATAAACAGTATCTGATAATATAATAGAAGATATTATTTATATATTGTAAATCATCGATTACCGTAAAAATCAATTATAAATGCCTCAATTGTTTGCAACAACAGTTCATATCAATGATTATATGATTATCATTGTTTACTTCATGCCATTGCCTTGTGTATAACGTACATTTTCTAAACGTGGCTTATTGAAATATTCTAACGGTATTTGAAACTGTCGAAGTTTTGTTTATTATGCTCATTTTAAACATTTTTTTTATATGCCCATGAAAATATTGTAATTTATTTTTAATCGGCATTTTAAATTTAAAATTTTTGTTGACATTTTTTTTTTATTAATATTGTTACATAATTATTTTAACCTCAAACAATTTGTTTTACTCAATTAATTAAATTAATGTATTTTATTGAAAAGTAGTCCAAAAGTGTTCTTTGGATTCCAATTTTGTTAAATTATTTTTTGAACAAATTCTTAATTGGTCATCATTAGTTGAACGATGCTCTTCCAGCTACGACCGCAAGTACATTTTTGGTTTCAACAATTCAATAAGTGGGCCGTTAGATTTAATAAACATTAAACTGGATTAAAACGTTTGAAATTAAAAGTGATGCTCTCAAATTTGTAATAATATTTTTCATGAGACTAACATGAGACTGTCGAACATGGCAGTGATGCGATTGTATTTAAAATGGGTTTCAAGTTGTTCGGTATCAATTCATTACCTTGGATTAAGGCTCTTAAACCTTGAAGATGTGTATTGTATATTGTATGTTAAACCTATACATAACTGTACATTTTTGATATTTTGTGATTTCACTATAACAGAGAGTATACGACCATAACCAGAAGGTATACGGTGTTTAATGTATATAGGTAATGATCAGAAGGGGTACAGCGGTATACCTTCTGATCATTACCTCACTACAGCTCTGAGTACACCCATGGACCACAAGTTTGTCGAGTTTTTTAAATTTTGTTTTTATTATTATTTTTTCCAATAGTTGTTGATAATATGTTCTCTAAAATAATTAATCATACCACATGTCCTTTTCTATCAGCCCATTTCCGGAGTCGTAGATATACCGAAACCAGCAATCCCACCTTTCAGATTTTTTTCACCGAAAACTAGTTCTTCGAACATTACGTATTAAAACTGCATTTTTTTTTTTTTTTGTACACGGATATAGCGCTATCGTAATACGTGCATCTACTACATCTGCATAAAGCATAATATAAAAAACAAAAACGAAACAACAGTTGTACGCGGTTACATAATATTATGTACTATGATTTTCTATTGTTGTCATCGATTTTTTTTTAACCTAACCGAGAAAATCTCCTTTTAGAAAAGAGTCTACATCGTATAAATCGGAGTAAGCTTTCTGGTAGAAAAAGTGTTCACATAAAAAAATAATAATAATAAGCATCTTTGTAAAACCAATACATTCTTCGCTGCACTCAGAATCTAAAAAATAAGAAACGTAAAATGGAAGAATCGTAGCACAAAGCCCTTTGTATAATTACTGAAGCAAGTAAAAAAAAAAAAAAAAACTTAAACATATTGAACAGAACATAATTTATAACAGATCTCCGCGTTACAGCCTGCATAGTACGTAATATTATATTACGATAAATTCATCAGAAACGTACCGGTCCGAGACGTCTTGAAAATCGTTACACTGTCGTATATGTATACATAATATTATCGTATTATACCATAATCAATGCCGTTTTGAAACGGATTTCCATAATAAGCTAATCGTTATAATCTACATCTATACACAATACACCTGCCCAATCGTATACTCTATATTATAATAATAATTATTGTAAATGGGAAAAAAAAAAAAACGAACAACACGACGAAAGGTAACGATTAATATTTGATTATAGCGTATTATACGTACGCTGTATGCAACTACACCAATAATACCACTGATTAGACGGTATTAACTGAATATAATATTATAATCAAATATTATTTAATATTTGTATATCACCCGCCGGACTCGTTCGATTAGCGGCTGTGATATGAAAAAAAAAAATAAATACCGGTAGACCGAAACCGTAAAACGTATAGGTTGGGGTACTGTGTATAGGTACCGCCGCGGTAAGCCGTTATTAGCTCACTCGTGAGATTTATAATATAATGCTCGTATATATTCGTATGAATCGTAGCGTAGACTGAATATAGTATAATAATGTTATGTAGGTACGCATACAATATCATAACAGCGTACACGAATTATATACCAAACATTTCGCTTTTTTTTTTCGCCGGTAGCGTAGCCCGTCGGTAATAACAGTCGATCGTGTTAAAATTACAAAAAAAAAACCGTAATATTATTATAATCTATTTAACGTCGAACGTTTATTACTTATCGATAAATAATCATGTGCACTGCACACACAAATACTCAACTGCACAGTGTAATAAATAGATGTGCTACGCAATTATTATGTACTTTGCGAAATATCCTCAAGAAAAATGCATTCAAATATTATTATAGTGTAGCGTTATAGATGGAGAATATTGGCGACAAAGAAAATGCTCGAGAATAAACGAACATCGAAAAAAAAATGTAGTAAAATTAACAATATTAGTCATAATTTAATATGAATAAGTAACAAAATCAACTATCTCCGTCCCCCCCCTCAAAATTAATTATCAAGGGGTCGATAAACACCAGTATATCCTTCAGTAAATATTATGGGAATCAATAATCACTAGCACATTGGCTCTGACCTAAAATATAAGTCCAAGACCGGAATCAGTAAGTTAGGTTAGGAACAATTTGATTATAAAAACAACACATAATACCTCATACCAAATTTACGAGAATATTTCAGAAGTCAAAGACTTTTTGCCCGTAAAAAAACTAACAAAAAAAAAGGTATGTCCGTATCGAACTTAAAACGATGGGTGGGCCACTGTTCTAGGTGAGAAGTTATGATGGTAAAATATTTTCATTGCAATTCAAAATTTAGTGATGCCACGTGATCACGTAAGTTGTAATTTGTAAAGAAATGTTATCTATCGAGATAAATAGTATTTATTTTCGATTTCGCTGAATTTACCATCAACTAGAGGGGTGTTAGAGGTCTTTAACACCCCCAAAACCTTTTTTTATATAGTATCGACTAAATATTTTATACATACATTTCATAATTAATAAGCAGAACTAAATACAGATCACCTACAGACAACGCATGTGTGTATAAAAAAGTTAAAAATGCTATAATCAATTTTTATATAAACAATTGTAAATAAAATCTGTAGCTGCTTATTATAAATGTCGATTAAAAGAGACTATAGAGCCGTGAAAGTATTGCTCCCTGGGGACTAGGATGTGTCTATAATTTTAGCACTCCCAAAGTTTATGAACTACGTTTCAACGTGCCTACATGATAAAAAATTGTGCATTTATGCATACAAAGTATAAGTATAAAGTATAAATACTTTCATAAAATTACGCTGATTCGGATTCATCTTTGCGAGAACCTCGCCATATTAATTTATATGCAAATTTCTAGGCGTCAACGAATTCTATTGTGTAACCAGTAAAGTATAAAAAATAATGTGTTTAAAACAGTGAATCGTGCATGCATATAAAGTACTCGTATAAAATTCGCTGATAAAAATCATTTTTAAAAAATATACAGTTGGTTTTTTATTGTTTTAATTCTGGCCACAAAAAAAAAACACTCCCGTACCATTATTACTCAATTTATATCCGTATTAAATATAATACCTATACAACACTGTAGAACACTCTGTATTTAATATTTCGTATATCTGTTATTTTTCAACATTGTTTATACGCCATATTTTTGGCTGCATCCAAATATCTAAAAAGAAACCAAATGTCATATTTATTTCTGCAAAATTTCGTGTAATCCTTTTTTGTTTACACAAGAAAATAACAATCGTAACTCATTATAATACGTACGTGTTGACTGTTTTAAAACACATTTACATTTCATTAGTTATAATATTATAATTGAATAGGTAGCTAAATACTATTTTCCTTCCGGCTTTTGTCGACTTTGAAGTCTGGTATTATTGTAACACAGTTCATTCGGTGTATTTGTATATAATTTGTTTAAATTATTTAATTGTAAATTATATAATGCTTATTTAAACAAAAAATTAAGAAAATTATGGGTAATATTCAGTTTATATCCTAAAAATGCAATGATATATCGTTGTAATTCAAAAATAAATACCGATTCTGAACGGCCTCAGAAATTAACAAAATAGAACCTATATGTACTTAATACACTGTTTACAAAAAAAAATATCAAAATTTCAGTTGAAAAATCCGCATATTTTATGATATGATGCGAGTAATTTGAAACCTTCTTACTAACCAAAAAACTATTTTCCGATAAAACCCAAAAAAAGGACACCGAACTTGAACTGCTGGAAATTTAGATAAATGTTTCATATGAAGTATCAGTGGGCAAAAATTCCGCATCTTTTAAGGTACCGTATAAAGGTTAAAGCCCGACCAAAAAAACGTTTGCAAAAAAAACACAAAAAGCAATTTTTGAAAATGTATTTGAATAAAGTACCATCAAGTGCATGCTATCTTCTAAGGTATAACAAAAAAAAAGATACGAATATACTTTAATGAATATCTGTACGCAACGATTAATCTTTGCTAAAGAAAAACGAATTTGCAGAGAGGAGTTCTTTTTAGAAGGCCATAATATTTATGATTTGAAAATAATTCGTACATTTCGTATATTTTCCCGTTTTTCATATTTATTATGAAAACTCCTAGGGAAATCAAAAATGACTTCCTTAAAGTACCAACTAAGACAAAATTCCTTTCAGAAAAAATGCTACACTTGAAAATCGGAGCAAAATTTCTGGTAGAAAAGTTGTTAACAAAAAAAAAAAAAAAAAGACATCACTGTAAAACCAAATATATTCCTTGCTTCGCTCAGAATATAAAATCTGAGGATTTTTACTATAGCCAAAAAAACGTTTTCCGATCAAAAAATAAAATATAATTATTAATGATGAGTATATCGTAATAAAATTAATAACTCCTTTGCTGCATTCGGAATCGAATATTACGTTAGATAGGTAATAGAAATAAACCGATTTTATTCCTTGTATGAATTAACCGCCCTTTAAATCTTGTATAAATTTGCAAGACTAAAGTTATACGGCATCATTTGCCAAAAACGTTTGCGCACACTCATGGTGATAATATCTGCACGGTGCACACGTATATTGTATAAACCACATATATTGATGATATACACGAAACATGATAATTTGATATTATACGTATACAGTACATATTTCTAGCAACGAATTCGCCAAATTTAATTCGGACTGTCGCGGTCACGTCCGTAAATCCAATAAATCAATTAACCAAGGATCATAATATGCTTCCCATTTTTTTTAAGTTTTCCCGCGTTGTTCCCACATCCACAAAAAAGTTTAATACATTATAATATACTTGGTTTTTCGCAGAAGTTATCATCTGGTAATTTATAATTATGTTTTTAGTCACTCGGTAACACTTCGGATATTAATTGTTGCTGAATACGCACGACTGTTAAGTTTATTATTTACTTATAAAGGTTAAAATGTTGTATTTGTTAGTTGTATTATATTAGTAAATAAATGTTTATTTCACACGAAACAAGAAGGTGTATTTCATTCTTGGTATATTTAAAAAAAATTGTTTTACTATAGTATTCTTTGAAAGTAAAATGCATTTAAACGTATTCTATAAAACTTATACACTTTTGGTATACAATTTCATAGATTATAAACAAAATAAAATCTATAAGATAAGTGTCCTCCTATGATCACCCTATAGGTATATCTCCCATCTCTAATTATTTTCATCTAACCTTACGTTTATAGATATAATACAATAATTGCCGTTTTTGCAGAGACTAGTGACTCGCGCGAGATATTACAAATTATTTAATTTATACGACTTTCGCGTATCTATTATAAATGCAATAACTATAATATATTGTAAGTGTCGAACATCGTCGTCTGCACAGCGCCAGTGTGTATGTTGTGACTCACTGCGAGGCGGGACGCGGTATAATGTTGTCGTAAATCATTTCCGCGGTGATATAATTTCGATTAAGCCGTTTGGAGTTAAACTGGTCTTTAAAAACCGTTTCGAAAACCCTATTATTTATTCGCATCGAAATTCTAGGGAATTTATTGTTGGAGATACGTATGCATATATGCATTAAATTCCCTTCTGAATCCTACCTTTCCGATTTCCTGCCTTCACAACAGTGGCCGCGCCGGTCTCCATTATCCTGGACAGCTTTTTTTTATCTGCAATTACTCTATCTTGTCATTATTGTCGAGGTCTTCCCCTTAGACGTTTTCCATTTGGTTTGTGAATCAGTACTTTCTGAATGCATAATGATATGTATGTATCATATACCGACCCAAAGCTACTTTAAAATCTAGGGTTGGACAAATGCATACTCCTTCCCCCCCCCCCCCCGCCAAATGACGCTCCTGAATAAAACAAACAAACGTACCTTGATACGAATATTAATTCTAATCTTGCGCCAAAATAAAACTGTTATAAATATTATATGCACGCATGTTTGTGGGAGGGAGGAGGGGTAACCGCACAAATGTATACGAACATATTAATAATATGTTACATGAACATAAAATGTTATAGAGAACGTCGCAGTTGTTGTATTTAGATACACATAAGTGTGTATAATATTATACCTATCTGATCGTTGTTACGTAAAAAACATATATATAACATTGTGTGTTAGGCAATTTTGTAGCCCGAATCGGTTACAATGACAGTTCCGGTGAAGTTTACGATCCTCTGTACGGTAATAAATTATTATTATTATTATTAACTATTATTATTGTTGATTTCTTCGAAAATATAATAGACCCAGGTTCGTGTGGAGGCCCACGAGTTCACAATTTATAACAAGGAAACTTATACAAGGTCTGACCAATAAGTAATGAGACTGTTTTTTTGGCCATTTGCTTTGCAACACTGCGAATCTGAAACTTCGTTCGATTAATCTCTCATCCCTCCTCTATCGATACATGTGCTCGCGATTTTCGTACAATAATTAGTTTTCCAGTTGTGTTATGTTTTCGACAACGTGTTTGTAAGGCGTGTCACAAATATGGAACAACGTAATATAAATTTTGCGTTAAACTCGGCGATTCCGTTATGGAAACGTAAGATAAATTGGTGAAAGTTTTCGGTGATGAAGCCCTGAGTCGTGCTCAGGTGTTTCGATGGCATACAAATTTTAAAAATGGTCGTGAAAGCGTCGGGGATGAACCGCGAAGTGGGAGACCGNTTGAAACGAGAAACCGTCAGAAAAATTTTAACTGATGATTTGTCCATGAAAAAGCTGTGTGCAAAGATGGTACCTTCATCATGACAATGCTCCATGCCATCGTGCCTTCAGTGTGTCGCGATTTTTGACATCTAAGAACATCGCAATGTTGCCACAAGCGCCCTATTCGCCGGATATGTCACCCTGCGACTTCTTTTTGTTCCCTCAAACAAAATTGGCCGTGAAAGGAACGCATTTTGAGTCCATAACTGACATCCAGAACGCCGTGACGAGGGTACTTCAGGACATTCCAGTTGAAGCCTTCCAGAAATGTTATGAGAGCTGGAAAAAACGTTGGAACCAGTGTATAGTGGTGAGAGGGGAGTACTTTGAAGGGGAACACATCGATGTATCTTAATATTTAAATATACGTATTTTATTGAATTATTCTCATTACTTATTGGTTAGACCTCGTACATTCATAATAATAATATTTTACATTTAACTTTTTTTTTTACAATTTTAAACCTATTATTTATTAGATGCATCTAACTAAAACATATACAATGTATGTAACGATAATATTAATACACGGAAACTTAATGTATAATACAGTGTGATAAAATGCAAATGCAAGCAACTAGATTAAAGGTAAAAAATATTTAAAGTTTTATATTTGGTTCGTTCTGCAGCCAGTTAATTATTTTTTTTTAAGTATTAAAGGTTAGTGTTGTTTTGATATCTATTATATGATATATATTTTTCGTCCTATTTATAAGTAAGTAAATTAAATTAGTTGTCTGTGCACTAAAGGTACAGTAATATTTGATAATTGTTTTGTGTTATAGCCAGGTTCAGTACTAGGTGTTAGGTTATTTTTAATTATATAAATTATTGGTGTCTTATTGAAAAATGTATTTAATGGTAGAACACTTAATTCTTTGTATATATATTCTGTGTGATACAAATGATTCTTTTTTAAAACAATTTTTATTATTCTATTTTGTATTATTTTTAATAAATTTAGTGTTGTATCGTAAGCACCCCCCCCAATAGTAATATCATAATTAATTATAGATTTTACTAATGCTTGGTATACAATTATGATTTTCTTAATTTCAAGTAAATTAGCTAAATTTTTGATTGTTCGAACCTTTTGAAGTGATTTTTGTGATTTTTTGTAATTTTGATTTGTGAATTATGATATTATCGGGAAAAACTTTAAAATAATAGTGAAGCTTTTCTGCCCAGGAAACGGCCCATGTCATTTTTATTATTTTTTTTAGCTAAATTATTTGGTGTATATAATATATATATAAGCGAAAATACTAAAATCGGAATTAAAAAAAATAGAAGGTTATTTTTCCATATGTTTCTATTTTTATTTATAATAATTACCCTGGATACATTTGGACCAAACATTTACATTTTTCTTTTTTCATTTCATTCGTGTTACTAAAGTAATGCATAAAAATAAATAATTTAATAATACCTAAAGACCGAATTAAAATACTGAAATCACGATTAAAAAATGGTAGGTGAGGTTAGGAGGGTGAAAAATACTTTACGACCTATTATCATACCTACCAAATTACAAAAAAAATTTCATTAAAATCGGTCATGCCGTTTCGGAGGAGTGCGACCACGAACACGTGACACGAGAATTTTATATACGAGATATATATTAGTCGTCGTCTCTCTTAAGATAACGACCCAAATACGTGCCTCTCTAGTCTCTAGAAAACGATGTTGCTTTTTTTATTTTTTTGTTGGTAACATTATGTAAATTTTCAGAGCGGTCGACCGCTCTCTATTGCCATATAAGTACGACAACAGCCAAATACAATTATAATGTTATATAATATTATGATAATTTATCTTCCTCTTCACTTGTCTCCTGTATTCACGATTTCGGCACAGTATTTTATTATTCTATTCAGCCTATTTTTATTTTTATTATACGTGTAAACTAAATATAGGTATATAATTATTGCAAGTTATTTTAACGCCAGTAAGGAAAACTGCAATATATAACCGTAATTGTCATTAGGCACTATACGATTTAAGAAATATAATTTCAAATCGTTCCTATTTGGACCGTCAGAAGCACCGCGTGAGTATACAAGTTGGTGTCAATCAATATGCTGTCGATTTTGAATCTCACAATCATATACCAAAATATGCGTTTTCTCTTTCATTTTCTCCTTGCTATATCTGAACCCGAGGTGGATTTTTATCGAATAGGTTTTAGGCTTACATTTAAGACACTATAACTTCTTTGAAACAATATCTATAGGTTTGGACTCACAGTTAAAATCTCTGAGCAGCATGTTCATTATTAGTATCATTAAAATTATGTTATCGTTATTAAATATTGTTGATAGGCAATCATATAATTCCATTTGTGTCTGAGGCTAGTTTCAAGTAAGGAACGTTAGATGAGATTACGCATCTGGTAAGTCATGCACTCGTCATGGTCTTCCTGTCGATATTTTTTCCGTTTTCAAATTTATCAGATATCTGTCTGTACACTAAGTATATTATTATGATGTATTGGTGTTGTTGTTTTTTTTTTTTTTTTTTTTTTGTAAGTGTTTTTTGTAGGGGCTTTTTCAATATATATTTTAAATTACTGTAATATCTTTTTGAACAACGAAAGAATTTTCAATTAAATAATAAATATATTTTAAATAGTTAAAAAAAAATGTAATTTTCAATTTCATTACGGTATCATAATTGTTCAAAAATTCAAGACCGTTTAAAATATTTCGTACCGTCCCGAACATTTTATTCCTTTACGGCTAAACATAAGATAACTTACTAGTAATTTGGACTGCTCAAATAAAACAGATCTTGAATGATTTTTCGAATCGTGTTTTTTTTCTTCGAAAAAATGTTTGCCCTTTTTGGTAGTTTAGACCCTGTTGATACTATACTCATACGGTTTGTAAGTTGTCATAATATGTTATAACATTTTTTTAAATGAGAGTTAATAATTAAAATATGATAAAATATGATTAACATCAATGTAAAATATTCGAGTTATAATAATTTTACTGCAGGTGAATAATGATAATAATACTAACTAATAACAATATCAATTAGACATTTGACAATTTAAAAAATATGTTGATTTCATCTTTAACCTTCAAATATAGTTAACCAGAACAACATAATTAATTAATCTCATACTATTTAATCGGAACTTTAATCGACAAATTAATTACTTGTAGTTAGTTAACTGACGGTTATAATGAAAACTGAAAGCCGATTAAAAAATCGCGTTAGTAATTTGATAAACTGTTTTAAACATTTAAAACTGTTTTAATTTCTCAAAGTACATAATATATAAATTACACAATGTATTAGTGAAATATTTATTAATCTAAAAATTCTTTTAAAACCCAAGATGACAGCAAAAACAGTCATTGTCTCTACATCGGTTTTATTTTTATTGACTTCTACACGGTTACCTTGGCTATACAATGGGAAATCCTTTCGACTAACACTGCTCTGTTCATAATCGATTTTTAATTGCAATGATTAACAAGAGCGCCCTGAGAAAACTTCAGTCCAAACAGGGTGCCACGTTTTGAAAAAGTTTTGAATGCACTGATGTAGTTGCAGCGATCGTTTTAATTTTGAAAACGGTTTGACGTTTTTAAACCGTTTTAAAGTATTTACGCGACAATAATAATAGATACGTTTTAATTTCAAACCATTTTAACGCGATCTGCATAGTACAACATTAAGTGCAAAATAATCGCAGCGGTTGTCGGATAAACAACTTATTTCGAAAGTTTAAGTCGTGCGAGTCACGTGGACTGTATAATACACGCGATAACGCGAGCTGTACAAAATATAACTGCGTAATGTAATATGCACACCCGGGCAAATGAAACATTACGCTGCAGTCGTCATCAACGTAGGTTAGTATTGTATACATTACGCACGTACGCGCCGGAAAGTCCGTAGTTTCTGATGAAATATACACAAATCAAACTACATAATAATGTATTATTATTATATCGTACAACCGACGAAATTAAACTATCGAAAACGAGTATTTTTTATTATTATTTTTTTTTTTTTTTATGTATAAACGAAGCTTCTTTGGTAACTCGTCACGGCATCTATAACGAACCACGAATGTGTAAGAGCTCAGTCTGGTTTAAACGTCTGAGACAATATCTTTCTACGTTAGGTGACTAATAAACCAATAAATATAATATATAATGTACAATAAAATCTCCACTTTCTTTCGTTATAAATAAGGTGTTATGTCGTAATATTTATAGACATAACGTCAGGCCGATGTTATCAAAAGTTAACAAAAATTAATTTTATATTTTTTATTTTTATTTTTTCTGTCCGTAAACAAGTTTTTGAACAGGAATTATGAACTGATCATCAAATCCAGAGGTGGTTTCTGGTTGCAAAATTTGTTTAGTTAGTGTATTAAAGAGGCCATTTTTTTTATTTTTCTTATAGTTTACTTAACAATTGATAAAGAAACCTGGGAAAACCTCGACAAACGGAAACCTGACATTTTTACTAAATACATATAATACATTCTTAACTCTTTCTATTCATAAAAAAAATATATAAACCAATCTGACGATTTTCATGCTATTTTTTTCTGTTAGTATGCATTTGTTATACGACATCGCAGTCAGAAGCTATTTATATAAAACGGGGCAGATATGGGTAACAAAGTGAAAGAATACCATATAACCTACTATATTTTGCAATTAGTAACGCTCGAAAATAACCGGAAGTCAATTTAAATGTATAAGTTGTTTTGATAAAAGAACGACAACTTCTTATCACTCATATTTAAAATATTTTGATTTATTACAGGTCAAACACATAAAAATAATAATGACTCAGTGATAACTGATGTAAATAAACTTGTTGGTATTATTGTTTGTTATGTTATATTTTGTAGACTTATGGTGGAATAATTCGAATTTGAAAAATCTGTCCTAGGATAATGGGAACAGGTGCAACCACTGTTATAGGTGGGAAGTTGGATAAGTAAAATATAGGTGAGAATTTAATGTATACCTATAAGCAACGATTAACCATTTGCTAACGAAAAAACGATTTTGAGCGGAGTTCGGTTGATAGTGTTGGTTTTTCAACAGTATATATGTCATATTTTGGTATAATAATATTATACGTAGGCATTCAATATTTTCTTTAATAAAATGTGTTTAATAGTGTACCTATTTTCCCGTTCTCTCGGTTTTCCCGAGTTTTTTCCTATTTATTGGGAAAACTCCTACGGAAATCAAAAAATGGCATCCCTTATGACACCACCCCAGTCAGATTTCTTCTCATAAAAAGTGTTATCATTGTAAATCAGAGCAAAATTACTGGTAAAATATTTGTACGCAAAAAAAATAATAATAATAATAATAATAAACTTCAAAGTAAAACCATTAGCTTTTTCACTCCAGTCAGAATTTAAAAAAAAATAATGATGTAATTTATTTACTGTGGGAGTAAAAAACCGATTCTGAGCACAATATTACTAATGATTTTGTCCCATAGCCAATAAGTAACCCAGAAAACAACACAAATTAAAACCGATTTATCGACATTGATTGTTACGGCGTTTTTTTTGATTTTATAGAATATATATTATATTAATTTAGACATTTTATTCATATATTGTACAACAGGGTGAAAAATCCACATCTTTTAAGGTACGGTGCGAATAATTTGGCTCCGGAAAATTATTCATAACATGGTAAAGTAACGTTTAAGAAACCAAATGTTCACCATAAAACAAATAGCACTTTCACCGCGCCAAATTAATTTTAGTTTTTCCATATCACTGAATTACGAAATAATTTATTCTAGTTTGAATTTATAACCTTCTTTTTGAGAGGTTTGTATTATTCGTAGGTATAATATACCAATATCGAAAACATATAATACCAACGATGCATAATTTATGTTCTTAGTTTTCTATGGTGAAAATTTGATTTTTTTTAGAAAATCTAAAATAAATAAATAAATCTATTAACGAGGTTCTGGTAAGTGCATATAAATAGAAACTACCTATTTAGTAAATGGTCACTATAGAATATTATTATTGCTGTATCACGCGTTATATAAATATTATATTATGTGCATACCTAAATGTGTTACTGAAACACGACTACAGAAATGCATGTAAATGCATTACAAATAATATATCATATTAAATTCACTCGTCGTCTTATAACACGTTAACAGGTTTTACGATAATACAATCGTATGCATATAAACGGATATCGACGGGAAACGGGATCCGAGCGCAACATGTTCGCGTTTTGTTTAATAAATTAATTTGTAAACGAATAATAACTCATTGTTTTGAAATGAAATATGATTCGTTGTAATTAAAATTATTAGTGTTCCAGTAAAAATCACGCGATGTATTGTAGGTCGGTGGTAAAAAATATTTACTATTTAGCGCAATGTTTTTATGGCCACCAATAACATTGATTCAACAAAATGCATATATTTACAGAATGTCCAACGGAGGTATGACAATCATTTTTTCTATTCAGCATTTATAAGTTTTTATTTTTTGGAACAATTACTAAAGCCTTGAACAACAATTATAATATTTTAAACTAAAAAAAAATCCAAGATAACAATTATACACATTTATTTCAAAACAAAATGTTGATGTTACAAATGTTTACTAATTATGTAAAATTAGTAGTTAATTCTTATAAGTTTACGATAATTTAAATTGTTTTGATTGCCACTTCCAAATTATATAATCAATCGATTCATTAGATTGTTCATGAAAAATAATTCTAATAACGATTTTTGATAACTTCAACAAATTGAAGAAAATTAACGATTTATCATTAGTATATATTTATAAAACCGGAATTGATTTTTAAATATATTATTAAATTTATATCTAGTTTTTTTTTTTTTTTTTTATTTAAAATTTGTTATTCTTAGTTTTCAAAAAAAAAATCATAAAATTGAGTAATTATAGGACAAGGCTCAAAATTATTACAAGAAAAAACCTTAAAAATATTTAAAAAAATATTTGTGGGACATCCTGCTTAAAAGATTATGTAGGTATATAATTTGTTTTATATGCATAGTTAAGGGAACTAGTGCCAATTGTCCAAATTTTCTCAAAATTTAAAAAATGATTTTTAATCATTTTACGGCCACTTTAAAGATGATTATACTTTTCGCCACTGGTCTACTGATACACTACATTAAGGAGGGGCGTGTTTATTCAGTACACACATGTGTTGTGCACCATAAACTTTACTAATGATTGAATGTACTTAAATGCACTTCAATGTAATTTACTTAGATAATTATAGTTAAGTAAAGTATATATGAGAAAAATGTCTGTTTGGGTCAAACTCATCGCAAACACAAAAAAAGAATCCAAAAGAACTAAAAAAAAAAAAAACTGTAAAATTGAAAAACGTGTAAATATTCAACTAATCACATAGGTACTAAGTTTAGTAACTCTTACTGAAACAAATTGAAAAATTGCTTCTAAGCGTTCGTTGTTATTATTCATGTAATACAAGAATTAAAATACACAAGTTACAAAACAATAACTTAACAGTTAATGAGACAAATTTCTCACACGGCCTCTATATGGTCAAATTCGTAACGCTTAATAGTGACGGTAGTTTTGTACTACAAAATGGTTAAATTTCACGAATCCGCGCTAAATATATCTAACTAAGTATATTTGACCATGATATTCATATTGCCTAATGCACGAACCATGTAAACAAATTAATAAATGATTAATTTTCTAGTTCTGTCCTTAAGTTAACAACAATGCGAATATGTGTCCAAATGTTGCGTCCCTAATATTATACCGACTAAACGAACGAGATTTGGCATTCCGCTGTATGCCAATGACATTAAATTCAAGAATAATTGAAACATCGTCCCTATTCATGATGGCAATATTGTGAATACGTACTTCCATTATGGACAAATGATTACACCATCATCATGGGGTACAATGGTCCGTTGGTAAGGTTTTAAATATTGGCGGTCGGTCGAATAACTGAGTAATGGCGTACCATAATGATGGTGGTTTAACATCACACGATACTATACTGATAAACAAATATTTACACCGCGCGCATGACCTGCACCATTACGTGGTGCATATACGGGGGTGCCAGGGGGTACTTAACACTTCCAGATTTTGAGCTAAATATAAAATACTCGAATAGTAACGTAAAGTGCTGCACTTGAAAATCCGAGTATAGAGTTTCTGGTAACGACGTTGGTCGCAGAAACAAAACTAAACATCATTGTAAAGCCAAAGCTCCGCTCAGAATTTAAAAGAAACAGAAAACTATCGAATTATACGAAAAAAAAAAAAAAATGAAAATATTTTCATATTTTTATATTGAAACTGGTTGTAACGCGACGTAAATGTCCGCAGCATTCCGCTTGATTTTTACGTCAAACCAGAAAAATAATCAAATGTTATTATTTCCGAACCATGATTATTGTACGCGGTATTAGATTTGTATGCACTTTTAAAATATAAAACGAAATTCGTTTAGATCGAGTTGCACGCGTACAATCGCCGAAATATTGCGGATAACGTAATAAAACATTCAACACGGTCAATAACATCACGCAATGTTTTTCGAAGAATATTATTTTTTCACGATTCGAAATCGAGTAAGACGTTCTCGGAGACTCGACTGTAAGTCGACACACTGTCCGTTATAATATTATTCGGAACCCGTTGTCGCGTACACATTTCCGGTACAAGGCAATTAACGTGTTAACATGCAAAACCAACGCAATTGCGTTCTTATTGCATGTAAATCGTTCGATGGGCATTTAGAACGGTCCGAATTTACTCGGCGGCCGCTCACGCCGATGAAAATAATGAGACGCAATTGGATACCGGCGGTAGATAATTCAATAACCGCCGCCGACGCGTCGCGGTGACACGTGGACACGTGTGCTCGCTAGTATATCAAATTGTAAACGGTTATTTTTGTTAATCGCAATCAGACGCGCGTATATTATCGGCTCGGTCGACGACATTCGATTAGTTTATTTTACCGCGTTGAATTGCAAATATTACGAGCGCCTGTGTAACGAGCAATGACGGTCGCCGCCGCAATACACACGCAATTACGATCGCTCGATTCGGCATGAGCTCTCGCGCCGCGTACGCGAAGCCCGCACTACTCGCGTACGTCCGTAAAAAAATATATACTCGCGTATCGCATACTCCCCGTGCGGGAAGCTAGGGAAAGCGTATTCTCGGTACGGTTTCGCAGTCGAGCCGAGCCCGGGTATATTGTATATACGAGGTTTGGCTATTAAATAACGAGACTGCGCGCGCAGATAGCGTCCCGAAAAGGTTAGGGGAAAACCGAATACAGCGCCGGTTGGCTGGAAGTGTCTATTATGCCAGTACGGAATCGGGTTTTTGCCGGTGCATTAGTATTTTTTCTGTAGCGTTTAGAAACGAACATGTTTTTTTCTCTTGCCGAAAACGATGCGTGACGAAAAACACGAGCAACGGATAAACGTACAGTTTTCTCGTTAAACTAAAAAAAAAAAAAAACTCCAACTGAGTGCTATAAGTTGTTAAAAGAGGCCTATAGTGAGGATTTCCTATCTCGGGCGCGTGTTTTCGAGTGGCATAAATTATTTTCTGAAGGTCGAGTGTGCACCGGAATCCAATTCAGTCGTAATCCAAATTCAAAATCATGCTGATCGTTTTCTTCGATATCAACGGCATCGTGATGACTGAATGGGTTCCAGAGGGTCAAACTGTGAACCAACATTACTATTTGACAGTTTTGGCAACATCGCGCGAATGAGTTCGTAAGAAACGGTCGATATTGTGGAAAAACAAGTCGCGGATCTTGCACCAGGATAAAGCGCGAAGCGTTATTTGGCCGCTTAAGGCACTCCAGAACACGCGTCTTACTCACCCGACTCGGCACCCTGCGACTTTTACTCGTTTCCGACGATAAAGTCCGCCTTAAAAGGAATCCGGTTTGAGTCGACGGAAGAGTTGAAACAAAAATCGGCGGAACTCCTGAATGGTCTTGCGAAAACGGACTTCCAGCACTGCCTCGAGCGATGGAAGAAACGAATGAAACGGTGTGCGAAGAGGGGATTGTAAGAGTATATTGAAGGGGAACATTCGGTGGTTGTGGAATAATTTTTAAAATAAAACAATTTTTCATAAGCAGTCTCGTTGTTTAATAGCCGGACCTCGTACGTTATGCGCAATTCGCACAATGAATTATTACGATATCGACCGATATTATTGACGCCGTGCCGTTCGAGACACACCCGCGTGCATTGGCGTGCAATACGCGTACGTGTGTGTGTGTGTGTGTGTGTGTGTGTACACATATACATATGCGGTTTAACGTGTGTAACATAAAGTAGGTGTATTATATTCGCGGGACGGCCGCGTAAATTATAATATCATGTTAAAACGGCGACCGCGAGAACCGCGGTAAACGCGCCCGGTCTGTCGAACGAATAGCGTAGCATTCGTTGTGTGACGTAGGCGCATAGATTATCAATAACAAAATCGGTTTTTACGCCCGTTTTAAAACGAAGGGAAACGCAGTTGTTGTCGTTGTTGTTTTTTTTTTTTTTTGTTTTTTCTCGAGTAGATTTTGTCTGTATACGCTCGTGTTCGTTAACGGAGAAATTATTAACTGCCCGTGATTCGTCGAGCGCCTGCCATAGAGCTATTTCGTGTCTGAAAATCTTTATAAGATTTATTAAATACCTTCATTAACAGTAGCGTCCAAACTATATTTTTATGGCACGGCAGAATTTTAAATTCAAACCACCATCCGCCTCAAAAACGTTTACCTTTATGAATATTCAGCCCTAAAAAGTATAACGTTTGAATGTTTACACCCATTCTACCCAACTATCCCAAGTCACAATTATCGGGAACACCCCCCCCCCCAAAGAAAAAAAAAAATAAATAAATATGATATGCACAGCCACTAATACACTCGAAAATTAACTACTGACTGCCTTGTATGCAAGATACAAGATTTAGATTTCAGTTGAATAATCGTAGGCTGCAGTAAAATAATAAAATATAATAATTTATTACTAATAATTACGTAAACGAGTCACAAAATATTTAAAACTGAAATGTTACTGGTAATCGCTTTTGTGAATATAGAACGTTTATAATGTAGCCACGAAACCGTTATTATTTTTTAGAAATATAATCGACTTTTGATGTGTGTCAGGTCAATACTGTTTGCCACTAAGATTATTCCTATTGTATTAAATTATGAACGCAACGATGAGAATTGTATTAGTTTTTACTATAAAAATTGTTTTATTTTTTTTTATCTATTTTTTCCCATCCAAAAACAATTTTTTCCTGCTCCGATCAAAAAACGACAAGAGAACATTTCTACAGCAATTTAGACGTAATTGGTGTATTTACGAAGTTATTTTTTTACTTCCACAGAAATTTCGGTAATAAATGGAGAAAAACGTATACACAAAAACAAATCGGAGATATTTACGGCGATAACGATTTTATTATTTTCAATTTATTTGATTAAGTTTTTCTCCCAGAAATCTTGCTCCGAATGTCAAGAGTAGCATCTTGTATTTTCTAATTGTTGCTAAAGAAGATCGATTTTTATTAAATTTATAGTTTTATAGATAAAACAGGAAAATCTATAATAATAACGGTATCGTTAATATTTGAATTTTATTTTTTCGTTCGAGAGACACGAAATTTCCACACAATTTTTATATAAGCCATTTTTAGACATAATAAAATAAACTTTTAAAACATGATGTATTTTGAGATATAAATAGTTTATTTGAAGTTTATTTTGGTTTTATGAAGATAAAATTGTTTTGCAAGAACAGAAATGTATGAAAATTGAACACGGGATATATTATAAGTTGTACATATTGATAAAAAAATGATAAGTGAAATTTAGTAATTTTAGATTTAAAGTGTATATCGAGGGATTTATAGGCTCGATGTATCAAGTATAACATCTTTTCTGAAAGGAAATTTCAACGTTTAATTTTGTAAATTAACTTTACTCAGAATCGTTTTTCGATTCTGAGCGTAACGATAAATGTTTGTTTTAGGTCTATTAAATTCTGACAATCAACTATTGGAAGGACAAAAATGCATTTATGCTATATTGCCCTTTATACAAAAAAACGGCAAACGTAACCGTGGCGCTCCTTATAACGTTGAGTAATATTTTTCGTATCGTTTTCACTTCGATTATTATTACTCGTCTTCTTGTGTAGTTAAAATATTAATGTAAAAATGAAATACACGTAATTTTGACAGTATTAACGTTCCGAAAGTAAACGGAATAATTATTATTAAATAACACCAGGTAGATACCGAAAACGCACTAGTTTTCGTCCATCCGAGAGAATTTCTCTCCGAAATAATAATCACGTGTTACGCTAGAAAAAAAAAATACTAACGGCAATTATGAATATAACTATAATCTTGTACCCACACTGTTTTAAAAAGGTACTTAATAATATTAGAATAATATGTACAGATTTGTACTTTAAACTGTACAGATTAGGTTATATTTTAACGACGGTTCGCATAGTTTCGCTCAGTGTTTATGTAATAATTATTTGGAATTTTGTTTATATTTTTTATAATGCGCGCAACGCAATAATAATTACCGAGAAATAATTGTATAGGTATTGCGAGTACTTAACACGTGTACAGTCACTGGGCAACGACTCGGCGTATAATTATTACACTACTCGTGAATCAGACGAAGGAGGGAGGTGGTTCCCACAAACGCAATAAAAAAATATCTAGTCTAAAATGTTTAGTTTTATGTTTTATTATTATATTGTACACAAATAATAATATCTACTAAAAATAGTATACTAGTAATAATACAAATAGTAATACTAATAATATCTACTAATATATGTAAATCCAGTTGAATATTCCTGAAGACATTATGCAACTTGGAAAAACTTTATATTCTTAAACCTATAGTAGAGATGGCTTCTTAGACTTTTCGTACACTTAAACACCTCGAACTTCCAGAAAATGGAAAACAGTCCAGAGGACTGTCCATGACGAACATACTATCTTTAATCTTACTTCTTGGAAAGTTTTTATTATTTGTTGGAAAATATTAAAACAACTATTCAACTTTGAAATGTTGGTAACAATTGTCGGCCCCTCATTGAACGTAGGTATTTTTTTTTTTTTTTTATTGATTCTATATCAATACACCGATAGATATGTATATAATATTATATCTTTGAGTACGTAAGTACTTTTGACAATATGAATATATAATATGTAGCTAATTTAATATTATACCCTAATTACACGAAAGTAGTGATTTCGATAAAAATATTAATTCCAATAAAAATGGTTAAAAAAACAAAATTGAAAAACTTTGTGAAACACGATAGTCTCGATCGGCATGGTTTACTTATTACATTCAAATAAATTTACATTTATATAATTTCTACTCTAGAACATCTTGACAAATGTAATACAAATCCTGAAACCTCAACCAAATGTTGGTATATATAAGTGCTATAACAAAGAGTAATTTTCTTGTCTCTCTTGAAGTAGAGAGACAAGAAAGAACAGACATATCTAAAGCTTTAAATGATGTAATGATTATTAGAAAAGCTTCAGAAGCCATTCAATCAGATGCTGAAAAATGTTTTAAGAAAATAATGAAAAATGTGACCACAATAGTTTCTGAACTAGACGTTATAATACGCATGCATCGAACCTATAGCAGACAAACTGTCCGAAACAATATAAATGCCGTAGATGCAGAGGAGTACTATAAAATAGCAATATTTATACCATTTCTTGATAATTTAATTACTCAGCTACATTCAATATTTGATAAAAGACTAGAAACAATTACACAACTTTAAGGACTCATACCATCTAATTTGACACATTATGACGACCAGGATTAATTAATCCTAGCTGCTACTCCTATTTACGAAAACGACTTTTTTTAATTTATATGAATTTATGTTTAAAAGCAGAGTTATTGATACGGAGAAATCAATGGCAATTGAAAGAAAATTTACCAGAGACTGCTGTAGAATCAATTCAACACTGCGCAGAGCTTTTTCCGAATATAAAGAAGATTCTTAATTTATTTACTACTCAGTCTATAACGTCCGCTACCTCCGAACGTATATTTTCTATTCTAAAAAGACTGAAAACATACTTGCGAGTTACAATGAATGAAGAAATGTTGAATGGTTTTGCATTGGCAACAATAAATAAAGACGAATTAGAACATTAAAACATCGAAAAATAATTATTGAATTCTTTTATTAACCCGTTTGCGAAAAATTATTTCTGATAATATGCGGATATTATATGTGTTATGTTAAATAACTCAATATTATCAATTCAATAGTATGTCGGTCGTATCGGTGTTGGTGGTACGTATCTGTTGTCATCCCAGAGATCGCAAGTTGCAAAAATGTTTTTTTGCAAAACCACGTCGGGTAGGTAACAGGGAAAAAACAAATGCGTTTTGGATGCACTTAGATACCCAAACCGTCGTAATATGACAAATATATATTATATATTATTGAAAAAGCAATACTACAAACTGAACTCTGCTCAGAATAGTTTTACGTTAGCAATGATTGATCTTTAATAAAATAATAAATTAAAAACAAAATTATTAAAACGGTTAACACTCGTAAATAAACATATAAATAAAAAATGTATGTATAAAAATAAAAATTAATAAATTAATAAATGCATCGCCTGGAGTATTATGATATGTATGTATATTATACGACCGGTTTCGAATTAAAAATTCATAATCAGATAAATCACAGTCAAAATTTAAAACTTGTGTAACTTTGTTTTATTATTTGGATGATTATATTTAACGAATAATATAATTTTGTTGGTAAATACTTATTGCTTAGGTAATAAACCACGGAATTATAATACAAAGAACTGTGAACCCCTTTACCGTTTATGCACAAATATTGCTCCAACAAAATGTCCACAATTAATTCGCTCGCGCTATCTAGTGTTCAACTGAATGACTAGTTTTCGCTTGTGTTTTTACCACCTACTCAAAATATATCGCGTGATTTTTACTAAATTACTAGTTCTTTTTATTACGACGAATCGTATTTAATTTCAAAACAATAAGCTATTATTTGTTTACAAATTAATTGAATGACAAAATTAATTTTGTTATGTTTGCTGTGATCAAAAGAATTTGCAAACTTATTGTATACAAATTTTAAAATAATTTTTTTTGTTGTCATGAATTTCAGATTTGACTTAGAGAGATATATTCAAATGAAACAAGTTGCAGAACATATTTAAGATTCCTAAAAAATATATTACTTTGTGTAATAAAATATAACATAATATATTTATCTTTTTTATCTCAGTCACATTGCGACATTTGATATTATATTCTAATTAATATATACAGGATGATTCCCTAAGCATGCTCACCCCATTTTTTTGGCTAAATTTAGCATACGAGGGACGTCCGTAAAGTAAGATTTCAAGCCCCCCCCCCACGGCTGTAGGTAATTGTTTTTTAGAACGTTAACACTACTGTGACTTAGTGCGGGATGTAACGAAAACTGTTTCAATACGTGGACGATAGTATCGATGTTCGAAAAAAAAATTACCTACGACCGTGGGGGGCTTGTATTCATTAATTTCCGGACGTCCCTCGTATATTCAAATTCTAATTTTTGAAATTTTCAAATGTAGTTAAAGTCGACATTTTCGAATACTTTGATTTTTCACATCATTTAAAGAGTATACTTTGGTGAATGATGATACCAACATAATATTTTTTTTTTTAATATCTAAATTTCGTATATTTTCCGTTTTTTAGACATAATATCCCGGTTTTTCTCAGTTATTATGAAAATTGATTAAAAATCAAAAAAATGACCTCCCTAAACCATAGAGATAAAATTTAATTTCAGAAAATAAGCTACACTTGATACAAGGGAGCAAGATTTCTGGTAGAAAAGTTTACACAACACATTAAGGGCTATTTTTCGATTAAAATCGTCCGGACGAGCGATAGCTAGGTCTCTAGGTTCACTTAAAATGCATTTCTGTTTTCCCTATTAAAGTAAAAGGGGAAAAAAAGTGCAAACAATTTCTTTACAAAACCCGGGGGGTTCGAACCCGCGACCGCTAATATGACAATACGTAATCATGACCCCATTTGACTACAGCAAACATATAATAAAGCAGACAATATAGAGTTATTTTACACAAACATGTAATATCTGCATTACATCTGAACTTCAAAAAGCTATAATTTCGAAACTAATCAGTCCGCTCAATTCTGACTTCACTATCCTTTTTAAATTGGCAATACACATATGTTCCAAAAAAAAAAATTGAAAAATTAGATTTGTTCCAAATAATTTTTCACTCAAACAAAGTAAGACTTAATGAACCTCCTGTTAAATTTTCAAACATGTCTGTTAAGTCTAATAATTTTACCACATCGAGTACCTATCGAATAAAAATTACGTACAAAACTAGCAAAATTAAAATGCCTTTGAATAGCTTAAAAATGGCCTAAATTTGTTGAAAATTTTACCGCGTCTAGAAAAGGTAAATATAAATTTTCTGTCCGAATTTCAAGTTCATAGACTTGATATGAATATTTTTAACTGAATTCCAACAAATAACAAAATTGATAAAATAATAAAAGCATTAATTTCGTAACATTTCCCGTTTTTCTTTCGTTTTATCCTTGTTTTTCCCAGATATTATGAAAACTGTTTGGAAAACCAAAAAATGACCTCGTAAAGTACCATTTGGACAATATTTTCTTCCAGAAATGGTGCCGCGCGTATATATTGGAGCAAGCTTCCAAGTCGAATTTTTGTACACAGCATAAAAAAAAAGAAAAAAACTAAACATTTTAGTAAAAACAATACATTCTTCGCTCCACTCAAAATCTAAAAAAATAATGCAAGTAAACATATTACTAATGCTAGTAAAATATTAAAATATTTGAGTTTGGTTGAATTAAATAATACATTAGTAATATTATGCACGATTACTTAACCTAACCTAACCTAACTAGTTGAATTTACAGTATAAACAATAACCCACATTGACATATTAATTATTAAGAATAAAATACTAAAAATTAGAAAATTAAAAATATTTTGGGACGTTTGGTGTTCGGTGATAAGAAATTTGACTCTACTCGTCTGATGAAAATTCGTCTACTCTTCTCTGAACATAGACCTCATATTAATACAAACAAAATGGTTACATGGGCGCGGAAAGATAGAGGGCTTTCTGAGTAATACACAAATATACATAGTAATATTATCTATATCCCCTGATAAAAATTATTCTGAAACTACAGATTTTTTCGTTGTCAATGGTTGTCGGTACTTTTTTCAATTACAGACCTTTTTCATTTTTTGAAACCTCATCATTTTCGAACAAACCCCCACGTCCCGATTTGTCTACCAACAAAATGCAATTGCGCCCGATCTAGGTGAGAAAGGCAACATTACTGCCCGCTTGTCAATATGTAACTTAAATGTCGGCTGCGCCCGATACAGATTGGAAAAGTAACCTTACTACCTGTAATATGACATACCTACAAAGTAGGTATGTCCATAGGCACAAATAGCTCAAATATATTTTTTGGGGGGTGGGGGCTGAAGTCTCACAAATGAGAAGAGATTTTTTGTCACTTGAAGTCCAAATTTACTGCCCTATTATATGTTATCGTAAAATTAACAATGAATATACCGGATAACAAGTTATAAATATATATATATATTATTAACTTTCTGTTTTATGATTTTGTACTTGTACATTACTCGTTTGTTTCTCAAAATATATTTAGACGTTATACTTCGAAATGGCATCATTGAATATATTGATTAGTAAGTAATAGTAATAATATTTCATTTTTTTTCTAAAAAAATTTTGGAAATATTGTATTATATTATTAATGATAGTTAACATTATTGTAGTTTTTTCTTATGTTATTGATCTATTCAAAATGACTGCTGTACACTGGGGTTTCAAATTCAACTTAAATATTTAATTACATTAGTGGTTTGAATTTAAAAAAAGAAATAGTCTATAACTGCCTATTGGGAAGTTATCAATGTATTAAATAAATCATAATTAATTTATTATATTTCACTATATAAAATGTATCTGTCTTATTTTTTTATTTTATATTAGATTACATGTTAGGAAAAAAAAATACTTTATATTATGCTCAAGAAAATACTCCATCTTACAGTGAAAGTTCTATAGACATTTGTTCAGCCATTTCAGAGATAAGCTTTGACAAATGGACAGACAACACTTTAATTTTATTTATTTATGTATAGATTGTATTAAAAAGACACAAATGGAAGCAATAACTAATAAGTAACTTTAGATATTCACCAATTAGATATTTTTATTAATTTAAATATTATTAACATTAATTAAGTTAAAACTAAATGTATTTGTGTATTTTTTAGTATATCTAAAAGTACATGCAAAAATTATTTCTATGACACAATTAATCTATTATATTTAATTCTGAAGTCTCTTATTATCTGGCCTTCAAAAACAACTATAAAAAAAAATATTCCCATGTATTTTATACATTTTTATTTACAAGAGTTATTGTTGATGGAACTGAAACTACTGTTGAGACATCAAAATGTCTGGTTTGTCACATTAAAACATATTCATTTTATAAAGGCCGTCACACTATTAAATTCAGGTAGTATATTTCCTGATGAATTAATTACTTTTTTGAGTGATGTATTTGGTGGAAAAGCTTCTGAAACACACATATTTAAAACAAATGAAATTTTAGAAAAGTGTGAAGTAGGGGGCACTATATCAGATAAAGGTTTCCTTGAAAAACAATCATGCTATAATGCAGGAATCAAGTTAATCCGTCCAACTTTTAAGGGAAAAAATTATCAATTTAGTTTAACAGATGATGTAGCAAATATAGAAATTGCTAAAGCTAAAGTTTATAATAGGGGAGCAATGTAACAAATTAAAATAAATCATATACTTAAAAATAAAATACCCTAGAAGTGTATGTATAAAATTGATAAAATTGTAACAATCGTATATTTTACGATTTCGTCTACTATATCCAAATCGATTATTTTCATGAATGAATCGATTTCACTTTCAATATTTTTAGAATGAGAGGCGAGACCGGAGGAAGTTTTTATTATATTATGTTTTTTAGTTCTTGAGTGCTCGGTGAACTCAGTTTTACGCCATTTACTAACCTTATCTTTTCCGGTATAGTACAGTTCATCTGTGTACATTGCTTCTACTTCTTCATCCGAAATATTCTGTTCCGAATCACTGTCAAAATTATCGTAAACAATATTTTCGTCACTAAGATCACTGTCACTATCAAAATCTTCAAAACTATCTCCTACTTCTTCGTCTGATAATTCTTGTAACATACGCGCAATATCGTCCATAATGAGGTGAAAAAAGCAATACACGAAAATAAATAAAAAGAAAAATATTTGTGTGAAAAGAAAAAAATAATAATATTATTACGACCGGGCGCGAGACGTATTTCGTGCGATCGGACGGAGTTGACTGAAATATACATCGATAATAATTTGAAAAATACGTAAGATTAGATAACAATTATTAAATGTTTATAACATATACGTCATTGTGGAATGGGAAAAATCCCAGTATTAATCGGGATACGTAGATAAAAGTTATGTCAATAAATCTATAATTGTCGTACAAAATGAGCATACGCGCCTGCTGAATGGTTAAGATAGAATAAAATTCTTTACAAAATACTTCGTCTAATATTACTTATATTAGGAAAACAGAATCACTAATTTTGTTCGTAAAAAAACTAAATATTGCTAAGTAATAAGCCTAACTGAATTTGTACATAATAAGAAAGTCTTTTTTTTTTTTTTTTTTTTTCTGTTAAATGGGTATTTCTAATCTATGAAATGTAATGTATTTTAAACTTTTAAATTTTTTTCCTATGATAGGACACTTGATTTCAATTAAACAAATTTGATCATCGCATATGAAATTTCCATTTGGACTATATCCTAATCAAGGACAGTAAATATTAACAATAAAACCTGATTTACGTTTTTTAATTTTTCAAAAGCTTTGATAGCCAATTGTTCATTTTCCACACCATATTTGGTAGCACTATTCCCACAAAACTTTGTGAACAATAATGATGTCAATATAAAATTAATATTTTTATTTTGAAGTGCCCCACGAAAATAAGTAAATAATTTATAAGCTGATGTACCTGTAATTCTCAATTGACAAGACATATGCCACAATGGTCCTATTTAAAACAATGTACTGTTACACAGATTTACAGATTCTTTTTCATTAGTAAAAACTAAGCATGGATATATTATTTTTCTCATCATGAATAATTGAATTATGTGTACTAACCAATTTAATATAAAAATTATTTCTATTATAATTGGGCATACTAATGACTTTGTCTTGTAATACATTGATCCGGAGACTATGGTGACCTTGTAAGTGGGTAGATATTGCTGAGTCTGCTGAGTCTAAAACCTAAAATAAAATGTTAATCACTAAAAAAATTATGTAAAATAGTCCTCAAAATTAAATAGTTATTTAATTAATATGCATTGAATCATTTATAAATAACAATAAATAATGCTTAATATCCATAAGAAAGCATTTCACCCAATACCTAAAAGCATTATTTTGTTTAATAAATAATTAAAGTAATTTAACATGGCATAAATGCCAAATAATTTACACAATTCATAATCTTACATATTTATATATTTTATTGCTTAAACTAATAGCTGAATAGCTTAAGAATCATTCCAATAAAATAATTAGATAATATTGAGTAAGACATAATATTCTAAGTGCTTTATTGATGTAATTTTCAAAACTTAATATTTTTTTAAAATAATTATCTAAGCAATTAACTTTTTATTTCAAAATATAATACCTCTTATTAAAAAATTATTAAAGTCATAATTTTTTATTGTAATTGTATACTGTGTTTGGTGTATCAATAAACCTGGATTAACTTAAATTATTTAAAGAAAATTTAAATAGACCCTTTTGTAAAATCAAGTTGAATTTAGAAACAAAATTTACAGTTTAGTTAAACACAATTAAAAATGTGTATACAGTTATTGATGAATGATGTAGGTACCTCTTAACAATGTTTCAAAAACTTCTGCTTGATATCTGGTGCAGTGAATTTGGTAAAACTTGTTTATAAACAGCAGTAGGACAATCAACATGGCATAATTATTTTATTGGTATTGGTCTTTACAAATCATTTCCAGTATTTTTTAATTTACCCCATTGTTGACTAATATCAGTGCAATTTAAATGTTGTATCTCGTCTTCTGAAGTTCTAAAAGGAAATATAAGTAATTATCTATAATATTACAATATTCTTTATTGTATGTATAATACCAGACACATATGTCAAAAATAGGTACTAACTTTTAGAATTTGAGCAAAAATCCCACAACATGCTTATATTTGCCAGCGCCAGCTTTACAACTACATTAACCAGTTATAATAGTATTACAATTTTCACGCATTTTTGAAATATTAATTTGATGAAGATGCCCATTTAAATTGGATGTTTGTAAGCACAATGATGTAAATACAACTTTATTTTCATTTTGTTCTTTGATACCAAATTCAATTATGTGATTGCATTGAAATATTTGTGTGCATTCAACTAATGGCCTTTTACTATCGGCAATATAATTTAATATATCTATAAGTTCAACAGTAGATATAAACATTTTTAAATATAGAAAAAAATAAAATACAAATATGAAATAATATCAATAAAATCTTGTATCAAATTATCAAAGATCAAACAATATTACACAAATTACATTTATTAACATAATTATTAATTTCTACTAGAGCCCAAGTTTATAGATAATATTTATAAACCTTAACTAGAGCCTACAATTCATTTTCAACCGTGATAAGAAACTAGCACTATCAATCGTTTCTAATAAAAGATATTATTGATTAAATTTTTTAAATCTTCAACACAAATATTATTGATAATAACAAAAAAAAATAGTATTTTGGAAAGGCAGAAAGGCCCCCTAGGCTTAGGGGCTATGCAGCCGAATTTCCCGTATTCCCTTAATTACGCCACTGGGGCGAAGCACGAAATGTATTGATTTTTAAATGATGGTTTTTTTTTTTCGAAGGTGACAGTGCGAGCATATTTAATCAACGGTACGATAATACACGTGGTCACACTGAAAACTCCTATTCTTTTTTTACCCTATGCAATTTTTTTCATGGAGTACTAAATTATATGGCATAATTTACATTATTATCACCATATTGTACTGCAACACATACAAGAAGTATTTTGTGGTTATACAAACAATAAGATTGCACAATTACAAACACACACACACACTGTAATATATTTAATGTCTATGTTTGAACTTACTTTAAGTGTATGTGCCTTGTTCACTATATTTTTTCTTGACATTCGTGTTTAATAGTCTACAACCTCAAATTAATTGGAATCAGACATCAATAATTATTATCTAAGTAATCTAAACAGTCTACCTCGTAACCTGTAGTCGTGTCTAGACATCAATATTCTACTCAACACTGAGGCCCGTCTTTTTCTACTACGTTGTGTGGTAAGGTGAGATTCATAAATTATAATATAATATAATGTTAATATTTGAAGTGTAGCGAGGGGTCTATTGGTTCTACTAAGTTGTGTTTTTTTTTTTTTTGTTACCTGACCGACTTTAGGATCTAGTTACCGATAATAGTTCAAAATATGGAATCTAACATTAAGAGTAATAATGGAACCATTGAAACAGAAATCAACATTACAACTGAAAATGAAATCGTGGAACCCACAGTTATAACTGAAACCATCGATGAAAAAATTGTCAAGCAACTTGAGTATTATTTCAGTGATGTAAATTTTCCATATGACAAGTTCTTGAGAAATCTTGCTACAGCTGACAATGGTTGGGTGGAAATCAATGTATTAATGAGTTTTAAAAGATTGGCATCCATTTCTGGTGACAAGGCTGTTATTACTTCTGCAGTTAAAACTTCTTATAATAGTTTATTAGAAATAGATGAAACAAATGAAAAAATAAGACGTAAACCTGACCAAGGTGTCCCTGTTGCCAATCAAGAATTCTTAAATAAAATGATTGAAAAGTCTGTTTATTGTAACGGTTTTCCTACAACTGCCACTTTAGATGAACTAATCGCATTTGCTGCTACCTTTGGCAATGAAACCATCATAAGAGTCATTCCTCGAAAGAACAACTACCATAAGTTTAAAGGTTCTGCTTATTTTGTATTTAGAACTAAAGAACTTGCACACAATTTTTTAAAACAAAAGTCTGTTAAATACAACGATCTTGAATTGGAACGCATGTGGGAAAAAGATTTCAATGAATTAAAAAAGAATGAATGTGTACAAATGAAACAAAGTAGAAAATTCCTACAAACTGAAGGATGCTTTAAACCAGGTTGTTTACTAAAAGTGGACATTGTAGAAGAAAATGTTCAAATTAACGATATTAAAATATTTTGTCATCAAATGAAATGGCCTGTAAGTTTTGTGAAATTAAATGATGACAATAAAACAGCCTGGATACGAATGAGGCAAAATGAGGCCACTGCTCATGACCTGTTGGAATTAATGACCGAAGAAAACAAAAGTTCGAAAATGTTGTTTTCTATACCCAAAGAAGATGAAGAACAACAAGTATTGGATGAAATGTCCAACGAATTGTCTTTTATTAATGAGAGGAAGAAAAAAATTAAAAAATTCAAGAAGACCAAACATTTCAAAATAAATAAAACCGAAATGTCAATATTCTAATAACAAATTAAATCTAATTCCAAATAAGTTTTATTATATTATTGTATTTTAATTAGTGATATGTACTTCTGAATAGTTTATCTTAATAATAATAGTTTGAGTGAACTATCAAATATTTGTTTAATTTTTATATTATAATTTGATGTATCTATAAAACTATAACCAACAATAGAACAAATAATATGATACAGATGCATTATCATTAACTTTTAAATTAATTTTAGCTTGTATTTTTTAGTTAAATAAAGTAGCATATCCAATATTACATAGTATTAAGTTATTATTAATAAAATTGTATTTATTTCATAATAGTTATAATAATAATAACAATAGCATAATAATTTATGAATTCACAACACCAATGTTTAAAAAAAATACATTACATAGGTATCAAGATTATAAAGTATATTTTAATCATCATGTGATTTCAAGATACTACATTTTTCATCAAATAATTTATTTAATATTATTGAAGGCTATAATGTCTGATTAATACCTATTTAAATAATTAATAATTTTAATATTTTGTTTTTCTAATTCACATTTATAGGTATCTCAATAAGTCAAAAATATGATAAATAGAAAAATAAAACTGATAACTACTTCCAAAAAATAAGTTAACATATCACATATTCTATACATATAATTTTTTATTAAAATTTAAATATACTAGCATCTATTAAAAAAGCTTCAATCTAAATAATATGTTGTAAAACTACAGAAAAATAATGTGATATCATTCTGTCATAAAAATTGTAATAATTAAAACAATATCAAATAAAAAGAAAGTAGTTTTTACAAAAATGAATGTAATAATATGGTTCCTTACATATTTATTACAAATTATAATTTAAAGTAAAAAAATTCAAACAAAAGTAGGTTTTATTAGGTATCTCTAAGGCCCTTCTCAAACGATACTCAAAAGAAACTAGTTGCTTGCATACTAGGAGACTGAAGTTTTCAGTTATCCTCACACATGGTTTATCAAATTATTGTCAACTTGTGATTTCAATGAATATTTTCAGTATTTCATGTAGTTGATTTGTTTATATCATTTTTTAATATTTGTAATGTCTTTAAGTAGTGATTCTAGTAAGGATGAAGATATTGTTCGTTACCATTATTATAAACCTGTGAGTTTAACTTCAGTGGCTACTTCATTTCAAGCTTTGTCTGTAATGTATTTTCTCAAGTAGCTTTTTAACATGTATTGTAAAACTTGGGATGCTTTTCAATTTCACTGATGAAATTACTATTAAAATTTTACTCCATAATGCAAAAGATAAAATTATATTGCATAAAATATATTATTAAAAACTCCAGCAAATAGAGTAGCGAGGATACTGACATGTCTAGCCGCAAGGAGACTAGTTTTGTCAGTTACTCAGTCCCCACGATTTCAGTGATATCGTCTGACCATTGCCATTTAAAAACTATACACATACATATATATTGCATAATCAACAAATTATTTCAATGAGTTCTACAATAACACTATTTCAGTTCTTTTTTTTTAAATAAAAACCACAAATTTTAAAGACAACTTTCTGTAATGTAATATTATGTATGTTACTGCTGCAAATTTTTAAACTGATATAATAAAACCTTTAGCTATAGCTTATTCTTCTGATTGCAATAGTATCAAATCTGTATTAAATATATTGAAAACATAAATTATTTTTCTACAACATAACATACAAATTGCACACGCTTTTGAAGCTTTATGAAATAGCATTTTCTGAAGTATTGACAATCTTCCAAATAGCAAAAGTATATCTATTATATTTTTTATTTTTATTTAGCTTTGTGTAGGAGGTACACAATATAGTTTTCAATTATTACTACATTTTACACTGTTAGAATGAGTCTGTTGTATAATAATTTATTGTAACTACAAAATATATCCTAAACATTGTAATTTTTATTATAATAGATATATTTAAATTTTAATATCTTCCATTTAAATTTTAAAAAAGAGTTATCTTGGAAGACAACATATTTAAATAATAATTAATGTATTATAATTCTAAGATAAGAAATGATTCATATATAATATTATAGTACTTATATTTTTAATGTTTCATGATATTATGTTAACTGACTTAATTGTTCGAGTATAGTTCTTCTAAGACTATGGCTAAGGTTATTATTTATACTTGCATGATTAGAAGAAACCTATTCATTACATTAATTTAAAAATATGTAATAGGTACATATTATTTTTAATCTATTCAAAATTACCTTTGTATCTCAAATAGAAATATTATTGAAATTCTTCAGTACTTAGTATATATTTGTTGACTGAACAAAAGTTTAGCAATATATATTATATACACATTATACACACATAATAATAAATAAAAAATAAAATATTATTGAAATAAAATATTATTGTACAGAAAAATAATTATTTATAGAACAATGATATATGGTGTTATTACATTCCATAATATTGAATTATTGATTTCAAATTAATTTAAAGCGTTTATTAAATTTCTAAAATTTGCTATTTCAGTAGCATCAGTATTACAACAGCCTCCAAATATTTTAAGTCCTTTTTTACTCCATATGCTAAGATCATCAATAGAAATTGTGTATTTTTGAGTGTTATCCCAACTAAAACAAAAACAAAAAACAAGATATTTAAATTCTCAAAATATAAAAACTAAATAAAATACTTATTACCACTTTTTGACAGCATCCCAAATACCTCCTCCATTTGGGTAAACAATGAAATTAACATTTTCAGTTTTTATAGACATTAAAAGTGGTGTTATTAATTTTGGATGCAAACAGTTCATACCAATGGCAATCAACTGTTCTTGAAATGTATTTACCCATAACCTTTCAACAGCACTTGCAAATGTTTCTCCGTGACTTAGGTGATTGCTATCCTATAAAAGACAATAAATGTAATAACATTGGCAATATAATATGAATACAGCAAATACATTTTAATACCAAGCTGTATCAGTTTGAAATAAAGAATAATTACCTTAAATGAAAATGATAAACATGCTTTATGACTTGGAAACTCAGTAAGTATATTTAACAAGATATTAGCCTCATCAACAGAAGGAATGGTTTCAAAGAGTAAAAGATCAACCCCAGCCTCAATCAATGCTTGGATTCTAGGTCTGTGCCAATCAGATAATTTTTTAACATTTATATTATCAATATAATTTCCATTGTATTCAGAACCATCACATAATGAAGCACCATAAGGACCAACAGATCCCAGTATTTGAATTTTCCGTCCTGTAAATTAATTTACATTTACATTATAAATCTAACATTTACCTACGAAATAGTATTTACCTAATAAGTTAGGTGTATTAAATGTTTATATTCACCACAATTTTCTTCTGATATCGCTTGTCGACAAATTGAAACAGATTTTTTAATCAATTCAAAACTTTGTTCATAATTTAAGTTCAAATATTTTTGGAAGCCTTCAATACTTGCTTGATATGTGTTGGTGGTTAGAAAATCTACTCCAGCTGGAAATATAATATTAAATAAAATACAACTTTTTATTCATAGCGATTATTTGTATATAAATATAATAACCTCTGATATAGTCTTTATGGCCATTAATAACAGCTTCTGGATTATCAAAAAGTAAATTTGATCCCCAAAGTGGATGTTTCATAATGCTGTCCATATCTATGACATATGGTCTAACTCCACTAATAAAACTACCATCCAAAAGGAATATTTTTTTATTTAATAACGAGTCCATAATATAATTAGAAAATAAATCTGTAAACTAAATAATTCTATATGTTATACAACAGAAACATACATATAAAATAAAATAGGTAGGTAAATACATACTATTAATTAGAGACAGAATTAATTGAATTACTTGCCTCATGAGCGTTAAAACTTAAAAGAATCAATATAGTCTACATTTACGTCCAACAAAAACTCTAGAACATAGGTAATATTATTTTTATTATATATTTTTTTTTCCTTTGGTAGGTACTTGATATAAACGGAAATGATAATTTTATCTGCGTAGGTGACTTAATGTTATCGAACTGTTGAATAATATTGTTGAATATCTTTCACAACGTTTAACAAATACTTGAAATTTAAACAATTAATATGATGTGGGTAGGGGTACCTATCTATGCAATTAAATACAATTCAATAGATAATTTGAACACCTTTAATAATGAATATACTCGAAAAATGTTAAAATATTACATCATTGCTCACCAATAATAATCTGAAATACAATAAGTATTAACTATTAATTTAAAATATAAAATAGGTACCTATTTAGTAATAATAATAAAAATAATAATATATTAATATACTTAATTTTCCTATCATGAAATATCAACATTATTATTTTGAAATTGCGTATTGTATTTAATTTTTTATCGGTTTAGCTCCTGTACAAAGTTCAATTAATTAGGTACTCATTGATTATTTAAATATAATAATACCTATGTACCAACTATAACAAATTACTATACCTATAGGTAATGTTCTTCATCGGGTTTTAAGTACCCAGGTACTCAGTGGCCATGTCGTCATATCTTGTAACCACGAACTACGATAATAGCTTGTAGTGGAATTAAACGTAGCTTTCTAGGTATGCAGAAAAGTGCATCTATTCGTGTGTAAAGTATAAATGCCTATAAGCAGCGGCGTCGGTATTTACACTTTTTGCGTCCTGGGTCAACTTTATTTGTACGTCCACTCTTCCTAATAAAAAAATTAAACTGCCTTTCTTCAAATTACTTACTTAATGATTAAGCTTTTAGGGACAATTTTTAGTGCGATTTTTAGGTACTTGTTTTTATCACCCCGCCTGTACGCCCGACGCCGTAATAAATTTATCGCCCCTCCATTCTTGTTTGTTATCGCCCCGCAAAACAATACGAAAAATAAAAGAATAAACAATAAATTATTTCTTAAAAATGGGAATTTATGTTCCCATCTTAGTATTTATCTTCAGAGATATTTCCGAGTTTTGGCCTTCATCCTGATTTAAAATAATTTTTACTATATCATACGATACCATTTTTACTATTAAGCCCCCATACACGGTCAGTCATGAATATTACAATCAACGTGATTGATTGATTGACAGTCAAGACTGACGATTGATAATTACCATATACGGGTATCCCGTGGTTTTGGGAAAAGTGACTTCCGTGGACTTTTGTCGGATATAGTCAATTGGCACTATGCTATAGGTACTCGTGTCTGATACGACACTTAAACCACTCGACGGAAATGCTAAAAGACGACTACACGACGTGTTAAACGACGTGATAAACAATAACTTTATACAATTATTTAAATCCGTAGGGAAATATTTATTATCATTGTTTGGAAATTAAAGATAACAGATTTTTAATTTTTATATTATTATTCCTTAAGATTTTATGGTGACCTAATAATATTATGATATATTTTAAATGGTGTAAGTAAACATGAACAATATTTGTTCCTATACAATTATTCAATATTGTAAACATTTTTGATAATCGAATGTTATTGGTCGGCGTTTGTGCGTTCAAAATGTAAAATACTATTGATTTTTTGAATGTTGTTAACATGCAGTGCAAAAACATATGTGTTATTTTCGCTGTCAAATGGCTCTAATGTTTCAGTGGCGTGTCGCACCATTATAAATTTGCGACACCTAAACTTATTCACACTACTATGGCCATGTGACCATTGGTATTATATAGCAGTATAGTGCGGTACCATCATGTTGGCTGTGTACCCATTGTTCATATTGAGTCTGTTGTACCATACAAAGACTATCTACTCGAAAAACGATTTATGTTTAAAAGTATGCAGTTGTCATTCAACATTTGTCAAATGCAGCAACGCTTCGTTGACCAGTGTGCCAGACTCGTTGCCTCAATGGTCTGAAAGTTTGTAAGTAAATTAGTATTAATTGACAACAATGTAATTGAATTTTTAGTACTTAATTGAGGGACTAATTTATACATTAAGTTCTTGTTAAAAGTAAATTTTATTTAATTCAATTTATTTTTTGTATTGATACAATAGATTTGTATGGGTTTTTAACATGAAATAAATGAATGAATATAATTACTTGATTTATTATCATTAATAACAAAGTAATCTTGTAAATTTTTATAAGGTAATCTCGTCAGTCTTCTAGGTAGTATTCAAATGTCGACCAACACATCATGATAATATATATAAGTACTTATGTTATTTTTTTTTTCTTTCATTAATAATTTTTTTTCTCATCTAGATATTTTATACTTGTTATATCTTTTAAAAAGTTTATTAAAGTTAACTTGGCATGTATGATTACACATTTCTTTGATGAATTATTTAAAGTGAAAAGTAATATTAAATTTTGTTGGTTTAAATTACAATTATATTGATCACTATTCAACTATATTAATTACAAACCAATATAATATACTTTTTCATATAAACCTAATTTTGGTATCTACTTTATAAGTACTTTTGTGTTTCCATTTTTATTATCTAATATTTGTTAATATAATTTCAACAATGCTATGTCATTTATGAGTGACATAAATTTAAATAAAACTTGTATATTCCAATTTTTTTTTTTTTTATTTAATATTATCCATTTGATGTAGAAAAAAATAGATGCGAGTTGTTAGAATGATGTGTTATACAAATATTTGGTTTTAATAAATCTAATAAATACTAAACTCTATTCAGAATAAGAACAGACCGCATTCGCGTATTGCAACCGAGCTCTTAGCACTGTCAGACGACCCGGCGGGGGATTTGTTAATTATTCTGCAATTACCGTTTACGATCGCGCACCATCATCAATCTCGCCATCGTGTATACAACGAGTCATAGAGCCGTAATGGGGATAGATACACAAACACTTAGTCTGTTCTTATTCTGAATAGAATATAGCACTGGATTAAAATTATTTGTATTATAGCAATAGCTAATTAAAATATGTGAAACCATTTTTATTTTTAGAGATTTAAGTTCAAATAAATTTGGAGAAACATTAAAAATTGATATTGATGATAGACTTCCATTAAGAACATTGTAAGTATCTACCTGATTAGTAATACTTAGCTACACTATGTGTTTATTAATTTGTATTTATTTTTTTTTTTTTTCAGGCTACTTAATAAAAATTCTTTAATATCATTGCCATTCTTCACGAAAAAACTTAACATCATAAGTTTAAATTTGTAAGTTGAATATTTATATTAATAAAATTCGGTGCATAATATTTCTGTCTTGGATTTTTAGGGCTCATAATAAAATAGAAAAGTTGGACTATATTGCATTACAAAATTTACCCAATTTGGAAACTTTAGATTTGAAACAAAATAAATTGGTATTTTTGAAGGATAACAATTTTCCACAACCTTCCTATATCCAGACACTGTTAGTATACAATTTTTGATGGCAATGTTAAATCAATAATAATAAACTGTTTAAATATATAACACGGATATTAATATAATTTTTTTTTTTTTTTTAGGAATTTAAATAATAATTTAATTTCACAACTTAATGTTAATTGTTTTGTCACATTAACAAATTTGATAAAGTTAAAACTTTCTCATAATAAACTGAACAGTTTACCTATTGGATTGTTTAAAAAACTCAGAAATCTTAAATATCTGTATGTATGATTGTTATGTTTTATAATAACTATCTATACTAAAAATACTACAAATTGTTTAATTTTTAGTGACCTGAGTAAAAATAACATCACTATTATTGAAGGCTTATTATTTAAAGATTTAATAAATTTGGAAAAATTAATATTACAAAATAATAATATTAAAGATTTAAAGGATGGATCATTTTATGGTTTAAAAAACTTAAAACGTTTGTATGTATATGTTATTTATATAATTATATATTTGTTAAACATTTGTATTTAGTTAACTATGAATACAAATTTAAAGATTCTAAGAATTTAATACTAAAACCATATATTTATTTACATTCCAAATGAAATTTTAGTTTAATTCAAATATATTAATAATTTAACCATTTATTTTGTATAAATCCAGACATTTAGAAGATAATAATTTGAGCAGTATAGAAAAAGGTTGGTTGTATGGATTGAATTCACTTACAATATTAAATATAAGTCATAATAGAATAGATCAAATTAAAAGTGGATGGGAGTATTGTGCAGAACTTCTAGAATTGTTAGTATTTAATATAAAAGAGTATTTTAACTTAAGAAATATGTTTTCAAAATGTTAATGTGTAATTTGTTTACAGAGATTTGTCTTTCAATGAACTACAATGCATTGAAAAAAGTAGCCTAGAAAATTTAAATAAATTAACAAGTTTGAATTTAAATAACAATAAGTTGACATTTATTGAAGAAGGGTCATTTAATAATACACCATCCATTGCAGTATTGTAAGTTACAAAGAATATATTAATATATATTATAGTATTGTTATAATATACGAGTTTTTATTTTGAAAATTGTAGTTAAGATTCTTAGTGTAATGAAGAAGCTTTTAGTTGTTTTACTCAGATTTGTGTTTTATTTTTTAATCAGGCTTAAAACTAATTAGTCTTAATTAAAAAACCATAAAAACTAATAATAATTAGAACTGATACTGATAGCTACTTTTGTTTTTAAAAATTGTTAGCATAATTCATTTAACTGTTAATCAATCAAAATAATTAAACAAGTTGTAATCAAAATTCTTATTTTATTTCAAGGAATGATTTTTTAATTAAGATCCTCAATTTAGAAAAGATTTTTTTTTTGTTCTTTTTATTAACTAATAAATTTGAAAATAATAAACTAATTAAATTTTTATTTTGAATTTTCAATATAGACTTTTTCTGATAAATCTGTAATCTGTAATTTTTCTAAAAATTTAATGCAAATTTCACAGTTATAATGTATATTATAATATAATATAATACAATGGAATTGGATGATTATCAAAATTTTTTGTAATATTGGTGTAGTCAGAAATTTTAGTAGTTCCACGATAAATTACTATAGTCTATTTCAAAAGAGAACATACCAGTTAGCGGATGCGACGCGCACCCCCCACTAACTACCGCTAGTCACAACCACCAACTGGTTATTGTGAACCTATATACACCTGATGTCAAATTATAATTAGGGTTCAGAATAAAACAGTTATTGTTATTTTCATTTAAACCAATACAACCGTTTTACTATGATGTTTATTTTTTATTTGTTTTTATTTCGTGAACACGTTTTCTCCTACTAAACTTGCTCAAAAGTATCAAGTGTAGTATTTTTTCTGAAAGGTAATGTTCTTGAGCTGGTACTTTAGAGAGGTCATTTTTTGATTTTCAAAAACGGTACTCGAAATAAAATCGATTAAGCCGGAAAAACGTAAGATTTCACTATTACATTATATTAAATAATTTCTACCAGAAATATTGCTACAATTAAAATATTACAAGATTTATATTTATATATCAAATAAAAACTATTTACTAGGGATGGGCCGATACAAATTATATATTATAAAGTAATAGGTAGGTACCATCATATTAGGTAATCGTTCACGCCGCGGCACTCAAATATCATTAATTATAAACAATTCATTTGAAATCAGACAGTTTCGTTGTTGCATTATTTTAACGATAGTGGGAGAAATTAGCCTGGAACGGCTGATATTTTGACATGCGCGAAAGTGATATGTTCTCTTTTGAAATATACTATATCAATAATGACTTCTGTTAATATTGATTTTTTTTTTTCTGTAATTTAGTAAAAGTGCACCATAAAGATATAAAGATCTAGAATGCTCATCTAATATTAGCAATATCTAGAGCTAAGCATGTCAATTTTCAAATTAAGTCAATTTTTTTTAGTTTTATTTTTTTATTTTATTATTAAACAATTTTAAATGTTTGATAAGTGCTTGAAATTTTAAACCAGGATACTCAAAGGTTGATCTTTTTATGAAAATATAAAAAAATTAATAATCTGTAGTTACAATTTTTTTTGTACTAGGTGTTTAACATTCCAACTTATGATACAATGTTTATAAAGAGCAACATTTATTTGCATAAAACAATATTTATATATATATTTTCTTTTTTTTTTTTCAGAAATATGGATCATAATATTTTAGCCTGGTTAATTGAAGATGCTAAAGGATCTTTTAATGGTCTAACAAATTTGAAAAAATTAAGTTTAGCTGACACCAATATTTTATACATAAAAAAAGAAGCGTTTTGTGGCCTAGACAATTTAGAGGAATTAAATTTAATGCAAAACAGTATCCAAGAAATACAGGAAGATGCTTTCAAATGTATGCCTAATCTTGATGTTCTGTATTTAAATAGTTCATCATTAGTATGTGACTGTTCACTGTCATGGATTAAACAACCCAAAGTCTATGAAAATTTACCTTTAGATTTCACAAATATATCTTGTGGTTTTCCTGATCAAAATAAAGGAAAAAATTTAGATCAAATATCTGAATCAGATTTCTTATGTGGTAAGTATAAATGATAAAAGAAATAATGTGTAATTATTAATTGATTTTTATTTTAGTTAAAAATAGTGAAAAACCAATGATTATCTTCCACCCAGAATCTAAAATGGTTCTTGAAAATCAAAATATTACTTTAAAATGTGGTGTTAATTCTTCATCCAGTGAAAAAATTAATTTTGTTTGGAAGAAAGATAACCGTGATTTAGAATTTGTTTCTATGAATCATTATTCATCTTTTGAGTTTAATGGTATAACACAGTATTCTATATTGAATTTATATAACATATCAATGTCACAAAGTGGTAAATATCAATGTGTTGCTTCCAATAAGCATGGTATCACTTATTCTAACAGGTCATCAATATCTGTCGTTAGTAAGTATCATATGTATATTAAATTACTATCTTAGCTTTCATCCCAACTATTTAGTGTCTGCTATGCTCTTCCTAAACTTGTACTTGGCCTGATATTTCTCCTCATATGCATTGGGTCCTCAAGGGTGGCCTCATATCATTCTCAATCACATCAAACCACCTCTATTTTGGTCTTCCTTTTTCCTCCTGTGTTTATTTTGATTACTATTCTTAGTGTTTCTGATAACTCTTTTCATGACATGCCCAATCCATCTCGGTCTATTTTCTTTAATTCTGTCTACTATAGAAGCCAAGTTACCTCTTATGTACTGTATTCCTTATCCTATCTACTCTTTTCACTCCAATCATTCATCTGAGCATTATCATCTCTGCTACACTCCTAACTGTACAGCACACTTTTTTAAAACTTGCCTTTAAATCTCATTTGAATTCTCTTGTCACATAAAACACCTTCTTTTCACTTTATCGGACCACACTTAAATCTGAGTTTTACTTTGATATCAAAGTCCCCATTATTTTGGATAAAGGATCCTAGGTTCTTAAAACTCAATCACTCCTATCACATCACAGATTATTGCCATTAGCAGTTTTCTCCTGTTCTACCAAACTTATACTCTATAATCTATATACTCTGTTCTATTTATCCTGAGTAATATTCTTACTTGTCATTAGTATTTTTTACACTAGTTAAATATGTATATTTTTATTTTTAGTTTTTCCATTTTTCGCTAAAGTACCTGGGAATAGTTCAGTGAAAGTTGGCCAACAAGTGAAGTTGGAATGTGCTGCAAATGGACATCCTGCTCCTCAAATATCTTGGCAAAAAGATGGTGGAAATGATTTTCCAGCTGCTCAAGAGCGTCGTATGCAAGTTGTTGCCAAAGATGATGTATTTTTAATTGTTCATGTAAAATTAGTTGACATGGGCATATATAGTTGTACTGCTAAGAATGTTGCAGGAATGATTGCTGCAAATGCAACACTTACTGTGTTAGGTAAAAAAAAAAATAATATATATCAATATTTGAATGATTTAGTTCTATTGTAATTTTTTTTCTCCACAGAACCTCCTCAAATTAAAAATGTAATGGAAAAAAAACAAGTGTATGTTGGCGAAGAAATTGTACTTGAATGTTTAAGTTATGGATCTCCAAAACCAAAAATGAAATGGATGAAAAATGGCATTCCTTTAATAACAACCAGTAGACATTATTTTACTGCCGAGAATCAAATTTTAGTTATAGTGAAAACAAATATAGATGATTCTGGTACTTATCAGTGTGAAACAGCTAATTCTTATGGAATACAAATGCAAGAAATGGAAGTTCTTATTCTACCAAGTATGTATTTATGTATTAATTTGTTTAGTGTATTTGATTTCCATAGTTTGTGTTTTCATCTATACAACTAAATAATTTGTGCTTTAAAATTTTCTAGAAATCTGAAACTTAAGAATTTACACAAAACTTGAATTTGAAAAATTTTTTTTTTAATGAAATTACTATTATTACAATTATATATAAATTCAAAAATTTTGTTAAATACTTATTTTTGACTATATGTTTTGATTTAGTATATAAAAGTTTCATGAACAAATATATCATTGGATTGATTATCATTTTGGTAATTATATGCATCATTATAGCATCGGCAATGCTGGTGTTATATATTTACGGATCAAGAAACCCATTATTGGGTTTATTAAATAATGCTGATAATAAATCATTGAACTATTCCACACACAGTAATGATAGTGGTACTGGTGAATCTCCAAAAAGAAGCCATGGTAAATTATTCAACCAATTTAAAAAATTAATAATAATACTTAGATTTTAGAAAATCTATAAAAATTAATTACATTTATAATATCGCTTAATTTATTTATTTAGGTTTAAACACATATCAAGCATTGAACAAAAGCCTAGGAAATTCGTCACCTGAAATAACTTCTCCATTACTGTCACATGGTACTGTGACTTTGGGTGAGGATGCTGTTATTTATAGGAGTCCAAAAATAGCAACATTGCCTACCAATCTACAAATCAATAAACTATATGATGAAGATTCTAATTCAATAACAATGTGTGTTCAAAATTCTGAAAGCCCATGTTCTATACCTGTTTGTTTTAAAAATGGGTCACAATCTCCACCACTTGTTAAAAATTCAAATTCCTAGGTTTTTACTTGGGTATAATTTGATTGCACACATATTTTTCAGATAACTATTACTTGTGTTTTGAATTTTTTGGTTTACTAATATTAGTAATAATGTCTGTTGTTTTCATGGCTTTAATAATAACGAATATAGATATTTTTGTCGGAAAAAAAGAAGAAATTTTAAAATAATTTCAAGGTTATTGGTTTATCAACAAGAGATAGACAATTTGATTAAATATATTTGTTCATGGAAAACTCTGTATGTAATTTCTTTTAGGATGTTGGAAGCAGTTTTACAAATTATTTCCAATTTTGGAAAATTTGACAATTATTTTTTAACATTTAATGATACTACTTTTCCACTTATCTACTGCTAGAATCCCATTTAAAGGTATACAACCATTTATATTGCGTTTTAGATAAATAATCTGGAGTAAAATTCACCCACTACTATTTTCCCAATTTTAATATTGAGAGCATATTTTAATTTTTTGATTTTTCGGATTTATATCTGATAGGAAGCATTTGTTTAGTTTTTATTAAGTGATATTAGTGATTATATGATTAGTTTTTTTCTTAAAATAAACTCTTACTTGAAAATGTTTTAAAAATAAATATAAACTATCTTGCCAACAATACATAAAACAATTGTGAAAAATCATTTTCAAAAATTTAACTACTGAATGTACATTTATTTTACTCCAGTTTATTAATCTAAATGTAACAATGAATCACTTTTAACCACCTTGAATAATTGCAACTAAAACTATTTTCTTTAAATTCATGTTCCAAAATTCAGACATTTATCAGTAAAAAGGTCAAATGTGTGCAATTGTAATTTACCAATTTATTTGTGCCAACTGAAAACTTTTAATTAGTGACTAATTCGTTTTGTTTGTTTAATTTTATATGTAATGTATGTTATTTTTTTTTTTTTACTTGATTCCAACTTAATCCTATACTCGTACTTAGATAATATTATTGAAGTGTCAACATAGTTCCTTTTTTAATTTTTGTTTTTATTTTATAATATTTGATTTGTGGGTGTTAAAATAATATTGAATAGTAATCAATTATTAATTAATAACTTTAATGCTTTAGAACCTTTGTTATAGCTAATTTTTTTAACTAATTTGTTTTATTGTGATTGTTTTTTTTTAGAAAGCTTAACATGTACATACTACATGTAATACCTATATAATACTAGCGATTTGGATGTTTAAATTGTGAATGTAATAATAATTATAATAATAATAGTGTATACACATGAATTTGTGGTTAAATAATAATATTAGATGATTGTCTAATTTTGATTTATTTAATAATTATTGATACATCTTATATACCATATCTACACATTTGTCTAAATGTAAATCTTTATTATTATATAATTTACATTTATGTGTACTTATCAAATATATCATGTGGATCTCATTTTATTATTACAAACAACTTTGTACAACTGAAGTAGAAAATAAAGACGAACAAAATACTAGTATTGAATGACATCTATATTTATTTTCCATGTGTATTAACACCTACATTCATCCTTATCATCCAATGCTTTATGCTAGAGTGTACAACTAATACATGTTATATTGTAAATAATTTAAAATATTTTGTGTTCAGAATTGAGATAAACAAATATTGATAAAAATGTTTAATTTTGTATTCGGGCTGTAATTTATTTTTAAACATACATAGTTCTTACAATTTAATACATTTTTATGTATTCCTTGTATTGGAATAGGTAAAATTGATACATGTGTCAAATGTTATAAAATAAGACAATTGTAATTTTTGTTGTTTGTAAAACTTATTTAATATTTATTTACAACTGAAAGGGTAAATACCCTTTTGGTAATATAATGTATATAACATAGGGTATTTATTAATTAACATAAAATAAATTATCAAAACACTTAATATGATGTAAATAAACAGAAGATATAGAAATATTTTATTCAAAATACTAATACAATAAAAATAATTAACATAATAAATAAGTCTATAAACGTGTAAATATGCAATTTATTTAATTGTAATAAATTGTATATTGAAAAAGCAACTCACAAAATGAGCACTCTGCTATATATTTATTGAAGTTCAATCACAAAAAAATTATTTTTAATATATAAGTAGGTGAACTAATTGATGTTATTCATTAGTGACAATAATATCAATTTAAATTTGAAAGTATTATAAATTTAAAAATATTGTAGAAAATTAACGATTCATCATTAGTAAATATTTTTAATACCAAAATATTGTTTCAAAATACAGGATAATCAATCTGTCATAACACACTCATTATCTCAGAAAGTATTAACTTTTTCTGAAATTTATTTTCTAAAACGTTTTAGAAACAAGTTGCCCTACAATTTTATATTTTTGTTATTTTTTGGGTAAAACAACTACTTACTTTTAATTTTCAAATTACAACCTATATTAAAAAATCCATAAATAGATTGAGTATTAGTTAAAATAAGTTTGAGTGTTGACATTTAAGATTTTTGTCAAGTCGTTGATGAGATTTACCACTTTTAATTTTAGGTTGGAGGAGAGTAGTGGTGCATTATTAACACCATGCATTGTACTGCAACACTAATACCCCACTATTCTCCCCAACCAGAATTTAAAAATAGAATCAACAGTTTGACAAAAATCATAAATGTCAACACTCAAACTTATTTTAACTAATACTCAATCTACTTATGGATTTTTTAATATAGGTTGTAATTTGAAATTCAAAAGTAGGTAGTTGTTTTACCCGAAAAAAAGGGGTGAAAAAATAACTCAAATATAAAATTATGGGTTAACTTGTTTCTAAAATGTTCTAGAAAATAAATTCCAGAAAAAGTTAATACTTTCTGAGATAATGAGTGTACCCACTTAAATGGATCACTCGATACAGCCAAATTAGAAATTTGTCCAAATGATTTATCACACACTTTGTAAGTTACAATAGTAATTTAATTTTAATTTAGGAGTATATAATTATTATAAAACATTACACTCAAGGTTTCTATCCAGTATGTATACTTGTATGTGAAACCAAAAAAGCTTTTTGTCTAAATGTTTTTTTTACATAAATCACATTTAAATGGGTTTTCTCACACGTGAATTAAAAACTTGTGTTGCTTTAAACTAGATAATTGAGTAAATAATGTTTCACAAACATCACATTTAAATGATTTCTCTCTAGTATGAATCAACTTATGCCTCTTTAAACCAGATAATCGAGTAAATAATTTTTCACAAACATCACATTTAAATAGTTTTTCTCCTGTATGAACCAACTTGTGTCGCTTTAAATTAAATGATTGAGTAAACAATGCTTCGCAAACATCACATTTAAATGGTTTCTTACCAGTATGAACCCTTGTGTGTGACATCAAAGTTGATTTCAGTCTATATGATTTTTGACAAACATCACATTTAAATGATTTCTCTCTAGTATGAATCAACTTATGCCTCTTTAAACTAGACAATCGAGTAAATAATGTTTCGCAAACATCACATTTAAATAGTTTTTCTCCTGTATGAACCAACTTGTGTCGATTTAAATTAAATGATTGAGTAAACAATGCTTCNGATTTCAGTCTATATGATTTTTGACAAATATTACATTTAAATGGTTTTTCTCCAGTGTGAATTATCTTATGCCGCTTTAAACTAGACAATCGAGTAAATAATGTTTTGCAAACATCACATTTAAATAGTTTTTCTCCTGTATGAATCAACTTGTGTCGATTTAAATTAAATGATTGAGTAAATAATGTTTTGCAAACATCACATTTAAATGGTTTCTCACCAGTATGAACCCTTGTGTGTGTCACCAAATTTGATTTCAGTCTATATGATTTTTGACAAATATTACATTTAAATGGTTTTTCTCCAGTGTGAATTATCTTATGCCGCTTTAAACTAGACAATCGAGTAAATAATATTTCACAAACATCACATTTAAAAGGTTTCTTTCCGATATAAATTAGCTCATGCCCATGTTCTTTAATTTCTTCTTCAGAGTTACTAAATAATCTAAAAAAAATTTAAAATCATAATTTATATTAAATATCCTTAACTTATTATATCAGACATTAAAATGAGAATCAATAATTCTAACAATAATAAGTTTGGAAACAAAATATGCAGTTTAAGTGTTGTGAATATTATCTTTTATTGTTTTGTTAGCTATGTAAACTTAAAAAATCAATATTAAGTCACATAAAATAAGAAGCCTACACCATCAATCATGTTTTAATTTTCAAATTAAAAAATTTGAAATTTGTCAATAATTGATTGATGTTAATAACATATATGTTTCGAAAAATGTAAAACAAAATTTAATTATTTTCAAGAAACAATTGGAGATGATGCAAGAAGTGCAGGTCAGGTTAGACAACTAAAAGTTCAGAAAATGGCCACCCAACTTAATCTTCTAAAATGAATGTGTATCACATTGTCCATGAGAAATTAAATTTTTGTAAGGATTGTATGAGTTGAAGTCAAATACTTTGATGTGTTACATATATCAGATATAATTTTTAAGTTTGAAATGAACTCTAACTGGAGTATTTCAAGTACAAGCACAAATACAACAACTCAATCAAAAAATCAAAAGAAACTTAAAAGTCCCTTGACTCGTCAGAAAAAAAACAGATTTCTCCCAGATTAAAGTGATTTGAACTTTCTTTCTCCGCCACCCAATTCCAAAAAAGAGTTTATATCACCGTGAGTATATAGGAAAGCACACGGTTCTCCAAACCATAAAATAAAACTAATTTTCACCACATCTAATAGCTATTTTCCATTAGAAAAAATAGAAACAGATAAAATATAAATAACCTTAAATATAATCAATATGTTACAAATATAAATGATGTTGAAAATATAAAACCTTTGAAAATGAATCCGAAGTTATTTAAAATTACTCTTCTATCACAGCTAAAGTACACAATATAAAAATCAATATACAATCAATAAATTACTTCTATTCACTCACCAAAATATGAATATTACACTTATGGATTGAAAAGAAAATTTTCCCACAGATAAAAAAAAATAAACATTTTTGTAAAACCATAAGCTTCTTCACTTCACTCAAAATCTAAAAGACATTTCTACAGTTATAAGAAATCTACATATTTCAATCACTGAAAATGTCACAAAAAAGCTAAATAGTCCAATATTTCCTGAAAAATGTATTAAAAGACTAAAAAATAAAGATAAAGTACCCACTTCTCTACTGACAATACTACTGGCTAATAATCCTAGAGCACAATAAATCTTTAAACTAAACAAACTACAAGGTTTTGTATAATAATCATAGAGCCACAGCATAAATCTAAGAAACCCCCCCCCCCCCGTGCACAAACTGACAAAGATATAGAAACATGCATAAATCTTATAAACTACATTTTTGCTATGCTCAATGAAACTGTCTACATCACTGCTCTTAATGTGATGAAACATCAGTAACATCACCAATCTGTGTAAACTGTAATGGTAAGATGGTATTTTCAAGTTACTCTATCATTGGGAAAAATGCATTAATTTGAATGATGGAAAAATTGGAAAATATGTCTTATTCATGTCTACATTTTTTTTAAATTATTAATTAGTTTTTTATTTTTCAGTATATTTGAGCACCTTCTTTATGGGACTGTCTATGTAACATCATATCTTATAAAAGATGGTTAGGTACATTTCCAATCAAGTTGACCCCTTCAGAATAAAACAAAAGGTAGGAAACTTCAAATAAATGTAGAAAATATGTCATAAAAAATAAATGCATTTGTTATTAAATTGTTATTGTGGGTATAAAACATATGCAATATGAAATGACAAAACTTAAGATTAAATTGGATTTATTTTATTTAAATAGAAATTATGAAAAAATAATTTAGAGATACTCACTGTAGAGGGCAGTTTTCACTGTCAACTTTTCTTCCAGTGTGTATTATCATATGGTATTTTAACTTTGATTTTGAAAAAAATGAGTTACTACAATGGTAACATGTGTATTTCTTTTTTCTAAGTTTTAGTTTTTCACACAAAATTAATTCTATGGGATCATTTTCTATAGTGATAATACTATGAAATTCACAATCATTGATTTCATCAAATTCTTTTTTTACTACAATTGTTTGGGTATTTGCCATTTGATTGTATTTTTTTTTCTAATTTAATCTAAATCTGAAAAAATTTAAAATCATAATAATTTGTTATTATCATAAAACCACATTACAAGTCTATACAATAAAATATTTTGTCAGTTCTAAACTTATATTATATAAGGATTTGTAGATACAATATATAATATATATTGTATAATGTGAATCAGAATTATAACATAAATCATAATGGTAGGTAGAAATAATAATAATAATTATGATAAATAGTAAACTCTAACAAAATTTACTTTTTTTTTTTTTTTAATTAATTCAAGGGTTATACTCTTAAGCTTTGAGAAATTTTAAACAGGATATTTGACAATATTCAATATATATATAATAATACAATATATATTAATATATAATAACAATATATAATAAAACTGAAAAAAAATTAAAGGGTACAGAACGGATACTTATGGTTTTAACAATGGCATAGTAATGAGGTACCTAAACCTAAACCAATTTTAAAGAAACCTGTACATCCGAATATTTGCATTACAAACAAAAAACAATTTAATTTTTTTTAAATTATTTAAAACATTTAAATATTTTCATAGTTTATATGAATAGTAGTAAGTATGTATATAAATAAAATAAAATATAAACCAATGTTAAAAGAATAATTTCTTTTAAATTTTGTTTAAAATGGCGTGTACATACAACAAGACAGTCTTTTTCTAATTACTACTAAACTGCATAATAATCATAGAGGTACTGCAAAAACTCAAAGGAAAGGAAAAGGGAGGCGCTTTCCCGAGTGAACAAACTACGAAAAATTTGGACATATATATAAACATTGTAAACTAAAATTTCACTGCATTTAATGAAACGGCCTACATCACTATTTCTAACACAACAAAATATCAGGAACATTACCAATCTGTGAAAACTGTAACTGTAATAACAAAGAATGTACATACTTCAAAAATATTAAAAACAAAAAACTACAAATATAAAATAAACTCTATTAAAAATGATAACACAAATTTATTCCCGAGTTGCATTTTACATTTTGAATGCTATAAACCTGATGATGAATTTTTAATTCAAAACCGTATGATACAAATTATCACAATATTCCAGAGGACGCATTCATTATTTTTATTAATTATTATTTTTCGAATCCAAGAGTAGCGAACAATTAATTTTAAAATACTGTTTATTTTTTTCTTTATTTTAGTCTGTGGACACGTTTTTTCTAGTAAACTTGCTCCGATGTATAAGTGTAGCACCTTTTCTGAAAGCTCAAGTTGTCTACATTGTACTTCAAAGAAGTCTTTTTTTTATTTTATACGTCATTTTTTAAATAAAAGCACTTAGGTGGGAAAAAACGTACAATATCATGATTTCATTATTAATCGAATATTCATATTTAATCGAAAAATCACAAAAAAAAACCGTTTAATGATGCCTTTTTAATTTACTTTCTTACGGTATCATTCGCCAAAACTTTTGAGCTTTTAAGAAATTTTAATTTTTGGGAGTGTTTTTGTTGCGATTAGGTTGTAAATACACTTAGAGACTTGAAACTTGGTAATAATACTTATATCGGACTTGCCTATACGTGGTAAAATTTCCAAAATCAGCAGACGACTTTTTTTTTTTTTAATAAGCGTTTTGAAATCAAATTTAAACGAAAGTAAACAAAAAAAATGACTGCACTTCAAATCATATATTATCGAACTGCGCTGGGAATCGCCTTTCGTCAAACAATGATGTACCGTTACAGATATAAATGAAATAATCCCATGCATCCCGGTTTCCCCACTTCTCACCTACAACAGCGTCCGCTCCCATCCACGGTGTCGGCCCTTTTTTAAAAATGTTTACGTGTACATATTTTCGTTTATACATTTAATCACGATATTTATTCGCGAGTATTAAATACCGTTTTTTGCTCTCTGTTATTTTATTGTGCGTTTTTATTGTTTGAAACGCGCGCGACGCTTCGCGGCACTGAACCACGTGCGGCAACGTATGCGGCGAACTGTGCGCTTTGACGGCGGACGTCGGCGCGCGGCGCGTGTTCGCAGCGCATTGGAAATCAGGCGCGCGCAACGTCGCGTTTACAGGTTCGGCGCGCACGTGCGTGTAAGCGCTTACCCCGTGCGCGAGCCTTTCGCGGAAACCGCACCGGCCCAGCTGCGCGGCAACGCGTTATTGCCGGAAAGCACAGAGCAAGCGCATCAGACCCGGGGGCCCCGGGACGTGTATATCGTGCACGCCGGGCGCCCGAGTACGGGTCCCCGGCAGACGGGTCTGAACAGACGGATCAGCCGCGGGGGGTATCTCAACCGCCATGTGTAATCAAACTGAAGCGTTTGAATATTTTCCGACCAAAAAAAATATGCTCATAAAGTTATCGTGTACAATCTGTCGGCCACTACCCGGCTCCGGGTTTGGAAACACGACCGCGACAAAACGCAAATTTGTTGAGACAATCATGTCTTAATAGATTAGAAAAAATAAAAATAAAATATTGGTTTTGATTAATTCAAACAGAAACCGTGAAAAAGAATTTAAATACACTCACTGTAGAGGGCAGTCTTCATTGACACGATAAATTTCGGTTTTCTTCCGGTATGTATTACAGACACATGGTATTTTAACCTCGATTAGCGGTGCAAAGTTTCGTCCGGGAATAGAGAAACGCGAACGGATAATGACGTGAATGGCGACAGTGACGAGTGACGATGCCAAGGCCAACGACGGCGGTCAGCTGTCAGCGACTGGAAGCCGACCGGTACCTGGCGAAATAGCGTGGGGCGTATAAGTCACCACGATATTTAAAATATTTTATGCTTGCCTATCTTTTCATTTACATTAAAACAATAATTATTATTACTTAATGCATTCGGTTACTTTAAATTAATTGTAGATTTGTTGATACTTTGACAAACTTCAATTGTTATCAAATAACGGCATTAATAACACGCACTTAAATACAAACCAATGTCATAAAAGAAAACCAATTGTATGTTTTAACGAATTTAAGTGACCAGATTACCAGAGTCAGTGGACTGTTGTCTGTATAAAATGAGAAGTATTTAAATAAGTGCGGTATTTTTGAATTGCCTATTAGGAAAACATTTTGACTGTGGAAGCGCTGTCGGCATCATGAGCTAGTGAATCCCTCGATATAATACCGAATCGGGATTTTATTAGAAAAATTATTTCAATTCACATATCAATTTACATATTAACCAAGGTGGATTTGTATGGCGAACCAGCCTCCCGTCTGTTTAGAGGGGAACGTTGTATTTACTACAGACGATAATCCCGGTGGAGTGTACTGTTCGCAATAGGAGCAAACGGTTTTTATCACACCAGCTGAATTAAGATATACAGAGTACCGAACGAAAAAGTCTTATTAATGATTTTCCGAGTCCGCCCGGCGTTCACTGTTTGGCAGGACGTCTAGCGCTTTTAAGACAATATTGGTAATGAAAATCAACTAAAACCAGTTTAAAGTTTATACTGGAAGAGCGGCGTGCGTAATGAATTGCTCATCCGTTCTATTCCTTAGGCCCCTTTCACGCACGACGGTTTCGTCCGTACGGACTTTTATTAACAGTAAACGCATGAAACTGATTGCGGCTTTCACACAGGACGGTGGACGGATTTATTCCGTACAGTCGCCGTGACACATCCGTGTCAACGACTGAAAAGTACGGCGCCGTGCCGTCGCCGTCTTATCAGTGGCCTACGTGACTAGACGCGCGTGTCCACACTACACGGTTTTTAGTCGTCCACCGTCCGTTGTCAACACTACTAGGAACTTTTAAATTGTAAATAAAAAATGGATATTGACACAGACATTTTAATCTATGCGGTGGAATACAGACCCATCTTATGGGATAAGTCGCATGACCTTTATAGAGATAGGAACGGGACAAAAAAAGCTTGGGAAGAAGTGTGTGTTGAACTAAAATCAGATTTCAACAAATTATAAAATAATGTAAAAACCGAATTTGTTGAGTTTGCTTATTCATTTATTTAATATAAATCAATTCAACATTTTATGTTTAAGTATATTTAATTTAAAACATAAATTTACACTTTTGACATTTTCCACGGTACTGATCCAACATTTACAAAGTAATCGCATGTTGGTCGTATATTGTTTGCTGATAACCTTCTACGAGATGAATTTTCTGGTTGTAAATCCTCCAACCCAGTAATTGTTGTACTATCCTCAATCAATACCCCATCTCTCTCTCTCACAAAATTATGCAGAACAACGCAAGCCTTGACGATATCAACTGCAAAATTTGGTTCCAAGTTAATCGGTCGGTGAAAAATTCGCCACTTATTACTTAAAATTCCAAATACACATTCAATATACCGTCTCGCTCTAGTTAAGCGATAAGGCTCGTTCACACGGAGCCACTTGGCAGCGCTGCCATCGGGAAAACATAAACGCGTACGGATGGTCTCACGCACGACGGCCACAGCCACTGATTGGAAGCGCTACTGACGTTGTGTGTGTGGCTGGTTTCACCGCAGAACGCCGCGCAGTAACAGAACTTATTTTTAGATCGGGCGTTTCACACGCGACTGCAATCACGCGACTATTTTTAGTAGCGCAATTAATACGTGTTTGATCAAACGATATCGATTATTATTTTTTAATTTATTTTGATTTCGGTCTTTATTGGTCTGAGTGTAGTTTTCTGTCAATATTGAAATAATGACGTCTGATTGTACAAATAAAAAATATTGAAAATTTTATAAGTGAAATAGAAAACTGGTCTAAAAGAAATGGATGTAACCAGAATCTTCTTGATGTATTTCTACGTTTTTTTTTTTTTTTATTAATAATATGGCCAACAGTAATTCAGTTTCCACGTTCATTTTGAGACTGTTCTCTGTACTGTGAGATAGTATGTTCTCGTATTCACAAAACTACTGATGCACATTAGCAGCACCACTGATGCGCTTTTAAAAATATTCTCAGCGCTACTGACGCGCTTCTAGAAAAATTTGCAGCGCCACTGACGCCCTGCTAAGTAGCGCTGCCAAGTGGTTCGTGTGAAGGAGCCCTTAGACATTTCTATAATAAATATTGGCATAGTTTTTAAAAGTACACTAGATGGTGTTAGTGGCCTCGCCAAAAAATGAGAAGGTTCGAGGGTGATTCATGTGATGATATGGCATCAATTTGTGTAGGTTTCTTGTAAATATTAAAATCAAATTTATTTTAGATTCTGAGTGTAGCAAAGAATACATTGCTTTTACTGAGATGTTTATTATTTTTTTTTACATTTACTCTGTATAAAAATTTTATCAGAAATCTTGCTCAGAACCCGTGGCGCCATTTCTGAAAGGAAATGTTGTCTAGATAGTACTTTTGGGAGGTCATTTTGTGATTTTCCAAGTGGTCTTCCTAATATCTGGAAAAAATCAGGATGTGTAATTTTTCTAAAACTGAATGAGTGTAAATGTTATTTTGGATATTTAATATTTTGAACTCTTTATTAATATCCAGATATAGGTAAAATACTTTAGTATCAAGTATTAAAAGTATTAAGAATGCATACTAAAAAAAAATATTCAGAATACTATTTAAAAGTGTAAAGTTGAATTCAGATGATATGAAAATAGATATTATATGATTATAGTTAACATAATTATATTTATGTAATATATTATGAGTTGTGCAATAAGAAGTATGTTAAATTTGATTAATTTATAATAATACTTTAAACTTATAACTAAAAATAATAAATAAATATAACACAATTTTTTTTAAAATCTTTGAACTTCATATAATAAAATTTATTGGAATATTTGTATTTCATTTCTAGAAAAGAAAAGATAGAAGGACAATTCAAAAGTAAAATCAAATTAACAAACATTCAAATTATATTATTGCATGTTTAATTGACATTTGTTAATTAATTAATAAATTTTTAAAATTATTGTATGCCTGATAAATACATCATATGGTTATTACATTTTTAACATTAATACAAATTCAAAATTTGTTTATAGTTGGTGTGTCATGTAAGGAATTTAAGTATTTTGTTGTACTTTTGGATAGATAACGGGAAATTTTTTGTTCCAAAGGAAGAGTTAAATAAGAAGATTTGTTAGACCAATGAAAAATTTGCATCTTCACTCATACTATATGACAATTCAGATCCAGACAAGTTTTGTTCCTCATACATTTCTAAACAAGACGCCTTGAAAAATGACAATGTTTTACCTTTTTTATCATCATTGTTAAGCCAAATAGCTTTAAAGTAAGGATGTGAAACTGAAGCAGATAGTAATAATGGGTCTCTCTATATTTTGTCAAAATGTTTTTCAGTGGTTTCTTTTAACAAAACAATTAAAAAATCACACTAAATCAACTGTTTTTTTGAAATAACCGCATATTTGTGTACGAATTTTGTGATAGAATAAGGCAATAAGTAACCAAATTACATATGTTTTTCATCTTGTAAAACATGAAGGTTCCATTGCCATCAAGTACTCATCTAAAAATTCTATGTCAAATTTAGTAAACCAATTAACTTTTACATTATTGCAAATTTTGGAAAATATAAAAAGATTTTTTTGAAATTGGAAAGAAGGAATTTAGATGAATCATACCAACAGTTACATGACACATAGTGTCATTGGGACTTTTTAGAAAAACACCCAGATTTGCTGAAAACAATAGTTTACTTTGTTTTTTGTAAGTTGATAGTGAATGTCCTTTGAAATTATTGAATAAATTTCTATCATCATTAGATCTTAAAACTTTTTCAATATCCTAAAATATATAATAATATATTTTAATAAAACAAATAGGTATAAAAAGTATCTTTAAATTATAGTGAAACAACCATAAACACTAACACTAAAATAATCAAATAACAATCAAGCAACTATGAGTAACATAGTTATATATAAATTAAAATTTAATTTAATTAAGATAATTAATACTTTAACATCTATAACACAATAATTGTAGGTAACCTGATGATAATATTATACTAAAACTAAGTAATTACGAAAATATAATTATTTATAATATTTTATAACTAGTTTTTTAAACAATATTAATGAACTTCTAGAAAAATCTAAAATTAAAGTAACTTTGGAGTGTTTTTCATTTGTTTCTATTTTATTATTTAATTTTATTAAACTTAAGTTCTCATTACAGTCTTTGTTAATGGTTTCATCCTAATGTTTCCTCTTAAGCTTAGATTGACACAATTTATCAGTAGAATCCTACCCATGTCTATTAATATCAAAATTTGATCAAAATTAACATGTACAAGAAATTATTCAACCACTAAATATAATTATTAATCAAAACTATTTCCAATATAATAATAAATTATATTCTTAAAAAAAAGGATTTGTTATGGGTGGCCCTTAAGGTGCTCTTTTAACTAAAATTTACATGCAAATTTATGAAACCAATAATATTATTTACAACAAAATATACAGTCCACATATAAAATCATATTATAGATATGTTGATGACATGGTCATTTTATTTAGAGGTTCAAATAGATTAAGTAGAAGATTGAGTTAACTGCTTAAACAAAATAAATAAAAACATTTGATTTATACTCTAAGTACAAATTAATGACAAATTTAATTTCTTAGATGTTTTCCATAATAAACAATAAATTTGATTTTAGTACCTATTTACAGGAAACCTACACAAACTGATGTTATTTAATCACCCTTATTTATCAAAAAAAACATTTTTTAATTCAATATTCTATAGGCTTGAACGTATTCCATTAAATAAACCTAATTAATCAACATGAGCTCAATATTATCTATAATATAGCCCATGGAAATAATTTAAATTTAAATACTATAAAAAAAATTCATAAACAATCAATGAAAAACTTATACATAACTCACCAAATAATGCTGTTAACAATTGTAGTATGAAATAACAAAATTATATGTCTAACAAATTCCCTAAAATTCTGAACAATAATGCAAATAATGTAAAAATCGCTTTTAAGTCTTATAATAATTTAACCAAACCTATAAACAATAGAACTATAAACTTCACAAAAAATCCCACTTTTTTGAAAATTCTGATACATATATATATATATATATAAACTTAAATGTCAGTGTAATAAAATTGTATACAGGTACGACAAATATAAATTTTAAAGTAAGATATAAGGAACACATTGCTGAAATAAAATTAAAAAACACTATATCTAATTCAAATTTTGCTTAACATGTCTTAGAAAATAACATTTACATTATTTCAGTTTTAGAAGAACATATATACAATGAAATAAAGACAAATAATTTTAATATTTTAAATGTACAAACCGATTTTAAAAATAATATATTGTGTCAATACATTTTAGATAATAAATAATAACCAAATGATTTATGTTTCTTAATATGCTATGTCTAATAATAACTAATTTTAAATAATCTCTCTATCGAAAAAATGTATTTATTTATTCTATGTAAGATAACCAATTTGTATATTTTTTTTCTATGTATTTCTTCATTTAATTCTAGATTCCGACCGTATCGAGGGAGCTATTGGTTTTCAATGCTGTTTAATTTTTTTTTTTTTTGCTTCTTTTTTTTCTGTTCTAGACTGTGGACACGTTTATTCTAGTAATTTTGCTCCGATTTTTACGTGTAACAACTTTTCTGAAAGTTCAAGTTTTCTAGATTGTACTTTATAGAAGTCATTTTTTGATTTCCGTCTGCTCAAGTGAATTATAATGTTCTAGTGCGTGTTCCAGATATTGACCAGGGGCGTATGGATTCTCAAATTGGCCGTAGCAAAAATCGATATCAATAAATGACATCTTATCTGAAAAGACGGTGTCTTTGAGACAGATATCAATAGCTGCTTCCAAAAGTGGAGGCCAAGGTTTTTTGAAGATGTAATTGTTAAAAAAAAATGTAACACAAAAAAATGTAACTGTAAGAATAGGGGAATATTTTGCAATAGTAAATACCATGATAGTTTACGGTGTTATAATAAGTAAAACATAAATAAATACATTTGTCAAATTTTACTTATTTACCAATTTGTGATTAATTAATTACCTATTTGATTATATATTTTATGGTTTTCACTCATATGTCAACATTCACTAAAGAACTATTATGCATATCAATGAACACCGGTAAATTTCTACATTGTGAGGTATTTGAAAAAATTGACAACATTCGCCAATATGATAGGTATATGTCAATAATCAACAATAGATTGTTTCTTTTGTCTCAATCGTTTTTATTTCGACTAATGACGATTAAGAGTTGTAGAGCATTTTCTTTGTAATTTGTATATTTATTTTAATATTTTCTCGACTTCATTAAAAATATTGATGAATTAGAAATTAACCAAACAATCAAAAATTTAAAACTAAACAATTTCGATCGATAATGTTTATTTTTTTTTTGCTCAAAAAAAGTGCTGTTGGGTGTAGAAACGTCCGATTATTCTTATAATAACGATTTTAATGTTAAGTTTAAATTATTAATTGATTTAATATTTATTATAAAATAATAATAAATGTTTATTTTTACAATTTCCTATAACTAGTTATCTACAATTTGTTGATACAGATGGTTTACTATAATTTATAACCACATAAAACATATTATTATTTAATAACGTATTTTTATAGATCTGTGATTATAACTTATAATATTAAGTTAGTAAATCACATTATTATTGTGATTTTAACATAAATAATTAATTATCTATGGATTTGAATGCCATTTGACCTAACCTTAAAAACGTCTACACACACACTAATTTTTTTTTTTGCTTGAGCTTGTATAGTTCTGTCATGTACTTTACACGTCAACAAATATGTCACTTTTCTCTCCGACAATTGTGGTGCCAGAGAACTCTGATAATGTACTCTGTCTTAAACTCTGTGATGTGTTTATACCTGACAATGTTTCGTTTATCTGTCTGAAATTTTACTGGAAAACAAGTAATAATGACTATTGAATGATTATAAAATTTTCTCTTTGTTTTATTTAATTAAAGGAGTCCGTGAGATACTTTAAGTACCATGTCTGCTCAAACCAGAATGGTAGAGGTAATTGTTGTTTATTTAATATTAGAAGATGGAGAACAAAAAAAAAGAAAAAAAACCAGTAGAATGGACAAACCTAATTGTTTTTAGTGTTAGGTTTTTTTGTATGTCTATTATTATTTTTTACTCTTTTCTATTACATACTTGCTGTAACATTAAAATGTGATGTTTTTTATTTAAAAAAAATGAATACTGTGTAATTACCAGCTGATATAAGTTAAATCCACACTAGTGAATTTCAAATTATAAAATCTAGTTACTAGGTTTATATTATACTTATGCTTTTAAAAACTATATTTAGGTGGAATTTATAATATTGATAAATATACAAAAACAAATTCTATTATTTAAAATATAAACCTTTATAAACAATTTAATTTCAAATTTCTATCTATCAAACAATTATTTAAATTATTAGAATAAAATACTGAAGCACATAAATCTAGGTTTTTAAATTCCAATGTTTACACCTTTTACAATTTGCTAAATATGTTTAACAAACTAAATCAACTTAATTTATATCAAACTATATTTTCCAAGGTCTTTTTGTACAACTATTTATTCAGATTACTAAATTTCATGTTAAGGAATATATTTTCACACATAATTATTATAATTGATTATACATACTATATATTATGAATATAATATTTTTAAATAATACAAATATAATATAATTTTAACAAAGTTTTATTAGATTGTCATCTTAAATGAATATCATAATAATATAATAGTCTAATAATAATAATAATAATAATAGAATTTTATTGTAACAAAACACAAACAGTACAGAAAAATATATACATTTTACAATGAAATATAATATTGCAGCACCCTCTAAAAGCATAACTTGTGCTGGAGGAGCCAGTTTTTATCACTTAAGAGTACATAAAACCTATAGACAAATATTTGATTATAGTAATATAAAAAGTATTAAAGTTCTTAATAGTAAGTTTTTCATATAGCTTAAGAAAAAAATATAAAGTAACACATAAACATGAAATTTGTCATAATGGGTATATATGTTATAAACCTATAACTGCGGATAATTTATACTTAGTTGTCCAACAATAAAATTAAAGAGCAATTATTTAGCAGTATTATTTAATTTATGGACACTTATAATAGGTATATAATATATTATATCAAATTAAATGTATTCTTAGAGTAAATATTTTTATTTAGTATTGTCATATACGCCCACTTAAATTAATATAACATTTTATGATTAATTCAAAATTAATATAAGTAACAATAATGACATCCAATAAACTTATTAAAGAATCCAATGAAAGTTTACATGTATATTAGGAACCAATTTTTTTTGTGTTCTTCTTAGCCTTTTATAATCGTATTTGAATTACTTAACATACTTCTTAATAATTACTTAAACACTATTTCTTAATTCTAACTTAATACTATTATTGTTAACACTAATTATTATACAACAGTATGCTCCTTAATTATTTGGAATTTACAAAAAAAACAAAATTTATAAATATCAGTCAAACAAGTTATTAAACTGGTTTTATTATTTCTTGTAATTAAATATAAACAATACACAATTTATATTAGTAGTAATAGATAGTTGTTCATTAAATTGTTTATTTTATTTTTATAAATTAGAATTTACTTCTTTTGAATATGTTTCAAGAAGTTAGCTGCCCTTACAGTAATATTTAAAGCTGGAATAATGGGATTTAAGTTGTCATCACCAAACAAACTCAGTCCACTAAGACTTAAACAAGTATGCATCAGGTCTGGTACAGAATCCATGTTTTTGCTGAAACCCCCAGTCAACAGGTTAGCGTTATTAAGAATAAAGTTTATATTTTCATTTTTATGTATTCTATCTAGTGATCCAATGATACTGAGAGTGGCACCCAACCAGAAAGAATAACAAGTGTCTGGATCCTTGTTGATTCTTCCCTGGAAGCCACCATTGAATTGTCGATTAACTACCCAGCGTTCTAAAACTTTTAATTTTCTTTTATCTAGTACTAAACTCAGAGATTCCAACAATGATAACGAAGCAATTGCACAATAAGTAGAACCCCCATGGGATTCAGCTCCTGGATTTTGACCAAACGCTCCATCATAATTTAAACATTTTGAAATGAATTGTATGGCATTATTTACGTTAATAGTGGACCAATCGTTTAATATATTACATATGGCTAGCGAACAATACATAAATCTTAAATCATTCTCACCGTTTTCATAGTTGCTTCTGAAACTACCATCGGATTTTTGCAAGGAACCTACACCCCAGAGTATAGCCGATTTGTTAACACGGCTCAAGTCATCTCCCAACGTGATCAGTATACACAACGCCATGTACGTCATGCCGACATTACTCTCACAATACTTATCGCACTTGGGATAGGTTTTCAAATTGATCACAGTGGTCGATCCCATGAAACCACACTTTTGCTCGGGACAATTCTCGTTGGGCACCAACTGCAACTTGTACACCCAATTGACGATTTCCTTCTTGTGTTGGTCGGTTAAAGATTCCAAAGCATCCAGTATATCCAGACCGATTAGCTCAAAATAGAGCATGGTAATTCGGGAATTATCGAATATCGCCGATTTACTGGGCAACTGATCCAGCGAGTGGAGAAAATAATTTTTATGTTGTTCGAATGCAAATTGCGGCATCGTCATCTTGTTGTTAGCGTTTACCAGATTTGTATCAGCTCGTTGACGTTCGGAATTTAACATTAACAGAGTAATCACGATAATACTGGTAGTCTATTAATTTAAGTTTATCTGGATTCAATATCGAATCTTAATATTCGTGGTTTTGATTAGAATCTAGAGAACCTATAATCAGAAAGTGGCCATCACAGATACATAAAAATACTAGATAGCCGTCTGCCAGAGTCCACGCATATAAAGTAATGTCATCAATGGCAGCCAATCGTTATCTTAAAGGTTGTGGTGGACTTCTGTCACAGTACTTCCCCTTTGAGCGACTTATTGCCGGAACGTTGGCGACACTGCGAAATTGTACTATCTTGGTACCATCCCACTTGAAAAATTTTCTTTGATTTAAATTATAATACATACTATGATGAAAAAAATCATACCACTGAAATTCGTGATTATCCGAACATTAATTACGATTGGATTAGGTTAACCTAACCTAAAATTACACGGACTTCATGGATTCCTTCGCCACCAAGGCGGCCATATATAATACACTGCAAAATGTATAGGTTTTTGGTTTAACATGAAGTTACTTCTAATAAACATATTTTTTTTTCAAGTGGTCTAATCTAATGTATTTAAGAGTACTTCATAATCTTTTTATTTGTATAGTTATATCACACTTTGGTTTATTAATAAAAAAAAGACTGAGATATTTCGCGCGTGGATGCAGCCACTGTTGTACCTGGGAAGTTGGGAAGGTAGGATACAAAAGAAAATTGAATGACCATGGGGGGGGGGCGATGCTTCCCAAATTGGCCGAAACAACAAATTTACATATAAACATATATAGTTTATAAATGCGTTTGAAAAATATGATACGCATTAATGCTCTTCAATTTCATTAATTTATTTGATAGTAACTTTTTTATAATCAGTTGTTTAAAAAAACTATTTTCAATATATTATGTAATAATAAATTATACTCGCGTAAAAGTAGGGTTAAATATGGGTGGACCTTTAAGTGCTCTTTTATCTCAAATATACAAGCAAAATTATGAAACCAATTATATTATTAACAAAAAAATATATAGTCCGTGAATAAAAGCATATTATGAATATGTTGATGGCACATTAATTTTATTTAGAAGTTCAAATAGACAAAAAGAAAATTTAGTTAACTACTTAGACAAAATAAATAAAAACATTCAATTCACCTTCGAAATATAAATAAATAATAAATTAAATTTATTATATCTTACAGTTTCAATAATACAAAAAAAGACGTCCAAGATAATGAGGCCGAATGCAGTCACTGTTATAAGCAAAATAATGTATTGGTTTTCAATGCTGTTTAATTTTTTTTTTTTTTGCTTCTTTTTTTTCTGTTCTAGACTGTGGACACGTTTATTCTAGTAATTTTGCTCCGATTTTTACGTGTAACAACTTTTCTGAAAGTTCAAGTTTTCTAGATTGTACTTTATAGAAGTCATTTTTTGATTTCCGTCTGCTCAGGTGAATGATAATGTTCTAGTGCGTGTTCCAGATATTGACCAGGGGCGTATGGATTCTCAAATTGGCCGTAGCAAAAATCGATATCAATAAATGACATCTTATCTGAAAAGATGGTGTCTTTATAATAGATTATATTCTGATATATAAACTTAAATGTAAGTGTAATAAAATTGTATACAGGTATGACTAATATAAATTTTAAAGTAAGATATAAAGAACATATTGCTGAAATAAAATTTAAAAAAGACTATATCTAATTCAAATTTTGCTAAACATGTCTTAGAAAACAACCATAATATAAGTTTTGATATTAATACAGATTTAGAGATATTAAATATCCAAAATTCATTTACATTAATTTGAAGAATTACATAAATACAATGGAATAAAGACAACTTAACTATTTTAAATGTACAAACCAATTTTAAAAATAATATATTGTATCAATACATTTTAGATAATATATAATAACCAAATGATTTATATTTTTTAACTTGTCTATGTCTAATAATAACTCACTTTAAAATATAATATCTTGTATTGAAATAAGTTTTTTCTTTGTAAAATGACCAATTTGTATATTTTTACTCTATGTGTTCCTTTATTTATTTGTTCATATCCAGTTGCTTTTTACTTTTAGATTCTGAATGGAAGGAAGAAGCTTTTGGTTTTACAAAGATGTTTATTTTTGTTTTTTCTTCTGTGGATAACTCTTCTACCAGCAATTTTGCTCAAACTTTTAATGATTCACAAATAAATCAACATTGTACATATTAGTCCATTTTACAATACAATACATCGGAGAATTAGATGTTAAATTTTTTGTTGCTACAGGCAAATAAAATAATTCAACAAATCTTAAATTACATAAAGAAACCTTAAATTTAATCATGGACAATAATTCAAGGCTATCAATCATATTATTGAGTAATTCATATAAAAAATTAAAGTCCATTAATCATTATTTTTTTTCTTACTCTATTAAGCTGAAAAAGTTAAAAAATGGTGTATACCGTGAATAGAATTATATTATAATACACAGCATAAAAGAGATTGTTCTGTGGCATTGTTAAGAAAAAGAAAAATTCTATTTTCTACACATTAGTGGGCCTAAATTACTGGGCCAAACAGTTAAAGAACATAGGTTTTTGATCTAACCTAATATTTTTACTTTATCAATGTTCAAGTTGGATAAAATATTTTAAAAGTTTGGTTCAGTTCAATTCTAGTTATTTTATGTTAAATAAAAAGAGGATACATATTGTCATGTATTATATAACTTAGTTGCCATGGCATCACATGCATTATTGATTTTTTTAGTGGATGGTTCTACAAGATTATATCTATATAATGAACCTTTACCAGTTGTTTAGGTATTTACTGATATAATATACGTATACATATATATATCAGTGGGTATTTAGTTATTATTATTAATATCATAAATATTTAATTCAAATTTTCACATAAAACCACTAATTAAGATAGCATCTTAATTTAAGCTTCAAACTAATAGCTTGTGAAAATGTATAGCTAAATTTATACATATATTTATAAATTTGGAACCATTCTTCAACTGTTGAATTGAACAATGATTCCGAGATAACTTAATTTTATCTGACATAATAGTAGGTACTTATAAAAAATATATAAGTATGGGATTTTTGACTTCAACACGACACATTTAGAATTGAGAATTCAGTAAAATTGAAAATACAATACAAATACTAATTATATAAAATAGCAAAAGTAAGGATTGGATAAATACATTATGCCCCAAAAACTATCAACAGTAATCGATTAATTATGTTGGAATAAAATCAAGGGGGGAGATATTTTTACAATACCTTTAGGATTTTTAAGTATAATATATTGTTAGATTTTAATTTTATCAGTATTTTTAAATATAAAATACATTAATATTATAGTAAAAGAAATATATATTTATATAATATTTGATATACAGATGTAGATACTAATATAATATATTATTAAATCTGAAAAAATAAATTGCAATCTTTGCTTACAATAATAATTTTAACAATACCAAGTATTTGGTACTTACATTTTTGAGCCAAAAATATTGATAACTTAAAATTTAAATACCTATTTATACATTTTAAAAATTTATTAATTTTTAAATTTATATTTTGATTCTTACAGAATTAAATCATAATATTATTATGTGGGTAATATTTATATGTCTTGGAATATATCTATGCAATACATTGGTCCAATTCAACAAATGTAATGCAAATTCCTATTTCTAAAAACGTTAACTTATTATTAAATATTTTTATATGAGAAAGTAAATTATCTGATATTTTGAATTATAATCACAAGTCTGATAAACAATGAAATAGCAACATAGTTATCAAATACTAAAGAATACAACAAGGAAGCATAAACAAGTCAATAATATTGATAAACATATCACAATAATAATAAGATTAAAATAAAAAGAGATTATTACAATCAGATCGAGTTTTTTTTTTGCATAATCAAATACCCAAAAGACATCCTTCATTGTTGCCTATTTTATATGAAATAATGATAAGAAGTATAAAATGTAAAAGTATAAATATAGGTAGAATATGATTAAAATATACATTCCTTCATATCAAAGACATAATTGTAGCTCAAAGTCACTGATATCCCTGCATGCATTTCAAAGAATAAATCTCAACTATTTTTATATTTATTTAAAATTTAAGTATAGATATTAAATTAGGTTATATTGCAACTATGTACGAAAAATAATGATAAAAACTTTAGTAGTAAGTTTAATAATAATAATTGTAAGTGAATTATTTGATAAGTATTAGAGTGTTATATCATTATATGATACAAAATATATTATAACCATTTGTCTCATTATTATCTCATAACATAAGTACAATATTATTATGTTTTGTTCTAATTTTTAAATTTATAATGGTAAATAATACCATACAAGTTTACTAAAAAAGAAACAGTTAATCAAATATCAAAATGATAATTAAAGGCTATTTAAATGCCAGAATAAATTGTAAGGAAAACTGATTTATAAAACTAATGTTAATTCTTGTATAGATTATTAAAAACAAAAGATATGAACTATATGAATCAAGAAACAAAATGGTCAAGAAAAAAAAAATGAGATTATAACTGGGTTTAAATAATATAAAAATATAAATAAAAACAAATGAATAATATGTATATAAACTGGGTAGTTAACAATCTGTACAAGAAATGTTTGATGATACAGCAGAATGTTGAATAGAGCTTTTTGGATCTGGTTCACCATCACAAATATATTTACCTAAACAAAAGTTAATAATTTATTAATAATCTACTCACACAATGTATTTTATATAGATAGTTTATATTGATTGTAGATTGATAGTACATGGTAGTAGTAGATTGATTTTCATCTACCTCTACAAAAATAAAACTACAGTTTTAAATTTTAAGTGATGACCATGAAAATATATAAAGTTACAAACATCTTTCAAAAATGAATACTTTGATATATACACATATATACAGTATGGTTCACTCAAATGGTAACACAAAATATTTCTGTTCAGTTTTCAATGTGGTGCACATTTGTCAGTTAATTTACTCAGAAATACCAAGTACCTATTGAAATACCTACTTATTGTATTGTAAGCATTTATTGGTTTATCAGTATATGAGCTTTATTGGTTGACTAATGGATAAGCCTTGAAAAAAAAAAAACACTTTAAACAAATATTATTAGACTAAATGGTAGAGGGTTTAAATGTTCCCTGTCTAACAAATTAATTATTAAATATAGTTTTCTAACATGAAACAAATTATTAACAAAAAAATATTGTTTGAATAAAATTATACATGTATTTAAAAAAATAACTGAGTCAACTTTAGTTTTGAAGTTTTAGAAAATTGTATTTCATTAGCTAAAGCTGCTAAAGGGGGAACATTTAAACCCTTCTATTGTTTTTGCTTTTTTAAATATTTTTTTTTAGAGTTTATTTGATGTTTTTAAGTGGGTTTTTGTGGATTTTAAGTGTATTAAGTTCCAAGCCATATTGATGAGTATTTTTTGTAATACATTTTTTAAAATAAAATAAATTTGTTTTAACTTTAACCAGCTGTATCTAGACAAATTATTGAGATAATGGAAAAATGTATTATATAAGTTGTTTCCATTTAAAAAATTATTATTGCACATACATTATATACTGAAAGAGTAAGAAATTTAAAAATCTATACAAAATGTGTATTTCAGTATTTCCTATCTTTTCTTGAAGACTTGAAAACCCCATTTCAATCTGAGGTCACTGTACAGAAATATTTTGTGTTACCATTTCAGTGAACCACATTATATATAATGTATAATACATCTTTTTTGGATTAGGAAATTAAAAAAAAACTACCCAACCTATTGTTGTTTTAGCTAATCAATAGCAAGCAGTATAAGAACATTCTTTATGCTATTTATTTTAAAATGTATAAGAATTGAATATAAAACAAAACCAAATTTCAATAATTTTACAGCACTATAATGAATAGTAATTCATATAATAATTTACCTGCAACAAAGCGTCTTTTGATCAAAGATACTCTATAACCACCGCTCACTAACTCAAATTCAACTCCGGACAATGTAGTACCCTCACAGTTAAATTGAGTAACTATTGTTGATATAGGGCATAAATTATCAACCTCAAACCTTGCTTTTAATGAACCAGAACCCTGACTTTCAGAATATTGAGCAAGTTCAGCAAATTTCCAAGAAACAGTTTTTGTATCAGATTGCCTACAAAATAAATATTTCATATTAATTACACAATAATTTTTAATTAATGAAAATTTCATAAAAATTACCAATGTGCAGTAGGTTTAGACTGCATATTACGTATTGCTGAATTTAAATTAGCAGACACTGTAACATTGAGTAAAGGTGAAGGAACACTCATAGAGTGACTATTAAATTTATAGTCAATTTTAAGATCTGTATAAGTATTACTACATTTATAAAATGAAACCAATTGGAATGGACATGATGCTGCAGCAGTATTGCGTAATTTCACCTAAAAAAATATATATTCAAATAACTAAAGGTCAAATTATTTATTATATATTAATGACAGTTACTAACTTGATATTTAAGTATATCAACATTAAAATAAGATGCAACAGGATTTTGCTCAAACTGTTTACGCAATAATGAAGTTAGAGCTGGCATAATGAACTCGTAAATGGTGGAATCAGTGGTTGTAAATGGGTTATCTCTGTAATAAAATTAAATTGAAAATCAATTTTATTTATATTTTTTTTTGGTCAAGTTTTTCTTACGATAATACTAATTGTTTATTTGGAAGAATATTGTCTATTCTTGTAGTATTTTTTAATCGAAATGTTAATTTAGCTGGATTAGGATTATTTACTAAAATATTAGCAATACCAGCAGGAAATGATACCATCATATCTCCAAACATTTTAACTTGGCACCTAAAAATAAATCCATTAAACAGAATAATTTACATTATTTAGAGTAATGATCTACTACAGTTATTTTTATATGTAATATAATAAATACCTTGACTCATTAGCTCCTTTAAAATAAGCATGAATTATTTCATGAAAAGCAACAGCTAATGGAATGGAATCAGATAATCCAATTGTTAATGGTGATGGTCCTCTAGATGGTCCTAAAACTCCAGAAGATCGATATTCAAGACTCGATACACTGTCTGTTCTTCCAATGCTTATTGGACTAAGTTGATTACGGGGTCCATTATTCTATGTAATAAAACATTAATTTTAATAAATTGTATGTTATTGAATAAAGCAAATCAAATTATAATAAAGGAATCAAATAGATAGAGAAATAATTTTTAAAAATAAACTTTACAGCAATTGAATACTAATTCATTTTTTTGATTTAAATTGATTATAATAATTACCTCTCTTCGAGATGGAGGGCGAGGAATAGATATAGAAGGCCCTGTAGGAGTTGTTGGTTGTAGTGTTGGTTTTGGAGTAGATTGGTGAATGTCACTGATTTCAAAAAATAAATCACCTAGGTCTAAACATTTTCATTTTTGTTATTATAAAGATATTATTATTATTCTAGATAAAATAAACATTAAGTGAATATTACCTGCAGCATATCGAGATACCACGGGATAAACATTTGGTGGAGAAATGGATTTATTAGTTAATGATAATGTAGGACTATTTAGTGGATTGGGCTGTTGAACTAGATTAGAAGATTCGCTTGGTTGAAACAAATTCAGTCCTATTAGATCATTACTAATTTTTCTAAAATATTAAATCAAATTTTAAAATGCCTTTAGTGATATATATATACACATATCAATAAAATAAAAATAAATAAAAGTAAAAAATGATTACAATGCATACAATTTTTTTTTATTAAATAAACTTACACAGTGTTCAGTTGTTGTGATACCGATTTAGAACGTTTCATTGTACTGTCATCATTAATTGAACCTCTTCTATTCTAAAATTTAATAATTCAACCAAAGTTCATAATACATAATAATAATATAGACACATCAAATAGGTACATAATATATACATGTTTTAAAAATTACTTTTAATGTTTGTGTTCCTATGGGTAATAATGATATGTTTTCAACAGTGGCTCTTAATTCGTCAACACTTGCACTTATTGGACCTGATCCATTGCTTAATGGTTTTATTTCAACATGTAGTCTTTTGTCTCTATCGTCCTCTAAAAAAACAATTCACTATTTATGAAATTATCATTTTTAAATCACAGTAAGAAAAAATTAACAACCTGAATCTGAAGATGAAAAAAAGTTCCCCTTTTCAACATTCCATTGTTCTGTTGGCTTAATACAATATCCTTCATCATCTATTTCTGGTGCACAATTTTTTGATTCCTCTTCTTCTTTTTCCTCACTAAAGATTGAAACCAAAATAATTAAGTATTGTACAATACTTCAATATTAAATATATACTTGTCAGATTTATCTTCTTTACCAACTGTTTCACTACTTGGTTCTTTTTTCTTTTTAGTTTTTTTTTCTTTACGTTTGTCCCGTCTGCTCCTTAAAAACCCTGAACACATATCGATTATTAAACTACTAGATAAATACTAATTATTGAGCACACAATACAAAGAGACAATTATTATACTCATTATTTGCATGTAAAAATAAAAATGTATGTTATTTCTTAAAATATCAGCACATTCTCTTTGTATTTGGCACTGTAAAAATTGATTAATAAATATAACTTATGGTAACTGTAAACATCATGCAACTAAAATGAAAAATGTAATAAAATAGGTAATAATTAAAAACAAATGCAACAAAAGCCATTTCAAAGGATAATATTTAAGGACCAAAAGGAAGTTCATTTAAGGATATGTTTTTTTAGTTAATATAAAATTAAATATACTTATAGCCTCATAAATTTGGCTACCTTGAAATAATTGGTTTACTTGAACTTTGTGTACTTGTATGGCAGCATGCTAAATATAAAGATAGGTTAATAAAAATGATGTATTTTTAGTTTTAAAGCATAACTGTAAGGATTACTAAATAAGTTCATAAAACGCATACAGTCCAATAAATAAAAAAAAAAATCTTTTGAAACAGAAAATATTCCTAATAATTCTATTTAAATTTTTTAATATAAGTAGATTAAACAAAGAAAAATATTTATAAAATAATGTATAATGAAATTAATAATAAATAAAAATGTAAATCATTAGGTTCTTTATCATTTATGAAAACAAAAACATATTTTTTTTATTTTATTTTAAAATGTTTATTGTGATTGATGAATACATAACAGATGAAAATATTTGTATAATATTTGACCATTCACCTTAATACGAATATGGAAGTATTACAGTTTACAACTTCCTTAATCATAAAACCTACCCATACATATTTTATAATTGCCAACATTAATAAAAAATATCTCCCATTAAAAGCAGTTTTTTAAATTTTTAATATAAATATAAAAACAAGCAGTTTAATTAGACATATTATTAATTATATTATGCTATTAAATTTAATTTAAAAAAATGATCTAATTTGCTTCAAATAGGTAATACAATTAATTATTTAATGAACAGTGTAATGCGTATTTATTAAAAATATACAAATAACTACAGTAAATAATCTTAAATTTGTGTACAAGAATAATTTGTTTAAAAGCAATATTAAAATAATACATTTATGCATAAAATATATTTCAGAATAATCAAAATTTTCAGAATTTTCAAAATATTAATAAAAATTAATTTTTTACTAAAATAATTAATCTGACAAAATTGTATTGTAATTAATTTTTTTTTTAATTAAGTTAATTTTTACAAAACATGAAAAAATTTTTAGGTAACTAAAATTTGTTATTTATCAGTATGCTGAAACTTACTCTATGTATATATATATATATATATATGTTTAAGTAGCAGATAACAAGACCAATATACCACTAAACAAAACTGATTACAGCACTTTAGAAGGAATCATTCTTAATAAAAAAAAATAGAAAAGTATTAAAAATAAATAAACGCAAACATGCAAGAAACACTACAAAAGGATCAATAATAATGAATACGAATTACATTTTGATCCACGAATAGAATTCTGGGGAAGTGAATAAGCTGTGTGATCAGCACTTAAACTGACAGTTCTGTTTGATTTTGAAAAAGCACCTGTAAACACAGCTATTACTTAAACAACAACACACAAGCTTATGATTAAATTATATAGTAAAATACATGCAAAATAAATAATTTGGCAGGATAATAATGATTAATAACATGTATATTATACAAATGAATAGTAAATTATACATATTTTGTAAAAATTAGATTTATTAATTATAATATCTAAAAATATATAAAAATATGAAAGAAAAATACCCTATTATTCATAAATAATATTCTTGAGAGATGTGATTTTTGTAAGTAGTAAAATATCTTTTACCAATCAGTGTTCATGTCAAAAGTACATTTAATTTCATATAATAAATAAAATTGTAATACACAGTGTTAGCATTCAATATATTAATTATATATATAATCAATGATATTATGGCTAGTCATAATTATGGGGGATTAGGGTGTGCGAATTTGTTTAATGGAGGGAGAGGTCTTTCTATAGTTTTGAAACAAAAAATAGTTATTTCGACTGAAAATAAATTATGGCAATGTTGGCAGTTTTCTTAAATATATGTATATATTTAGAATTTATTTTTGATTTATATTAGCTTTAAGAGAATAAATACTCAAATTTGCTGTCTTTCTTATAAATGCAAGACCTAGCAAATTTGCATGCACCAGAGACAATTTTGTGTTGTTAATTTTAATGTGTGGCCTATAATCAAACCTAAAGGTGAGATTATCTGGGTTAAGGTGTCAAGTTTTACTAATTTTTTTACCATATTTCAATTTTTAAGCAAGATAATATTAAGATAATTGTGGTAATTTATTTTGTATAATATAATATTTTATTTATTTTGCATTATATATCTATAATATTGTTTGTAAATAATTTCGTGGCGAGTACCCATCCAATCAGATAACGATAGTAATTCGCAATTGCTGATAAAACGTGGGCGGGGTTTTCGCACAAACTTATAGTTAAGTATTGTCGCAACCTCTGACCGTGGTCGTATGTGTGCATTATTACCGTATTACCACTTTGGTATGCGCTTTTCCGTGACCCATGGAATAAACGAATTTGTTGATACCTCTATTTTTTTTCATTTGTGTATTTTATTATCTTTTCAAACTCCAGATCAAGAGCAAATAACCCTTTATTTGTTTTGCTCCACATAATAAAATTAATAATTAAGATAATAAAATATTAACACAATTTAAAAATATTTATATCTTGCTAAAAAATTAAATTATCAAAGAAAAAAACTCTACACGGTTACAAATCGGTATACCTTCTTACATTTAAATTGTATGATTGACATTCACACAAATATTAAAATGAATAGTACATGTTTGTCTCTACTGAATGCAATTTTACTATATAATGAATGTATAAGACAGAACATTGCTCATGGATAGGCCTCTGTTTGAGAGAAACCTGGTAAGGTAGGATGTATAAAGTAATTTTTTTTTATATTATTTATAATTGCTATTAAAATTGAAACTGCCCCTGAAGTTGATGTTTGGAAAAGTATTTCTGGTAGAAAAAAAAATTAAACACAGACACATTACAACCAACACATTATTTGCTATACTTAGAATCTAAAAGTCAGTTAATAGCTTTAATAATATTTGAAACACTCAATATAACCTAAATATAATACTTTGTTTCTAAATATTTGAAATAACAAAACAAATTGATAGGATGGATGGATAGCTCCCCCATTGCATATAATAGTTTAATTTAGTATTTAATTTACTCTCCTCATTATGGATAAATATTTAGCCATGATATTAGATATTATTAGCCTAACAAGAAATATTTTCTCTCTTAGTTTAAAAATGAATTATAATTATTTTTGATAATTATGATAATTTGATATTGATGATAATAATTCAAATTAAATAATACAAATTATGTAAGTATAATTGGTTAGTATTTAGGTATAATAAATTATTTAATGTAACATTAAAAAAAAAAAGCTTATATTAATATTTATTTCTGTGCATAAAAATATGATACACATTATTAGTACACCGTATGAGTTAAAACAAAAGTTGAATTATTTTTACACCAATATTTTTAGTAGTTCCAGCCATTGAATACATATTTTCCAAATACTTTAAGTACCATAGAGGAGTGGTAGCCAAACTATGACCCTCTGGTTATTAATGATTAGCTCTCTGAACTAATTTAAATATTTGGATTTACAAAAACATTTCTTAATATTTCTTTGGGCCTTTGTGAGAATTTTTTTTTTTACTACCCCCAACAAAAACTTGGTCCGCTGTTATAAACTAATAATACTTATATGGAATTACTTCAACACCATGCAATTTATGTTGAAATAAATAAATACATTTTTGTTATGTGATATTTACTTTAGTAATTTTAAAGAGAATATTATCCAGTCATAATTTTAAATAAGTACCCATACTAAATTATCCAATTTGTTCTGTACAACTTAATTTGTTTAGAAAGCATTAAATAATAATTTTTAAGCGTTATTTATTTTACCAATTTTTATAATTTTAGGTTTTATTATTTATAATTTATAATTAATATTTTATAATTAAGAACTTAAATACAATTAAACAAGCATTAAAATTCAAATTATGAATACTAAAAAAAATATTTTTGAATAACATAATTTATTATTGCTATTTTTATCAAATTTTGTTTAAATATGGGCATAGTAGAAAGTAGAACAATTTTTACATTGTATAAAATGTTCAAATCTAATAGGACAATATAGTTTATTTATTGAAAATTAAATAAAACATCGTATTAGTTACCTATTTTAGTAAGTATACAATTATTCTATAAACTATTTTAATTGACAAATTTGTTGAAATATGTTTAACAACCCTGATACAAATTCTTGATTATTACCTTTGCTATTAATAATATGATATAATTATCATATTTTTTGTATAACTTTAAATACTTTGAAATTAGATGTTGCGTAAAATTGAAGAAGCTAAAAGATCAGTGAAACGTATAACCATAAGTACTAAGTACCAAATAGTAATTTAAATTAAATATCCACAACAATTTTTTTTAGAAACCCCAATTATTGTAAATATAAAATGTTTAGGTTATTGTTTTTGTATTTTAAATATTAATTTAAATTAATTTTAACCAGATATCATCGAAATGGGTGCATAATATTTATTTGAAAGGCTAAGTGCAGGTGATCAGCCGCATAAATTATGACACTTATGACTTAATGGAATAACACCAACTTAATTGTCAATTATGTAATGCAATTTTACAGAAATGTATTTAGGTGGAACTTAAATTCAGTTTAAGTAACACTTAAAAGCTATGCTGATTATAAAATGGTAACTAATTGTTTTAGTTTTTGGAATTATAACTTCAAACAAAAATAGAGAAACTGAGTAACAATATAAATAAAGAAAATGCTGTTATTTAACAGTTGATGGACAGTAGGCAAATAATACTGCTATAGTAACAATATTTTCAATGGTATTTTACAATAGAGAATATTTTTTTGATCCAATACATCTCAACAGGCCAATAGGCACTTTATTTTCATATTGTTCACATATATTTTTTGGAAGGTTTTAAAGTAAAAAATAAAATAAAATTTAGTGTCCATCAACATGTTAATAGTAGAGGACATACTTGTTTATTTTTTTTTCTAACCAAATTATATCAGCATAAATATAAATAATGTTGGCAATATATCATTATAATTTTGATAGTATTTTAGTGATTAAAATGAATTAAAATAATGATTTAGAAAGAAACTAATGCATTTATGCAATAATGTATTAAGAGGATTGGTCAAAACATTCTAACTAGTACACATCAAAAATAAACTTTTGTGAAGCAGCTAGAAAGATATTTAATATTACCGATTGCTGGTACGGTGCAGAAAAAATTCTACTATAATAGCAGTTCTGGTAGGCCGATTGCGAGGTTGAAAAAAATTGATTGTTAAATGAACATACCGTGGGAGTTGGAGATGAAGATATTGAGTAAGGATGTTGCTCTGGAGGACTGGTAATTGATAGCATCTTTCTTGTCCCTTATACGGCAATTACCTTCGCGTTTTGCCGTAGAAGGCTTTTCAGATGCTACACTAGCTGCACATGAATTTTGTGTGGTGTTAGTTAACACGGGTGAATTAGTTCCTTGTACTGATTTTGTATCACTTGATGAGTCTGGAACCTGATTCAAACTACTAGAAGTACTATTCAGACAAACTTCTTCAAATTCAATATTTTCTAATAAAGGAATAAATGCAATAATAAGAATATAATACATTAATATTGCTTACAAATTAATATTGTTACCTGGCTTCTCAAAACCTGTATATTTTGTTAAGACAAATTGCTCCAATAATTTGTCAACAGTCATTTCTAAACATTGTTTTTTAAATTCTACATGGACCTAAAAAAAAAAAAAACTATTTTTTAAAAATATTCACCTAGATTTTGAATTATTACTGGTGAAAAAAAAGTAGATATTAGAACATATAAGTTAATAAAAATAAGTTTTTAAGATGGCCACAAATCCATTTTACAATTGTTAACTGACCTTTCCAATTTCTTCATGGTTAGTTTCAATTAACTCTGTATACAAGTTGAGAAAGTCTTTCATTTGTTTTAAATGTGATTCCTCGACTTCTTGAAAAAGCTGCATTTAAATATAAAAATTATTAGAAAACAATAAATTTTATATGGTACCAAATTATTTTAACCTTGCAAGCCATAGACATTTTTTTTTCAAATTCTTCTTTCACAGAACTATATTTTTCAACCAATACTTTATAGTCATCTTGAGCTTTTTTTAATTTTAATTCAGCTTTTTCGATATCCTTGGCAGAAGCATTATCTTTTCTGAGTTTATCCAACTCTCCACCTTTTTGAATATATATATCTTTAGCTTTTTGTAATGCTAATGTAGTTGATTGTATGATTTGTACAGCATCTAATGTACCACTCTGTTCTTCTTTAACCTATATATTAACATTATATTATGATAAAAAGATAATTTTTATAAAAATTTATTTTAATTAATAAATTTGTAAATTTTACTAACATTTTTGTGTTTTTTATGTAATTCATCTGTATATTTACTAACATCTTTTACTAATTCGCATACTTTATGTACCATCTGTAAATGTATTGTGGAAAGTTTTTCTATGGATACTCTAAGTAATTGCCATAATGGATTAAATGTACCTGTAGTTGAAGTACTACTAGTCTGTTTAGCTAACTTTGCAAGTAATTTTGAACATGTTTCTTCAATGTTAGTTCTATGAAAAAATAATACAAATTATAAAAACAAACAAAAATACTTCACAGAATAGGGAAAGTTAATGTATATCTGTATGCAAAGATTAACCATTGTTAACGAAAAGCTGGGAACAGAATTTGGTTGCATAAGTTTTTCAAAGTCATAATATTTATGATTTGAAATACATTTTGTATATTATCTTTTCTCACAATTTTTTGCATTTATTAAGAAAAATACTAGAAAAATCAATCATTGATCTCTCTAAAGTAACACCCCAGTGAGATTTCCTTTTAGAAAAAGTTCCTGAAAATTGGAGCAAAATTTCTGATAAAAAAGTTGTTTATAAAATAAAAAATATATATGTACTCTGTTCATCGTAAGAGTAGTAGTCAGCCGCCAAGTTACGCGCATGGGCGTGGCCATCAATATGTGCACGGAGCGTTGGCTCTGTCGTCCCTGAGAGCTGTATTAGTCTACAATTGACAGCCGACTTGTATAAATAACTTGAAATGCATTTCCGCCGCCGCACAATGTATAATGAACGAAATAAAATGTACGAAAAATTGAATTTGAATGTGTGCGCGAGAAATGTTTGACGGGCAGCATCAAATGGACATGGCTCTGACCCCCGTAAGCGACAAAAACGCATCACCGCCGACTACTACTCTTACGGTGGTCAGAATATATAATATAAAACCAATACATTCCTTACTCTGTTCAGAATCTAAAAAAAGTTATTTAGGTCTCTAATAAAAAAAACTCACCTTTCTCTTAAAAAATCTGAAAGATCTTTACTAGCTATTAATCCATGTTTCATATTGTGGTACAAAATATCAAAGCCATTATTTTTGTCACCCTAAAAAAATTAATATATAATTATTTATTAAACTAACATGTTAAAATTAAATTAAGGGTAAACTAATAATATAAATTATAATACTTCTTTAAGTACTTTCCAAACAAAATAATATTGTTTTCAAATATTTTAACATTTTTGAATTTTTGAAAACTAGGTATCTGAAATGTTGACTTTTTATTTTGGTGTTATGGATACAATTTTTAAATACTTTATAAATGCTCAAACATTTGACACATGGGTCTTTAATATTTATTCTTATGACAATAGAAAAACATTACAAATCTGTAGTTAGAATTTCTTTTATAAGCATTTTAAAGATTGTGAAATCCATGAATGTTTTGTACACCACTACTAGTTAATGCTCGTAAATTTTCAAATTATAAGTATGAACCAGTGGCGAATTTATGGGAGGAGATCAGGGAGATATATCTCCCCCTCGACATTTTTTTAATAGTTATTATTTATGTGAATATCTATTTATCAAACTCAAACTTCTATACTTTACTTTTCAATTATACAAATCAAAAATATATTGGTAGGTAGCAAGTTAATAATTAAAAAATAAACCTTAACTATAAGTAATTGTTCTTATTAAAAACAAAACCTATCAGAACCACTTTAATATAAAAAAGGTTCTTCTTTTTCTTATTATTGGAATAGTACAACTAAACTAATAATATACAATATGCCAATGTTTATATGAAGATCAAATTATAAAATACTTGTTAAAAATATATAAATTTGAAATTGGATTTTTTTGTTTTTTGTTCTAGCTATAGAACCTATAGAAGGTACACATTATACAATCTTTAAAACAAAATATTTCAATATTCAATAATTCCTTTCTTGGTAAAATTCTAAGTACGCCACTGATATGAATAATGAAATTCATAAAAAAAAAGTTAAGCTATTAAAATTAAATTATTTTTATCAGTATTTGAAGTTTAAATTTATTACAAATATGAACAGTTGTAATTCATTTTATAATTTCCTACTACTACCGAAATAAAATATTCAATTTAAATTTAGATATAAACTAATTTTACTCCTTAGACCGCTAACAATCTTTTATTTTTTTTTTAAATAAACCTCACACTAAAAAATAATTCATTGTAAAAAAATTTAAAAATACAGGTATAGGTATATCATCTGGTTGAATATTGATGATCTCAAAAGGATTTATTCGTCTGAGTAGATGATTGGACAATGGTAACAAATTATTCAACTGTCAACAAAAATGATAAAACATTTTATAAGGAAGAGTGCAGACATGTTTGTGAGTCTTGGGCTCTAAAAGCAGCATGTCTTAGAAGAAAATGTTTACAAATCAGAATCGTAATAGTATAGGTAATACAGGTTAAGTAGTTTTCCAGTACCAGAGGTTCTAAAACATTTTGTTCGTGTACCATTTATATGTAATGTATCTGTCACATATCATATATTATTAAAAATTGAACTATTCATAATGTCTTAATACTTATTCCAAAGTGATTAAAATATAAGGCAGTGTTACTAAAATATAGTTAATATAAAAAATAAACATATAAAATATAGTACCAATTAGATCCATTAAAAACAATTATTAATTAATTTTACATATTGCTACCATACAACCTACCACATACTACCAGTGGTACCCACAGTTATAGAACCAGAATGCAAGTAGAACATTAAGCTAAACTACCGCCCATCGGAAAAAATTAATTTTGACTAGGTACAGTTGTAATTTTACTATTCTGGTTCAAAACAATTTGTCATCCCTCCAAGTATCATGAAATTCGACCCCCCCCCCCTCGACATTGGCCCGCCTTCAAACGCGGCTTTGTTAGTTTCTCATTTTTCCATTATTGTAAACAACGACCTACCCAAAAATAATCACAAAAATCGACAGTCATTATGCACGGCAGACGGCTGTACTGGTCATTCCAAGATCGAAGCACGAATTTTTACTATCCGTGGCGTGCGAACAACGATTTTTAACGGGGGACGGTCGTCGTCCGTGCGGTCCGTAGCTGCAGGTAGTCGGGTAGGTATGCGCTTTTTTTTCTTTTACAACAACGGAAATGGCACGGGCGAAAACGTCCGGGTGTCGATCGCCGGATGTGCCGCGACGATACTGCCTCTGCTGCTGAGAACGTGGCGTAGCGAATTCGTCTGGACGGAACAAAACTATACAAATATAACGAACATCTTTCAATAACAATAATAATAATAATAATAATATTAACAATAATAATAGAATAATACAATTAGGTTTATTAACAATAATTGTAATATGTATGAAACCGACACAAACTGATAAACGGAACGCAGCCCGAGGACGACGGGACTGATTAAAATTCGTTGCTGCTGCTGCTGCTGCTGCTGCTGCTGTCGCTATCACCGTACCGAAGCGGTTTACGCCCTCGTGACCCCGCTGCCCCGCGAACCCAAATCGCCGCCGCCATCGACGTGGGACATAGTGACTGCGAAGCGGCTCACACCCACACCGTCATGGAAGAAACCCGACAAGATATTATAATCGCCGCGAACTGCCGATAACGCAGCATTGTTATTTGTTAGTTGTTACCGAATACCGGCAACAATGAACGACCTCGTCACCGTAAACCATGTATGTTAAAATAAATACACCGTGTTTAACAAAAAATACCCGGTTGATACATTACATAGTACGTTAATAACTAGTAACAAGTTCGTTATGTTAGTAACGACGTACCTACCGTAAAATCGGCGTGACCGATGATTTCGATTACCAACAATTTGATGTTAAAACTAATTTATTTCGCCTCGCCCAGTGATCATTTCCAGAGAGTCAAAATCACTTACAACTCTCGTTATTGCAGGAATAGGAGTTTTAAACCAGTGCCACGAATCGGTTTACTTGACTCGGTTCAAACTAATGGGTCAACTCCCAGGTTCCCGGATTCATTAAATTAAACACAATTCTCGTTATCACGAATCATCATAAAAGTCATTCATTACGTCAGACGCTATAACGTCATTTGTCATTACGTGATAGAATTTAACAATTAATACCTATTTGCATTGCGATACAGGCGAGTTGCTGGACTCGTGAACAAATTAACAACATTCATATTTTCCTACATATTTTGACATTTTTTTTACATAAAAAATCCGTTTTCTAGATATAACACGCAAACGATTTTCGCGTGCAATCTAGTTGATTCATAGAATCTGCGCAATCTTTTATCGTCGTAATAGGTATTTGGAAATGTGTGTGTGTGTGTGTGACAATTTCTGGAAAAATATCTACAAAATCTTATATTTCTCTAAACTCGGGATATGAATACCTACATTAATTTCCGGTGTTCATAATAGTAAATATAATTGATGTACAGAGCGTTTGACGTTCGCTTATAATACGGCCAAGCTTTTACATTCTACACGATAATTGTGCACAGTCTACATCGCATTGTCAAAATTCCTGTAAAATTACGCTAATATAACGTCTATTGCGGTAAGTACCGCAGTAATAGTTAAGAAATTTAAAAAATTACAAGTTTTCACGCCCAATACCCCAAAATATAGGTATATAATTTGTCAAAACAAATACGAGTAGTAACCATTTTAATTTTGTTACTACTGTAGACAATTAATTTAAATAAATCTGTATTCGTAAAAATTGAATGATTATATAATTTGAGTGGTAAAGACAGTAAAGACAATTAAGCTGTAGTTAAAATAATGTATGTATCCCATATAGGTATTTTTGATTCCGGGCGAAGCGAGAAATGTGGGTATTGGTTTTACAATCATGTTTATAATTATTTTTTGTATTATCTGTAAACAATTTTTCTACCAGAAATCTTGCTCCGGTGTATCATGTGTAGCACGTTTTCTGAAAGGAAATTTTATCCAGCGCCCTTTTAGACGAACACAGTTTTTTTCCACAACACATCACTGGAAATCCCAGCTAGCGCGCCCGCAGGATAAAATCCCACACGGCGCAAAACGTTCTACTCTAGAAATGTTTCATATTGTTACGGTGAAAACAGTGTAATGGCATTATGCGTTATAAAAGTATATTATACAGTTGAAAATCCCAGATGGGGGCAAAGGCCCGTTTTGCTCCCCCCCTGCGGACGCCATTGAATCCGAGCTGCACATTTTACATTTCGATTTTTGTATATTATTCATTGGACTCTAAAACACATTATTTTAAGCATCGCACGCTGAACGAGTGTCACCGGTGGGACGAGATTAATACTAAACATAAAAAAAAACTGCAGTTTTACCACGTATTAAAAAATTATTACGCCTCCTTGAAATGTTGCCCCCCCTCCCCCCGATCCCCTACATAAAATACGTCCGTGGACGTAAATTTTTTTAAATAACACCCGTAGTTCGGCCGAAAGCCCGCTAGTGTTTTGATAACACGAGCATACTGTGCGGGGTGACTGTCGTTTCGGTCGAAAATATCGTAAGTACCTACGATTGGCGTTGACCTACCCGTGCAGTAAAATATATTATAGATACCTACTAACAAAGCGCAACGCAGTCGAACGAATAATTCGCGCACGGATCGGTTGCGCTTTTCGTGCATTTTTTCTTTTTCTGTTGACAAATATTCTATAGTGGTTTATTTCATTGTAAAATTGGAAAATGATTATTTCGATTTATAATTATCATTGCGCATCTAAATGTATACAGAAAACCAACAATGCTTATTAAAATATTTTCCTAGAGGCACGTCGATTTATTTTTTTTGTATAATCAATTTGAGGAGTATTCGTTGCCAATTTAATTTTGTTTTTCGTATCAGAACACAGAATACCATTATTTTTCTTTCTTTTTTTTCCCTACCTTATTTTTACTACAAGTTCAACTCAAAATTGTTCATAGTCATAAATATTTATTAATCTATTATTCGAATTCATCACAATATGACATCATATTATACCGATATAATATTTACCGGCTATCATACATCACGCGTGTCAGGACGTATGAAGATAAAATATTAAATAGAAAATATTTAGTAGGTATAGTAGGTATCTATGGGGAAACGCTAGAGATAAAATATTTGGTCGGGCATAGACAGTTAGTACCGCGATAAACAAAACTGAAAAAATACCTTTACCACTGTAACACTGCATAGTGTATACCCAGTTGAAAGTTTTTTTCTAAATTAATTAATTTCGACTTTGGCATAAAATCACGTAGGGATATATTATTATAGAGATACCTATTGATAATCCGAGAGGGGGCGGTTGGAAAATGGAACCACATTTTATCTACCTGTTTCGTTAACAATATTTTTGTACATTATATTACCTTGAGATTGGGCCACAAATGTATAATACAAAAATTTTAAGTATATTAAAATGCATAATATAAAATACAATATCTATAAAATAAGTCAAATAATTATTAATTTTTTCTCTTACACAAAAGTAATTATATTCAATTTTTTTTTTTTTTAATAAATATAAAATTAGTCAAGTAATTTTTTTAAAAATAATCTGATACAGATTGCTTTGCACAGTATTCAAAAGTGTCATCAACACAAATCGATAATAGCGAACATATAAGAAATTTAAATTTGTAATCGTGAAAAAAATTATAATATGGTTTAAAATAGTGATGTCAAATAGAGGTTTTTCTTTTGTCAAATCTAAAATGTATTGAAATATAGTGGCTCAATTACCGGATTCAATATTAAACAAATCGTTTAAAATAGTAGCCCAATCACCAGGTCTACCTGCTATAAATGTAAGATTTTAGTGGCCTAATTAGCGTATACCTTTTTGAAAAAAAGGTTCATTATGGCCCAATTCCAGGACGTTCCCGGGCGGAACCTCTTTCTCCCAAAATTACTTTTCTCTTTTCGCCCAAATTATTCGCCCACTCTTTTCGTTCGCTGTTTTACGTTCAAAATTTTGGGAACCATGTATATTATTACTTCTTACGTATTTTTCAAGGTTTGTACAAAATATTTTAATAAAAACATTTAGTATTACCCAGAGAGCACCACGAGAAGGCGGCTTCTTTTACTCTCCAAAAGTTGTTGTGTTTAAAATGTTAAATGATATAGGTATTTATTATTTTATCATTTTTTATGACGTCGTTCAAAAAAAAATATTTTCAGATGTGTTTGCATTCTATTAATGTGGCGGCGTGAATGAGGTTAAACTGACGCAATCACGTCACGAAAATAATGATTGGTAGATAAAGAATATTGATGTTTATGGTTGAGTAGATACAAGATACTTGAGGTACATTGTGTAGTACATGATCGAAGACATTTTATTCGTTAGATTGAAATATAAAAAGAGCTGATACGGGGGAAAAGAGCGGCCACTGTTTAACTTGACGAAAGACGGGTATTTATAACCGAATTACAGGAAAAACATCCAAAAATTAAAATTCCTTAAAAGCTCAAAATTGCCAAAAAAAGTTTTGTCGATGATACCGTAAGAAAGTAAATCCAGAAGTCAACAAAAAAGATGTATTTAAAGATGTCGATTAAATCATTTTTTCTGATAGAAAACGTCGTCCGTGTTTTTATAAAATAATGAAATCGTGAAATTGTACGTTTTTCTACGTTCTTTCCCACTTGAGTGCTTTTATTTAAAAAATGGCGTCGAAAATTAAAAAAATAATCTCCCAGTACCATCTAGACAACTTAAGCTTTCAGAAAAATTGTTTTACGTAAAAATCGGAGCAATTTTACTAGGAAAAAACGTGTGTCCACAGATTAGAATAAAAAAGAAAAAGAAATAAAAAGCATTGTAAAACCAATAGCTATCTCGCTACGCTCGGAATTTAAAATCATGAAAGTTTACAAACCGATCTCTGACATGGTAAACGTTTTCTACCAGAAAAAATGATTGAATCGAAAAATCACAATATATCATTTTTTTTGTATTTTTGATTTACTTTTTTAAGGTATCATTTCCAAAACTTTTGAGCCACTTTTGAACTTTAAAGGAATTTAAATTTTTGGGAGTTTTTGCTGTAATTCGGTTATAAATACACGTAGAGACTTGAAACTTGGTAACAATACTTCTGTTAGACTAATCTAGACGTGGTAAAATTTCCAAAATGATTGGACGACTTTTTTTTTTAATAAGCGTTTTGAAATCAAATTTAAACGAAAATTGCAAAAAAAAAAATACGGCAATTCAAATTATGTATTACCGAGCTGCGCTCGCCGCCGCTCCGAATCGTCTTTCGTCAAGCAATGGTTTATCGTTGCTTACAGATATAAATGAAATAACCTTATGTATCCTAACTTCCTGACTTTTCACCTACAAAAGAGGCCGCTCCCATCCCCATTTAGCTCTTTTTTATATTTTGTGTTTATATAAAAAAAGAGTGGGTGGGTGTGTGTGGAAAAATTTTACTGTGTCATTGAAATAATAAGTTCATGTCGCCACTGTATGTATGTATATAGTTGTATAGCATTGATTTAATTAATTCAAATTGAGTCATTTTTCCATTTTTGTATATAATTCAATGTTTTCTCTATTTTTTAATGCACGTACTTTTGATTGTCTATCTTCAGGACATTTTTTTTAAGTTAATACTATTTAATTTAATACATATACATTAATTTGAACTTCTTATATTATGGTCATATCTATTGGTGGTGAACTACAATAAAAACTTTTATTAAAAAATGTATGAAATGGCTCGGACGCATTTATTGTTCTAGTTAATTCTGAAGAGTTAGCTAGAGTTAGCATATCTTTGGCGGAAATGGACTATCATCGCGGAAGTACATCATTGTGTCAGTTAAATAGTTACAGTATTTTGTTAATTTATTATTTTGAGGACAGTCAGATAATACATTTTTAACAAAACAATCGCCAATCTCTTCAGGATTTAAATGCATATACAAAATAGAGAAAACATTGAATTATATACAAAAATGGAAAAATGACTCAATTTGAATTCATTAAATCAATGTCATACAACAATATACCAAATATTCTCCTTGTATACAGTCTTTATTTCAGCACTGTCAATTGACTCATGAACTTCATTTATTTATGTAGGATTAGGAGGAAGAACTTTTGTACGAATTTTAATACAATAAATATATTTTTACTTAATCGTTTAAAATCACCTATGTTTAAATTTGATAATGCATCTTTTTGGACAATTTTTTTAAGTACAATTTTTTCCCTCTTGTATGGAGATCTTTTAAAGTTGTTTGTTTGCATGCTGTGTTCATAATATGACAACTAATATTGGATTTATTATATTAATCATGATTATGTTCTCCGGCTGTAGAAATAAGCTAATTGTTTTTGTGTCTGTGTAAAACTTAGCGTCGCATGCTCTCGTTACATATCTTCAACGGGCGGAGTCATCCTTTTTGTTCGTTAAACCATTCAATTTAAATTTAATTAATTAATTAAAATTTAAAATTAATATAGAGCACCATACGGCCTCCCCGTTTACTTTCTATGAACTCCATTTAACAAAATAATGAATTAATATATGTATTTCTGAAAAAAACAACAATAAACTAATTTGACAAAAAGCATTCTCGTACCAGTTGCACCGAATGACTAACCTCTCATAAATAATATATTTCGAACCAACAGAATGACAATAACAATAAATTTACTGGAAAACAAATATCTATAACATAATATAATCAATAATATTACATAATTATACCTAATCGTGTATATTTTTTCGATTTCGTAAATCAATATTGTTAAAACTCAACTGTAAATACAAATAAACTAAAATATATAACACCATTGTCCTGGTTTAAGTTTATAAGTTTATAATAGTTCTATGGGTAATGCTAAATGGCTTTATAAAATATTTTGTATACAAATAGTGAAAAATATGTAAGAAGTAATGTAAATGGTTTTGATAAATGGTTCCTAAAATGTTGAAAGTTAAACCACGGACGAAAAGAGTATATTTGTTAACATTTGTTTAATGTAAATTTAATTAATATGAACGCTAAGGTCTCGTGGGCTCCCATTCGGGCCCATTATTCTTCTCTGAAATAAAATAAATAAATAAATAAATATTTAATTTGGACGAAAAGAGAAAGGTCAGACTAGAGGAGACTCGCCGGATAATCCATAGGGACGTGTTTAACTAATAGAGTTTAAAAGCTATTTTTGAGGATTTAAAAACCTATCTCAGGCATTTATATTTGACGACCGAATTACACTACTTTACTATTTTATACATTGAATATTTTTATTTGATGTATCGGTATAATATTATACATCACATATTATATAGGTAACTGTTAACTGATAGCATTTATCGAATATTAAAACATTTAAAACACGCGTTAATAACATAATTATTATTTATTATATCAACTTAATTGTATAGACATATTACAGACAAATCGTAAATATATTATTTTTTTTTTTTTTTGTATACATTTACTTTTATACTTACCTTTAACCTTAATAATTAACTACCTATTATAGTATATTAAATATAGTAGGTACTAGTATAGTAGTTAGGTACCTATATTATTTTATAATATTATCTTCATTATACGAATGGATAACAAACATCTCGTACGCAATGAGTTACAAATGTACAACATGTGATATTATATTATACGTATATAATTCATTCACTTGCGTGGGTTTTATAGCGAATAGAAGCAATCATCGTGATTGCTAAGTACATTAGTAATATATATATACATAAATAAATTTAAAAAAAACACTGGTTAAAAACTAAAAATCAATTAAATCGAATTATTAAAAAATTATAATTGTTAATAAGTATATTAACTATGTATATATAGGTATTATATAGAATGTTGCTATTTTTTATGGTCTTTACTCTTATCTATTTTGTTTTCACGTCTTACAAACAAATATATTATAAATATTCATTCAAATACTTTTAACAGAAACTAAATGAAGTCCACCAAAACATAACTATTATTATAAAAAATATAATATATAGCAATAGCGTTTCGTAACTAAACGTCTGTCAAACAAATAAAACATTGTACCAGCAATTATTAAAATATATACTATTATATGAGGTAACATTAATATTTTCATATGCCGTTATAAATTGTTAATAATGATATTGGTGACAATCTAGCTTGTAATGTTGGTTGTAATATTGTGTATGTATATACACTGTATTACAGTAGTATAATTCCCACAGAGTACACTAATAATATTATACAATTATATACGTTGTTTGCACTCAACATTTTGTTAAAAAACCACGGGTATAGCTCCCAAATAGTTTTTTTAAAAAAAAAATCCGTCATGATATGTTATATGAATAATGATTCATACCACTTATATTATCACTAAATTAAAATTGTATGTATTTTAGTAATTATTATAATTGAAATTTTTACAATTTTCTTACAATATTCTTTAAATAAATTAAACAAAGGTATTATAAAAAAAATTACTTTGTGTTAATTATTTTTATAGTGTTTTCAAAACAATGTTTTGTGACAGTTGTATTTTGTAAGTTAAAATCGTTAGAGAGGGAACTTTTGAACCCCTTTATTATTTTTGATTTTTCTAAATATTTTTAAAGTAATTTTTTGCCATTTTAAAGCGTTTTTTTGTGGATTTTAAGTGCATATAAATTTGGTCCACAATTATAAAACTTAAGTAAATAAATTAGGTAGCACCTATTTAAATAACGTGATTTATATTTACATCCACCCATCTGTTTTTGGTTATTATTTCGTTGAAAAATCGAAACTATTTGTTTATACGATATTTTCGTGAAGTTCAATAAATACACAATCATTAAAGTGAATGATTGCAATAATACGTGTCTTATATGGTAAATTAGTAATATTGGCATCCATCATAAGTCATCCTATTATATTACACTGATACAATAATAATGACATTTGCTAATGAAAATTATGTATATTATTGCTACCATTTAGTTTGACGTTTTCGACTTTACGATATTATGTTTGATTTTATTGAATTATGTTTACTGCATTATACGACTGGAATTTTAACGAATTGTAGATAAAACATATTGTTATATTTATCGTCACATACCTATACGTAAAATATCACGGGCCGGACTCGATAAATTATTTGTAGAATAAAAAACAAACACGATTACGAATTGAGATTAAAAAAAAATAACACACTATATTGTTAAATGTATACTGTACGTGTATAAATCAGGGCGGAATTTGGTTAAATAATTTTTTGTTGATAAATTTTAAATAATAATATTGTATTAAATAGTAACCATAAAATAAATTATGGCCCATCATAAATTTGAACTTATAACTGGGTTATAATAATTAATTATACAACTTTTATTCGCATTGCATAAAACTGAAAAATTCGAACATTTCAAACAGCCATTAGATAATAAAGTAAAAAAAAAAAACGGGAATTTTCGGTGAAAATATCAAGTCTACGTTTATTTTTCACTAAATATTACAACTGAAAAACAAAATCAAAATTAACAGAAAACAAATACCAAATACCCAAAAACTGATACCTACATTTCATAGATTTTCCCGTTATTTTTTTTCAGTTTTTCATATTTGTTGAGAAAACTCCTAGGAGAATTGAAAAATGTCCTCCTTAAATTACTTTGGAGAAAAAATTTCATTTCAGAAAATAAGCTACACTTGATAAGTAGAAAATGTTGCACAACGAGGGGTATTTTTCGATAACCGCACGCTTTCAAAAACGTCGTCGTTCAAAACCGTACACATTTTACTTTATGTCTTATCAGAAGTGGTTTTACCCAACAAAAAGAGGGTTATTTTCAAAAAATTAATACTCCTTTACGGGTTTGGTTAGACCATACAAAATTTAGAATCAGAAATTTAGATAAACAAGAAAAAAATCAATAACAACCTAAAACTGTTCTCAATTAATTGTTTAATAAATATTATTATAATTAATTTTAAAATTTTTTCTTTATTTTAACATAGTAACCTTTTACAAAAAAAAAGAATATTCTTTTCATTAGATTTAGTACGTATTTCATGAAATACTTATTGAAACGTTCTTAATATAATTTTAATTAGAAGGTTATGAGAGTTTATTGACATGAGATTATAAGAATTTTATAGGCAAACATTATCAAAATATGTAAACATAATTGTATGGGAATGATAAGAGGTAAAGTTATAAGAACATTTTGAAGTAATCTTGTAAGAATTTTGTGAAATAATGTTAAGTAAATGTTACTTTTGTGACCAAATAATTTTGTCACAATATTATAGGAACATTGAATAACTATGTGAATATGAGTATGCAAGTTTCTCACAAGGTTATTATTCAAATAAAAACGTTCTTACAATTTTCTATTAAAATTAGATTACTGTCTGGGTTGTTGCACCTATGTTGTATTGGTTTATTAATTAATTGGTTAATTAATGTCACCTAATTTATAATATTCATAAACGCAAAAAATGTTTTTAAGTCGGAACACTATGTTTCACACGCCACACTTTTAGGTAAAAACAAATCGATTTGTCTTTGTGTCCCGTAAATAATAAATACACATTTTATTTCATTGAAATAGGTTGCGGATAAAATGGCCCAGGCCCTCGTCATTAGTTTCGCCGGCCACCAACCGGTCTCGTTCCTCGACTATGGCATTCAGTTTTCTTTCGAGACTGTAAACACTGGCCAACAGGGAAGCCGCGTGCAAAACGAGCTCATTATTGCTGTCGATCCGGACTGCGGAATCGTTGTCTTTATCAGCGTCCGCGACAGCAGCGTCTATCATCACAGTGGTCACTGCCACTCTTTTCATTAGGTCTGCGTAACGCTTCTCCATGTCCCTCCGGGTGTGCGCCGGCATCCGTTGGCGGGCCAACGACTTGGCGGACCTCAGGGCGGCCACCCGCATCCGCAGCAAGGCCTTGTAGCCCCTCCTCAAAGCTTTCTTCGTCGACGATCTGTCGTACGCGTCACCGCTACCAATTTTTGAGTCCAGTGTTGCCAGTACTGATGATTCTTCACCAGAAATGGTATCTAATGAAACTTTCTGGCGTTTAGTGAAATATTTCCTAAAATAATATGAAATATGGTGATTTATCAATACGTACACTGTACAGGTTTAGATACCTATAATACAAATATTCCAACCAAATTTTTTTGGTTGAATATGTATATAATTATTTGATTTTGATTACACTTGTATTATGCGTAATTATTACGTATATTACAATAACTATAGATTTCTAACTGCTATTACACACTAATGTAAATTAATCACAATAATATCAATATCACACTTATGTTTTTGGTAATTAAAAATGCTGGTATTCTAACCGGAACCTATTGAAAATATTAAATCTAAACAGGAACCGATATTTGTTAGAAGATAATTTGTCGGTTCCAATTTTATTTACCTATTTATTTTTTATTTACATATAATAATATGTAGGTATATGTAGGTTATAAATAGGTATATACGAGTGTTTATATTTTTTATAACTCTGTAATAGTATAATCTGACAGGTTCAGAAAACGATAAAAATCTATGAAATTATCAAAATATGAATATTTACCTATATGAATAATAAATATTGTTATTAGTTCATCGGTTTGTAAAATCAAAGAATCGTCGTAGAGTGGTGTAAAAACTGTTATGTAGACTACGACAATGTAGGTCATTTTAAAACCAGACTTAATTTTCAATATGTTTTTACAGTTTTTAACATTTTCAAACATTTTATGAAATTTAAGTATAATTTTTCAAAATGGAGACTGAGAATTATAAATTTGTACAAACAGAATAGCAATTTGTTGTTATTGATGCAATTTTTAAGTCGATAGATGTATTGTAAAAATGACGTCTAAGAAAATGGAGTTGGGTGTAGCCACTGATATAAGTATTTAATGTAAACCTGTACGATAAACTATTGCTAACAAAAAAGTTATTCTGAACGAAGTTCTGTTAATAATGCTGCTTTGCCAACAATATATATGTTATATTAGGTAAAATTCTAATTATTCCAATTTCAAAATTAAAATAGATCCCGTTTTATCTACGTTTTTCCAGTTTTTTTTTTCGGTTTTTGGCATTTAATGAGAAAACTCTTGAGAAAATCGAAAAATGAAGTCCTTAAAGTACCTCCCCATAGTGATTTATTTTTAGAAAAAATACACCACATAAAATTCAGAGCAAGATCTTTGGTAGAAAAGTTGTCTACAGAACAAAAAATAAAAAATAAACATCTTTGTAAAATTATAAGCTTCACAGCTTTACTCAGAATCTAAAAGTGGGATGTTGGAATAACGTTACATTAGCACTACCACAGTAAACATCAATTTTCACGGGTTCTAAACGTGGTGTACACATTTAGAATTAGCGATTATAAAATGTGTACAGATTGAATAACGATTGTTGGTAAATATTTTGAATGAAATTTCAATTTGGGGATGCTAATGTAACAGACCTGATTTTTGACATAATCATTTGGTGATTTTGGAATTTCTGACCTATCAACATTGTTCGAGTCTGTCATTTGGTCCATCGTGTTTATCCGTCGTCGTTGTCGTCACCGTCACTTGGTTTTCGTTTCTACTGTAGATGCTGAATGTTGTTCGCCCGGAGTCACCATAACGTAATCAAAATAAAGACCTATCTATTATACATTATAAAACACTGTTTTATATACACAATCTTAAAATATATTATGATGTGTCAGGAGTCATGGATACCGGGCGTGATAGTTCCGGACCCAATAATATTATGAATTATATAATAAGACGATGTCAAACATCCAATATTTTAGAAAACATGTGCAGGTAATTTTAAAAAAAGTTTGAAAAAATGTATCATTTCACAAATAATCAAATTCATTTTTAAATAAATTTAAAAGTGTATTCAATTTATTTAAAACTATGTTCTTGCAAAACATAGTTAAATGTAATATTTTATAGTTTTTAAAAAACTCTTGTGCAAATTTTTTTTCACGAAATGTGTACATAATCTGGACCTTTTGGCGTATAAAGAATGTATGATAAATTAATGTACAGCAGGTAAAATTTTTGATAGAAGAAAGCCATCTAGTATTGGCACTACCTTATTTGTTATTTATATTTTAATTACTAGTTTAGAAGATCACAACACCAATTATTTCTTTGAAGCCCTCTCTGAAAGGTCACCAGTCACTCAGAAACCATCTTAAAGTTGATGATCGGAACAAGCTCTTTGTTCGAAAAGTGATTTAAACAATAAACTCGTTTCAACCAAAATCTAAATCGATATCAACCAATTTTTCATTTTAGATTTTGAGTGGAGCGAGTTTGGTTTTACAATAATGTTGATTTTTTTTTATGTGAACACTCTTTCTACCAGAAAGCATACTCCGATTATCAAGTATAGCACCTTTTCTGAAAGGAAATGTTCTCTGGGTGGTATTTAAAAAAAATCATTTTTTGAAATTTTCATTAATATTTAAGATAATGATGAAAACCTGGATATTAAGTTTAGAAGAGATTAAAAGATTAAAAATAAGGTTGTCATTGGCAACCGTTTCTATTTATTTTTTGTTATTATTAAGTTTTAGGTTCTTATTTAATTATTGGCTTAACAACAAATCAACATTATATAAAATTAACTTTAGCTTATAAACAGTAATAATATAATAAAAATAAAAATGTTTAACAAGTATAAATTTAAATATATAAATAGAATAATAGAACAATATCGCGAAATATGTATTGTATCCAGATAAACCATTTCTTGACCATATGCATAATCACATTTTTGATAGTTTGGTAAAAATAATTATACTTTGAATTTTCGGGGGGGGGGCTATGAGCCAGGGTAAATTTAAGGTGGGCTCGGCCTACCCAGGTCTCCCTGGCTACCTGCCTGGTGCTAAGCGAATTAGCAGCCAGATGTTTTAACTTTTGGAACCTCAAGATCTTACTGTCAAAATGTATGAATAATTATAATGATGCTACAAACAAATTGACATAAATCCATAAGACATATCTGCTAAATGAAAAACTTAAAAATCTGTGGTGTGAGTACCTAGGTATCAACCAAAAAGTGGGAAGAATAAATAAGTGATGACTTAAATATATGATTTAAATGCAATTAAAACATTGGAGAAGTGTGATTTGAGAAGTTATTTTTCCTCTCATTTATATTCTTCTTAAAATTCACTCTTCCTGTATTGTGTGGAACGTTCCTTTTTAACATTAAAGCGCTTGAAGACATATTTAGGAAACACTATTATGGTCAAGAGTGACTAACTGGACCAGCTCTTTTAAATATTTGTAGAGATATCGTTGATTCTTTACAAATAGAGAACAAACTAACATAACGTTAATTTTTAAAAATAATTTTAATTGTATTTTATTAATATAACATACCTACCTATATTTGTATTTGTTTTTTTTACACATTAGCCTATTACTAATAATTTAAAGTTGAAACTCCTTTCATTAATAATCTATACTTATTACAATATATACCGACAAATTTAGAGCTAGTATAATAACCAATAGGTACCTATACTGGTTATACTTGTATTTTCTTCGAAAAATAATAAACTATAGGATAAATAGCTGGTTTAGGTAAAAAGCGAGTAATAACTCCTAAATGGTTTAGGTACCTATTAGCATTGATATAGTAGAATAAATGGTACAAGGTATTGTTAATAAATGGAAGTAGTTGGTATAATCACAATGTTGGGCACACAACAGTTAAAAAGTTGATTTTTAACCAAATTTATTTTAATATAATCTAAAAAAAAAATATTTTAATACATATTACCGGTTTATATTAATATTCCCAATTGCTCAATTTTTAAATTTTTTTGGTTTTGACTTTTGGTTATAGGTACTAGTGTAATACAAAATTAAAGTCCAATATGTACCTTATATGAAGTTGTTTTTTTCCATAAAAAAAAAAATACATTGCTATCAGATGTCTTTTCAAAGCAAGATAGTTCAACCTGTAAACCATGGTTTGAACAAAAAACTAGTCAGATGCCAGTATTCTTTATACAAAAATATGTGATTGAATTTTTTGATAAACTTTGTTAAAACTTTAATTTTAAATGTTAAAAATTTGTTATTAGTAGAGACCGAATTTATATGTTCTTAATTCCCCCTTTAACAGATTTATCTTTTAAATAGAATTTTCTAACACCACTAAAATGATTAGTAAAATGTTTTTTTTATTATAATATATACAATTTTATTTAAGAGAAATTATCTTTGTAGTGTAGAAATTTAATTTAATAGGTTAGAGCCATTAGAAGGGACTTTTAAATCTCTGTCATTTTTACTTTTTTGATGTTTTAAGCGCCTTTTTCTGGATTATAAGAGAATATAAATCTGGTATCTAGTTATTAGCAATTGTTAACCGTTTTTATAAACCACGAGTATGTTCTTTAATACAATCTGTATACCATTTGAATAGATACCATTAGTGAAATACCACTGATGGTAATTTACATTAGATGCGAATGGGCACAAGTAGTGTGTATATTGTTTGTTTTTTATTTGGTTTTGTGTGGATACAATTTTTTTGGTACCTTAAAAATGTTTGAAAATTGAATAAAAGATTTATCCTAAGTTGTTGTTTTTATGACACTTTAAAAATATTGAAAATTTGTAGCCACAATTTATTTTTTTATAATTATTATTATTATTATGCATTTAATGTTCAAATTTGTAAATCATAATAATCGTAGAATTTCAAAACACATTTAATGAAATTTCGTCCCTAATTTTTTTTTCATTCATAAAAGTAAAACTATTATCTATTGTGTGTTAATACTTTTGTAGTATTTGTAATGTTTAATGCTATGTACATAAAATATGTAGAAAGGTAATTAATATTTTGTTAAGTTTTAAGTAAAAAAAAATGGAACAAAAATGTGAAACAGTATAAATGAAAAATGATGGTAATAAGCAATCTACAAATTGGATAAACTATTGAGTATTTAACAAAATAAATATATTTCAATGACGAAGCGGTATTTTTGTCACACAATATTTTCCTGATTATATCTTTGTGATACATTGGATTCATAATATTTGTGACACGTAATATTTTGTAGGCTTCCACCTATACAGGTAGGCACATTCATTATCAACATTAGATTTTGTTTTTTACTTATACATTTTTCCTGTTTTCTCATTTATATTATTCTATTAATCTCTTAATAAAATATTGATTATAGCTTTTATTATATATGTTTTCCTAGGATTTAATAATAATAATAAAAATAATGATACATTTACAATTTTTTATTTAAAGTAGTACATTATATGGAAATATACTTTATGCTAACATAGGTATATTACCTAATAAAGATTCAAGTGGAGTAATTCTACACCATGGACATAAGTCCTGTTCTACTCATTTGAATAATTAATAATATAATATTGCTTGTACATAAATATTTTCAAAATATAAAAAAGTATAAAATATTGTGATTCTATCTAGATATATAATTTTTATAAATATTAATAGTTAATTCATCATAACATTTTTAATTTATAATATGGAATTATTAATTATTAGTTAATTATATTATTTAGAAATAATAAAACATACAAAATAAAAATAAAAATAAAAATAAATAATAGTTAAATATAATCAAAACCAAGTAAAAAGCTTACTTTTTTAAGTTCTGTTAAAGGAATCAATATAATCTCATAAACATTAGATTTTATACCTTCATAAATATACTAAAATTAATTTTAAACATGGGAAGTAACTGCACTAGAAACATTGACTGGTGGTAAATAAAATGATCGAATCTGACGATGTAAATCGGCTACTACCCTATCATCTTTCTCAAATGCAACAACACTTCTAGTAAATGTTATTATTCCTTGAAAAAAAAAAAAAATTAAATTAATCTAAATATAATAAATGTAAAGAATTAAATAATGTATTAAAAATAAATGTTATTCAGTGTAGGGTTTACACCCAGTTAATAAAAAAAAAAACTTTATTAGTTATTATGGTACTCATCTTGTATGCTACCTACCATATTTATTTTAATTCTATTTCATTTTATTGTGAGAAAATACATTTTAGTCATTACGATAAATAACACATTATAACAGTTGTACAAAATTATAGCTAAAGTAGCCATTATGATAACTGATAAATATTTACCAAGATCCACGATAATTTGCTTTTAGATATATTAATTTAGTCTGTGTTGTGTTAGCGTATGTGTATTTCGTTGCAAGTTTTACTTTGTAATTTTATTTAAAAAAATATAATGAATAAATCAATTGGCTATTTGTACGAGCATTTAATATTAAATGAGGAAACATGTGTTAATTATCTTCAAGAAAGAAACTTGCTGCCAGAACTTGGTAGGTGTTCCGAATTAAAAGACGGTGTTATTTGTGGAAGCATGTTGAAATAATACCAAAAAAATAATCATAAAAGGGAATCAAATGGTGATTTATTAAAAACTACTAATTTACAATGTCAGAAAAAAGGTTGCCAAACTTATCACTCTTTAAGAAAAGGTAGTTAAGTAGCTTACTATATCAACAAAGTAGCAGTAGATAGCATACTAGACGAGTACTGTTATTATTATGCATTAATTACCTTCCCGTCCTTCTGGAAGTCCATATTTTTTTATAACATCTATTTGAGTATTAACAACAATTGGATAGACATATTGCATAACTTTTAGCATATCATTGCCAGCCTTATTTTTAGCATCTTCTAAATTCAATGCATTTTCACAGGTCGTAAGAGATTCCAATATTTCCGCCAAAATAACTAAAATATACACACAATTCAAATCAAATTTAATTTTAATAGTATTAAAATTAATTATAAAGATAATTATTCAAATAAAATAAAATACATATTAAGTAATGATTTTATAGTCCAAGCCAAAAAACAAAAATAAGTTTTATACCTAGGTACAGGGTTGAGCAGTATCTTAAACAAAATATTGTAATCTGAAATTGATGTATCTAGTATCTAGATACTCATTATGAAACATCTTTTGCATAGTTTGCATCAGTCATTTCTTACCCTGGATTTTTAAAAAATCTTTTAGAATTTCAAAAAATATTTCAAACAAATAACAATTGCATTTTTAAGATGAAGCATGTGTAAACAATTTAATCAATATTTTAATGTACTGAGCATCTAATATATAAATACCTACATAAAATGTAAATATTGAGTACCTATCTTGTATCTAGATACTGAAAATCAATGCATGAAGTATCTAGATACTCATTTTTAAGTATACATCCCTGCCTAAGTACCTACATAAAGTTTAAAACTATTAAGAGTTGAATTTAAAGTTTAAAATATGATTTTTTTTTGTGTTTTAATAAAATTGAAGTTAAATATTACTTATATTAGACATCTTTAATTAGTACTTTCCTGTTATAGGAAACTAACGCTATTATCCAAGACTACCTCCGTTATCACAACTATCACTTCTAGCGTCGCAATAAATAATTAATAATAAATCATGTTGAATAAACATTTAATTTTTGTATAAATTCCATATATTATTATAACTTTTATTAAAACATTAAACATCTTATACAGTAGTGATAATTATTATTATTTTATTTATGGATTTACCATTTTTGTTCGTGTTGTCAATAATATTATTCTTTGTATTATTTTTTTAGTATTTTCACTATTTTCAGTCTATCTGTGACTGTACATCGAGCAAAGCGTGTACTGTGTACGGCTTATAAAATATATTATGAATGATTAATCACTGTGTATTTAAATTTTTTTTTTTTTATATAATTCAAAAGTGGTCATCCCCACAATATATATTAAACAAATGATCAAATAATTAAATATGATTTGTTAATATAAATAAAAATAAGATAGCCTGTGAAAATAGTAAAGTAGTTAAATTTTGAAATTCGGTTTTGATTAGATAACAGGATTGTGATGTTTCACAAAACATAGTAGTCTCATATAATAGGAAACTACCCTTTAATATTAACATAATATTATTCAATAATATTTTATAGTTTTTTTAAATCACTTAATAGAATAACGTGAAACTGTAGGCAATTTAAAATAACCAAAATCATATTTAATATTAAATAACTGTAGTACTAAAAGATTCTAAGTATTATACAGTACTTATATAAAGGTTCCCACACTATTAATTACCTCTAATAGTATTTGAGTCCAGTTGTAGTGACGTCATCATTACTGTTTTTTTTTTTAAAAATAATTGAACAAAGAATTTAAACGTAAAAGGAGTATATTATTTTACAAAATTATAATAATAATTTTTAGTAAGATACTTCTGTAGTTCTATTTGACCTTATCTCATTAGTCACTATCTATAACCATAAAACGTACCTTATTACCAATGTAGATAATAAACCTTGACTTACCATGGTCTTGGTATGCATCAAACAAAAACGGATTGTTTGGTAATCTGGTTGTAAACAAAATTACTTATGGTTTATATCAAGTTTAAATATGTCTATGGTGCAAACAAATTAATTATAAATAAAAAATTATTAATTAATACCCTTTTGTTTTCATTTAGTAAAGGGGCCAAGGCGGGTTTCCGACCTTTTATTTAAAATCAAAAGTTATCAATTGATGGATCGAATCATGGACGCGACGAAAACGACGCGATGATTGACTGGTTAAACGCGATATGGGTATAGTCATTTTTAGTACCACCAGAATAGCTTTCAGTATTTTTCATTTAATGTCAAGTTATTAATCATTGTTTTAAAATCGCGTCGCGTGAATTCCAATTGACTCTTTGACATCTTCCTCAGTTTGGCAAAAATAAATAGGTTATCGAGTAAGTATGTAATTTCATTTGCTTTTGTTATTTAATTTTTTTTGATAGTCCGCATTACGCACGTTACGTAAAAAATATTAGGAATTTTAGGTTTTTATAGGCTTTTATGTTGCTCATAACACTGTTTTTTCGGATAGGTATAATGTACTTATAATTTGTTTCATGTACATTAAGTATTAACATCAAATTAAAGAATTTTTAATAATCCTCGCGTTGAGGGTTTTTTTTTATTTGTTAAACAACAAAATGTAATATTATTATTCAAACGACAACAATAATGACGTTCTACTAGTTTTATTTAATGTATTTAGAACAATTATAAACATTATATACACAATTTTGTTGTTTTTTTAGACAAAATTCAGCTTAGGATATTAAATGCTCATTTAAAATGTTATGTGATACTTTAGAAACTTGGATATCAATGATGATATGAATATAGTCAGTTGACAGTTAGCTATACTGGCCAATTTATTCTTATTATATATATATATATATAGAGAGAGAGAGTGAGAGCAACTTTTATTGAATAAAGCGGACTTCCTGTCTAACAGGTTGCTTATAATGACACAGTATACTTATCAGGCATTCTGTTATTGGTTATAATTTGGGTCTAAGATGAAAATTATTATACATATAAATTTAGTTGGTAGTAGGTATAGGTAAATAATTACATATTTAAATCTTTAAATTTAGTAGTAAGTTGTAACTTATAAAATATAACGTAATAGACACTGTCTTAATATTGATCGCAAATCATGTTTAAATGTCTGTGTATTATATTTAACATGTCTTTCATTATTTTTAAACAGATTATTTTTAGGTCTACTTTACTGAACATATTAGTTTTGAAGAAGCCACATATTATATACATGTTATTGTGGGCAAATATATGTTTATTTATCCTCGTTTACTGCTTCATTTTGGTTAGTATTGTTTGACCCCCTGTTCTGATTTACTGATTCCGTTTCTATGATGTAGTTGACTTCTTTGTGGACTTCAAAATAACGTCTTCTGAATAGATTTGTAGAATATTAAGATGTTAGTTCTATTAAATATAAAAATTAATTAATTACTTTAGTTTTACCAAGTACAACAGTATGCCTAATATTTTGTATCACAGAAGTCAAGTAATATAAGTCATAAAATTCAAATCTATCATGAAATTATCTAGCTAGATATATAAATTTCCGTATTCCTAACATAGTTTAGGATTTATGATACCTCTTACTAGGTATACATGAATTTATTGTGTATTGGTTTGTGTTACTTAACTTGTGGTAGCTAGAAATTCTATGTCACAAATTAATTAGATTTAATGTTAACCCGTTTCGAATGTCATATTTAGGTGCGTGGAGTAAATATAAACCCCCACAGTAATAATGTTTACAACTTTATTACACTTTTGATAAATACAATAATAATATGAAACCAGAAATAGTTTATAAGTGTATTATTCAAAGTTATTAAGGCGAATAAACTTCCACATCTATTATTTTATTTCCTATGCATAATACAAAGAAGTTTAACAAATTTTTAACTATTCATATTGCATTATAATAAATAGTAGTATTCATTTATTACAGTTGATATTTGATTTACAATAATGAGTGAAGATAATGAAAAGATAGAACTTGAGCCAGGTAAGCCGACTTGTATAGAGGAATTTGATTATGAAGGACCAAGTGTATGTCCAAAATTACCTGAGGATTCAAGTAACTCTGACGGATACAAAGAAGAATTCGACAATTTTCATGATGATGATGAAGAAAAAGAAAAAACCTCGGAAAAAACAGAAATAGAAGAACCATTATTTGTTGAGGATAGAACTAGTAATTTCACTCTAGAAATAGAATTTGAGGTACATTCTGTTTGTACATTTTTAAATTTTCTATTGTTGTTTTCATGGGTTAACTATATATTATAATAGAACAAGTTAAATGATATTTATCATTTATTATTATTCTATGATAAAAAAACACAATAGTAACGTAAGTTAAAATAAAAACAAAAACCTTGTAATATTTTTATATGCATAATATATAAATAGTTAAAAATAATAACAGTTTGATCAGCATATTGTAGATCATTATATCAATATATTTAGTTTTTATTAAATTTAAATTAAAATTTACTTTTTCTATTAATTTTCAAAACCACGTGAGCATATGTTAACATTTAGGGCTTTATTTTGTTGTCCTGCTCTAAAAACAACTACATAATTAAACTTCGATTATTTTAATGAGCAGTGTAATAATCACTATGCTTAAATAATTTGTTATAATAATATCTTTTTTTATTTTGAATAAATAACTATCATTATTGTGAATTATAAATATGTACATTCAAAAATCAGTTGATATTTCTGATGGGTGTGCCACAGTTTTAAGTGGGAAGTTGGGAAAGTAGGATTTATTATGTAGTAATTTAATACAGAATTACAACAATAAAACAAAAGCCATAGAAAAAAGGATGGACATACTTTGCATGTGGGTGCAGCTACTATTGTACATGGGAATTAGGGAAGGTAGGATGCAGACAGGAATTTAATGTATATCTGTAAACACCGATAAACCATTGCAAACAAAAATTTTTTTATTGCCAAAACATCCAGGTTTTCCTCATTATCTCGAATATTAATGAGAATTTCAAAAAATTAATTTTCTTCAGTACACCTAGACATTCCCCTTCAGGAAAGATGCTATACTTGCTAATCAGAGTAAGTTTTCTGGCTGAGAAAATGTTTACATAAAAAAAAAAAAAAAATATCTTTGTAAAACTAATACATTTTTCGCTAAACTCAAAATCTGAAATGTAGTAAAATTAATAAATTATTTTTTGCTACTCTGAGAATCTAAAAAATAGTAGATGCATTTACAAGTTAAACTTTTTACAACATGTTTATTATGTCATTTGACAATGGTGTTTCAAGAATAAATAGGTAAATAGAGTATGCAATATTATTCGTAGTAAGACTAAAGGGTTAAATGTCAGACATTAAAGTTTTGGAGTTTTATGTCTCCAGTAGATTTTTACACAGCTTCTGGTATTTCTATTTATAGTATTTGCTTGAAATTTGTTATGCTCAAAACCCAATCTGTGTGGTAGTATACAGGAAAAACTATACAATTTTGTCTCTAATTCCCTAGTGTCTTGATTTAAACATAGATCTTCCAAATAGTAAGTATGTCTGACAATGTATTAACTTTGAGTCAGTTGATCAATGAAAACATAATATTCCATGGTAGGGAAAATAATTTTCATAAAAATGTGTTTATTTTTGAATTAATATATTTCTTTTGAATAATCTATTTTATAATAATATTTATAAATATAATTTTTTAGGATCCAACAGCTCATGAAAACTCTAAAACAGATACTGGTTTTAAACAAAATACTTGTTGGAATTGTAATTCAGTAAATCATGCCTTAAACAATTGTCCAAAACCCAAAAATTATAAATTAATTAATTATAATCGTAATGCATTCCATTTACAAAAAAGCCAACAACAAAGATTTGGTGGTGGTAACAGGTAATAATAATTGTTAATATTTGTAATAAAACTCATGCCAGTAAAGATTTTCTGTTAATATTAAATATATATATATATATATTTTTTAAATATATGGATAAGTATTTAGAGAAAAAAAAAATACCTAATTAAATTAAATTGTTTAGATTTAGAAAAAATCTACGTTACTTTGTTGAGGACAAGAAATTGTCAGGTTCTAATTTGATAGTTGGCAAATTAAGTGACGAATTGTTAGAAGCATTAGGATTGCCTCAAAATGGAATTCCCGCACATGTTTATAAAATGCGGGAAAATGGTTATCCAAGAGGGTGGCTTGAAGAAGCCAAAGAAGATTATTCAGGAATAACAATATTTACTGCACCTAATGAAAGTATGTAATAATTATTTTTTCATATAATTTATGTTTATTTCTTAATGATTTAAAATTTTTTTGAAATATTTTATTTTATGAAATACTTAGATAAATCAACAAACATTTTTTTGTTTCTTAAGAGTTTAAATTAATAATGAATAATTTTATTTTTTTATTCATAATACAACTTCAACTACTAAGATTATGTTTAACTTACAAAAATAAAGACTATTTAAGTTAAAAGAGTTAAGAAACAATAGTATGTTTAAATTGAGTTGTTCATGTTATATATGTATGAATATTAATTAATTATATAATATAAATAAAATTAACTATTTCTTTATTTAAAGATTTGCATACACATAATAAAGTAAAAATACAAAATTGTATTTTAATAATTTCTTAAATTGTTCAGATGAAAAGTAATATTTTGTATCAATATAATGTTATATAATAAATACAAAAAATTGTCTAGAATAAATCGGTGTGGTTTTCCCTTTAAAATTAAATCTGTCTTTTAAAAATGTGTAAATGAGTAAACCAATGTAAAAATATAACAAATTAGTTTACTTTTTTTCCATTTGGCCTAAAAGGTAGTCAATGATTACCCATCCTGGCTTGTCTCCATCACAAATTTGTTATTCTCTCCTTATTCAATTTTTAATTTTTTTTTTACATATAAGCTATTCACACACATTTTATAACTTTTATTACAATCATAACCATGCATTTTATGATGTAAACACAACCAAAATTAGTTTTTCAATGTATTGAAAATTGTCTTAATGGACACCTGTAAGAGTAACATAATAAAAAGATAGGCATTCCAATGGGAATGGATAGGTATTTCAACCTGTCTATAATGGACTCTTTTTATGGGTACAGACAGTAATATTTTTCACTAAAATCTTGATAATGGACAACTTTTTTGGTTCAAAATTAAATATATTGCAAAAATATGTACATATATACCATGTAGCAGTTTATTTTAAACACTGATCATGACAGATTACATGTTCGGTAATAAGGATAAAGTTAATTGGAGGATGGAAAACATGTATATTCAGCGTTTACTCCATATTGCTTCACTATTATTATAGTATTGTACATTTTTCTGTTCATTTTAATTTTTCTTTGCAATGCCATATTATATTATACCTGTCTATTACAGACACCTGTCTATAACAAAGACCATTTTTTGTGGTCTCATAACTGTCTATTAAATATATGTTTCACTGTATTTATGTTAATTGATTATTGGGTTAATAAATGTTATATTTGTGCCATAATAATCTATACAGTTCAATGGTAAACAATTTTATCTAATGAATACAGAGAATAAATATTAAGATACAATACTTTGATTCTATTTCCATTTAAACGAAAATGTAATTTAAATTCTTGATCTGTTAATTTTGGTACTGATAACTTGAATTTTCATCATTCTCAGAAGTCAATAGTAATTATATCTTTACTATAGTCATATCCTTAATTAATAGAATCCAGTAAATGAACAAACAAGTGAAATAGATAAATAACAATTTTTAGTTTGGGTTTTGTAAAATTATAGCATAATAATTATAAATTATAAGCAATTGAATTTACACATGTTTTCATTAATAGGCAAGAGTTGAGGCAATATAGTTGGGAATGTGTCTTTTATTTAAAAAGTACTCTTTGAACAATTTTAATTAAAAAAGTTTGGATCATTGAAAAATAATCCTAACCACTTGAGTTATATTTTGTTAATTATTATAGTATTTATGTATTATATAATATAGGTACTGGAATTTTTTAGTTTGCAATTAACAATACATTATCATGACAAAAATAAAATAGGTAATAAGGAAATTAAGTTAGGAGTGTGGGCAAACTGGTTTATTCCTGAATTTCTAATTAATTATGTTAAATATATTTACATTATGATGATACATCAGAATCAATTAAAATAACTTGTATCCCAAACTGGTTTATTCTAGGAGAATTTTGGATAAAAACCAAGTCATTTTTTTTAAATCTATGTTTTCTCTTATTAAACTATTTAATTTAAATCTCTATGTAAAGATGAGTTTTTTCTATGTATTTATCATTTGGTTTTTATATTAAGTCTATTTTAATTTTTTTTTCAACTATACAATATTAGTTAAAAGATTATAATGCTAAATCTGTAGTACTTAAATTTATATTTTTCTATTCACACATTAAATACTTATCTTTATTTTTTAATATAATTAAAAATTAACAATAATTTAATTTTCAGGTCTGCCACACCCCCGAGATGATGAGTTCTATTGCGATATAAATGTGAAAAAACTACATTTGTATCCTGGCTTTAATGCGCCTTGTCCTCCTGATGCCATTGATGTAAGATTTCATTTAATACATTTAAATTTAATAAGTACAAACCATAATTAATGCTATAGAAATCATTGTCAAACATGTTTAGTATGTTTCCTGAGTTGTTAGTACTATGTAACTTTCAAACCTTTATCAACAATGTTTGCTTAACTATAAAAAAGTTCAATTCTGCTAATCAACATTTCCTCACTCTGATGTTTATTTAAATACCATCTTTTGAATTAACATTGGTTGTATTTTTTTTTGTTCCATAATATTATAGATTTATTTTTATACACTAACAAATAAATTGAATGATTGACTTTCGCTGGTTTATCAGTTATGTAACTAACTGATATGGATTCAAAATATATTAAACTGTTGTTAAATACATTACAATTATAAGAATACTAGCTAATTGAAAAATAAAATATTGCCTATGTCAGATACTTTTTCCTTTAAATAAATGTTAAACTAATAATCTACAATAGTGATATTTTTGAGCACCTAATATTAATTATTGTTATAATAGTACATAAATCGATATGTTTTCAGAACAATTATAAATAAATATTTTTTTCATATAATATTTTATTTTTGTATAAATAATATTGTTTATTGTGTTATAATAATCACAGTTTAAAAATTACTTTTAACATACTTGCATAGTTCAAATTTGAAATTGTTGATAGATATTTTAAAATCCTAATAGAAAACCATATTTAGTGACATTTGAATGGGTATTTAATATTTATTATTGAACATTTATTCACTAGTGTTTTCTAATAAAGCTGATTAGTATTTTTTGCATAATAATGAATAATTGATAATAAGTATGTAAATAAAGTAATAAGATTGGTAGATCATGTAATTTGGAAAATCTAGTGACTTTCTGTTTAATGAGGGGGTAGGTTAACATCTAATGCACCTTTTGGTATGAGTTTGAACTCCTTAGTAACATTTCTTTTAATTAGTCTTCTAATTTATGAATCTTATTTATTAAATCTAATTAGTGATTGTTTTTATAAACAGGTTTTTCTTGTTCTGCAACAAATTTTGTTTTTAACTTGGATACAGTTCCATAGAAAACTCAGTCGGTATATGAAAAATTTTTTTTTTCAAAGTCCCAGATTTTTAGATGGTTTAAGGCTTTTTTAGGTGGAAAAGTTAGTTGAAGATAATCCTCTTAATAGATCTTCAACTACAAAGAATGATAAAAATGTTCATCCCACTGTGTCCAAGTATTAAATGAAATCAAAAACCATATCATTTCTCAAAATTGTCCACTTTTCAGAACACACAAGAAAATACAGGTTTACAATTACAATATCTAAGGGATATAGTTCAAACTAGTACTGAAAGCTCATTAGATGCTAGCCTGCCCAACCAAAAACCCATTAGTGATGCCAGATGCCAGATGCCAGATGCATGTTACATTACCAGTCTCATTACTTTATTTATACACCTACAAATTATTTAATTATTTAATCAATAATTATAATATTTTAAACATTAATTGTTAAGTTATTATTTTTTACGTATACATTTTTAAATTTGAATCTAGTTAAAAATTAAGTAATCAAATAAAATATTATTTTTAACAAATAAATTCATTAAAAAAAAAAAAAAAAATAAACCTTAACAACTTAATTATGTCATTGATACTAAAGATAAACAAACTTTCATTTTAACTCTTTATTTATGTATTTTTATTGTTCTAGGAATATGAAAAATATGGTTGTCCTCAATATGATCCTGAGCAAAGTCTTTCAAATATGGTTCAAAAATTAAGAGATCAAAAAACTGACAAAAGTTTAACAGACTCACAGGAAGATAATTTTGAAGACACTGGATTTGCATCTTCTTGTGGTAATAATAAATATTTGTATTTATTAATTTAATTTAATGTATATGTACACTAAATATAATATATTAATATTTGCAAAATATACATAAATTAATGAATTAAATAAGAAAAGACTAACATAATTTGCAGGGTTTTTATAATTTGGTAATTTGAGTGGGCCACTATTGTAGGTGAAAAGGTAAAAATTAATACCTCAAAAATGGCTTAAATATGTTTTTTTAATTTTACCATGTTTGTAATAGGTAAATACTACAACAAGGTTTTTGTCCAAATTTCATGTTTATCAATATTTTGATCTAAATTTCAGCATAAAAACTGAATTGAAAATAATAAAAACATTATTTTCATAATTTTTAAAGTTTTTCTGGTTTTAACCATTTATTATAAAAACTCCTCTGGAAACAAAAAATGACCTCTTTAAAGTACTATCTTAGGAAATTTCAGAAAATGTGCTACACTTGAAAATCAGAGCAAGATTTCTGGTAGAATTTTTATATAGAGTTTAAAAAGCAATAGAAATACGAATCATCTATATGAGTTAGGAAGGTAGAATATTACAGGGTGACTTTTATCATGAACCAGCAATTTTCTCAGTGGATTTTAAGTGAATTTGATTTTTATTCTTTTTTATCATAAAATTGGTTAAGCTTTATTTTAAAACCATTTACCCCTACTCCATGTAGTTATAGATATGCAATTCATTATCCTTCCCTACTCCTTTAGTCTAAACTTTAAATGATTTTAACTTATAAACAGTAAATCTGATATTAGTGTTATTCATATTAAAATGTCTAGAAAAATATGCTTTTATTAAAATTTGTGTTAAAAAAAAGGGGGCTTCCTATTTAAAAAACAAAAGCTAACTTATTTAAGGTATATGAAGTAGGGGTAAAAAATTAAAAATAGTTTTAAAATAAAGCTTATCTGATTTCATAATGATTAAAAAAAAAAAACAGAAAATTCACTTAAAATCCCTAAAAAAAATTGCTGGTCTATGATAAAAGAAATCACTATATATTATAAATTGGGTGGTAAAATTTCTATTGCTAATAAAAAACGATTCTGAACAAATTTAATTGACTATATTTTTGTTTTTCATCAAAATTTGAACCTATTGTTATAATTTAGAATCATTATTGATAGGCAAAAACAATATTATCTACAGAAAACAAAAAAAATTTAAAATGGGTATATGTTTTAAAAAAATTGTCTGAATGTTTTTACTATTTTAGTAAGGTTTAATATAAGTAATTGGAGGTAGATTATAGGTTCTACAATTATTTTTAACTGAAATGAAAAAAACAAAAATCCAAAATAACAGAAACTGTTTTTGAATACATTTTTTTTAATTATTAAGAATGTGTTATTACTCATAGTAAAATTAAAAAAGGATACCATCAATATCCACTAACTAGACAATTTACTAACATTAAATCATTCCTGAACTTAATTTTTAGTAGAAAAGTTGTTAACAATAAAAGAGCCAATACCAGAGATGGGTGTGGCTACTGTTGTAGGTTGGAAGTTAGGATGGCAGAATATAGAGGGGAATTTAATTTATATATATATATATGTAAAATTAATCACTGCTAATGAAAAATGATTCTAAGGGGAGCTTGGGAAATAGTGTATTGCTTTTTCTATAATGTGCATTTTCACAAAACAATGAATTTTTTCCTCACTACTCTTATAATTTAAAAGAATTTGATAATTATATTAATTAGCATTTATTAATTATTTCTTCTTTGTGAAGAAAAAAATAACTTACGATGTAGTAAAACACATTGAAAACAATCGCACTAAGACAATTTCCTGCTTTGTACTTTTATTATTTTTTTTTTTTTTGTGTAAGTAATGACTACAATGTTATATATCATTCAGTAATATTCACAATTACAGCCTCTTGGTTCAGGAATTATCAAGATTTTTAAAAAAAAAAAAAACATTAATCAGGTAATTACTGATAATATTTCTTCAGCTGATGTAACTACTATAGAGGATGATACAATACTGATTCTCTCATTAACAAATAGACTTGATAATTTTAATGAGTTAAGATGATTAGTTGCAAATAGTTCTGAAATTAGGTATATCTTAAAAGTGCATGATTTAAAAAAAAAAAGAAAAAAACATGCTTTTGATTTATTGTTAAATGTTTTATTGATAATGATTATTATTGTATCTTTATACATTTGTTAAAAAAATGTTCAAATAACAACCTTTTTAATTACAGTTTAAATCGCACATTTTTAAATGTTGGTGTGTTATTTTAACATATTGAAAATAGTTTTTAGTTATAATTTTTTTTAAAAAAAATACCTCTCCCTTACCTATATGTTATTATTTTAATAATAATTGAATTTCATTTATATATTTTTCCCTTAGAAGATATGAAAACTATGGAAGAAGACAATTCAATTGATAAATCACCCTCATCACCAGAAGATGGAGAAATTACTGAAGATGAGGACTATTCTATAGATACAAACAATACATCTATTGAACAAGATGTACCAGTAAGATAAATGATTACAATTTGATATTTATTTCTCATAGATAATAATTAATATATTTGATAGAGGAATTTTCCAAATGTGTGTGAGAGAGGAGCAAATATAATTCAAACAAATTAGAATGATTACAGTGTACTAATAGCAATTGGAAACATTCTACATTCTATATCCCTGCATAGAGTCCTGAAATTTGAATTTGTTGTTATTATTAAATGTAATAACGAATAACTAGACTGTGCAGAGATAATATTATATTGTTTACATAGTTTATAGTAATAGTAGAATTAATATATTCTATTATAACAGTGGTCTTCAACTGGTGTGTCTTTAATGGACGTAAGCTTTAAAAAAGGGTTGATAAGTCTTCTATTTAAAATTAAAAAAAATTAAAATATGCATAATTTTAATAATGTATACTTATTACTTCCACTTAGAAAAAACATTTTTTGTACTGTATTATTGTTCAGTTTGCTACTGAATTATTCTATGTGGTATGATGTGACATTGGATATAATAATTTATTATTTATTATTAGTAAACTGTACCATCTTATACTAATAGACAATAAAAATCAGGCGTGGTGTTTAGAGAGGGCATAGGGGCCATGGCTTTCCCTAGATATCAAACTAGCTATAAATAATTTCTTTCAGAAATCTGTATAGTAGTTCATAAATTATAATCATGGCCTATGCAGATAGTTGTGCTATTACATTAAGTAGTAAAGGGTCACATTGACTGACTGACATCTAGTCATTTTAGTTAAAAGTATAATTTTTGGACCAGAAGGATATTCCTTCTCCTCCCCTAGAAGCAGAACCAAATCGGCCACTGATTAGAATAAACAATCAAATTCTATTAATGTTTCTAACAATATAACTACATGAAAAGGGGTTTTCTACTATGTCCAATATTTTAAAGGCTAAAAAGAAATAAACTTTAAACAAAACATAATATGTGGATTGTATAGTACAATATTGAGATGTAGTATGTTATATAAAAACAGCTATGGTTAAATATTGCAGTATTCTTTTTCTTTTTTTTTTTTTTAACAATATATGTATTTTTTTTTTAAATATTACTTATAAAAATAATACTTTTATTTTTTCAGTAATAAAAGCACTTCTTTAATGGCATACTAAGACACTAAGGAATTTAAACTTTTTTTTTTAAATTTTCATGACTAACAACAAAGTTGACATTAGTCTTGAAAAATGTATGGTAAAAAAAAGTGGGTCTTATGTCAAAAGACCACTGTATTATAATATAATATTTTGTTGATTGTTATAGTTTAATAAATAACCTTTATCATTCTTTTGTCATAATTATACAAAAAAGTATATGTATATTTATTTTTTAGACTATATCTAATGAAACCAATGAATTGGTAGTGTCAGATGAAATAACCGATGAACAAAATAATTCAGAAGAAATCAAAAGCAGTATTGATATTTCAGAATCCATAAATGAATCCATAAATGAATCCATAAATGAATCCATAAATGAATCTCAATCAAGTCCGACTAATATAATAATTACTGAAAATGAAACACCATCTACAAGTTTAAAAAGGAAATTTGGTGAGGTAAAATCAGAAATTTTAGGTACTCCAGTTCTTAAACGTTTTTCTACATATACAAATCGACCAAACCATGAACAATTTGCAAAAGGAATGGTTGATATGATTGATCATGAAAACCTACCTCATGCAACAGGAACATTTAAAAAATTAAAAGAATTGTTAAAAGATGTCCGTAAAACATTGAGTGGTGAATTATAATAATAAATTCATTGATGATTATTTGTATATTTTTTAATACACTGATATTGTTTTAATCAATTATTCTATTTGATTAAGTATAATTGGTTCAATAACTTATCTTAAAACTAAATTTATAAACAGACTTAAAATTTATATTTCATTCACTAATTTTTAGATGTTTTATTTATTTTTATTCTTCATTTTATACTTAATTTAGTCATTTACTTGCTATAAATTTAAGTATATTTATAGATAATATAAATATTTTAGTTGAGAACTAAAATATAATTATAAAAAACATCATGTTTTGAAGTTTTTTTTAAATGCACAATTTTTTATTTTAATTTTGATTTGTTAATTTTTTTTTTTTTTTTTTTAGTTCTGGTCCTTAAGACCATCCTGAAAACTCTAAACTTTGCCACCTGAGTTGTATCAAAAATATTTGTTCTCTCATCGATAGCTCAGATGATAAAAACAGTCTAGTGGTGGCATAATATCTTTCAATTGTGAAAATATATTACTTCCTAATTCCTCAGGTCACCTCACACATGTTCGAGTCGAAAGGCTGATTTCTTCAAATAGTTATATTTTTTCTGGATTTATTTTATTCGCTATAGCTAACATACATTTAAAAAAAGTTTAATGTCAGTGAATGGGTGATTGTTTTTATCATCCGCATATGCTAGCATTCCAATTCTGATCTGTCCTAATATAACTCCCTCCGAAATGTTTATCTCATGTATTACCCTCTCCAGTACTAAATTAAACAGCATTGGAGACAAAACATCCCCTTGCCTGTCATTACTCTAGTTGGCTGCTATGTTACCTTACCTATCTTGACCTGTATATCTGTATGAATGAGATTGGCTCCAATGAGATTAATAATTTTTCTGGGGAATTTGAAATCTTTGAGAATGTTTAAAAGACTTTCACTATGTATAGAGTCATAAGCTTTTCTGAAATCCACAAATAACACGTGTACCTCCTTGTCAAATTCCAAANGCATTCCAATTCTAATCTGTCTTAATATAACTCCCTCCGAAATGTTCATCTCACGTATTACCCTCTCCAGTACTAAATTAAACAGCACTGGAGACAAAGCATTCCCTTGCCGAAGTCCTGTCGTTACTCTAGTTGGCTGCGATGTTACGTTACATATCTTGACCTGTATATCTGTATGATTGAGACTGGCTGTAATGAGATTAATAATTTTTCTGGGGAATTTGAAAATGTTTAAAAGACTTTCTCTATGTATAGAGTATGTATAAGCTTTTCTGAAATTCTCAAATAACACGTGTACCTCCTTGTCAAATTCCAAAAGTTTTTGGATGATTTGTCTTAGAATGAACATTTGGTCAGTTGTGGATCTATTGGTCCTAAACCCATCCTGGTAGTCACCTATTATATTTTCGGCCTTGAGTACTATTCTATCAAGTAGACATTATAAGACTTAATATGCCGTATCTAATAAAGCAATACCTTTGTAGTTACTACATTTTTGTGGGTCTCCTTTTTTATAAATGGGACAGATCAATGCTGTACCCAAATCTTTGGGTAGTTGTTCCTCAGACCATAAATTTTCGATGATATCATGTATTCTATTTATTGCTAACTCATCCAGATTTTTTAGAATTTCTCCCTGGATTCCATCTTCTCCCGGTGTTTTATTGTTTTTTAGTCTCCTTAATTGATTTACTACTTCTATCCTACTAGGAGGTGGGCATTCACTGTCGTTAGGGTCTGATGATATCCATGTGAAAGATTCAGGAGGGTTCTCACAGTTAAGCAGTTGGTCAAAATACTCTCCAGTTTTCTAGAATCTTGTTTGTCTTGTTCCGTAATTATAGAGCCATCCTCATTTTTTAAGAATCTTTCATGTTTTTTGTACCTACCTCTAATTGCGTTAATCTTCCGATACAGCTCACGAGTTTTGTTAACTCTATGGTTGGTCTCGGCTTCCCACAGTATATCTTTCGTGAATTTACGTTTTTCGAATCTAAATATATTACTCGCCTCTTTTTGGCGTTATTTAAACGTAGATTCCTTCTTTCTATTGGTGGGGTCATTGATCCATTGTCTAGCTTCTTTCCTTCTGTTAAGTGCCTCCTTCAAGAAGTGTTGAACCAAGGTTTCTTCACTTTTTTTTGTTTCCCTATCGTCGTATCTGTAACCACTTTTAAGGTTTCCTTTATTGCCTTTCATTTGCAGTTAATTGGCTTAATGTGATTTTTGTTGTTGAATATTGTTTATTATTTTTTCGATTTCCACATTAAAATTACTTGTGCTGGCTCAACGCTGTACTCCAGTCTTTGGGTAGTTGTTCCTCAGACCATAAATTTTCGATGATATCATGTATTCTATTTATTGCTACCTCATCCAGATTTTTTAGAATTTCTCCCTGGATTCCATCTTCTCCCAGTGTTTTATTGTTTTTTAGTCTCTTTAATTGATTTACTACCTCTATCCTACTAGGAGGTGGGCATTCACTGTCCTTAGGGTCTGATGATATCCATGTGAAAGATGTTGTTTATTTAGCATATATTAACCATACTCTTATCAATTATATTTTAATTTAAATTATTAATCTATATTTGAAGAAATCTGATTTAATTTATATTGGTATATAATAATGGTATTAAATAACTTTTTATAATACAGAACGATTTATACTATATTGTTTAAATTTATGATTAAATATAATTGTTTTCATTAATTATTAGCATAAAAATTAAAACTTATTTTGGATAATTATTATATTGTATAATTTATAATGCAGATATTTAAATGAACTTTACATTGTAAATGTGCGTATATATATATATATATATATATATTTGTTAGTTGGCAGTTTTTAACACACTGCCATAGATTATGTAGATTATGTATGTTAAATTAAATAAATTATATTTATAGAATTCATAATTAAATAATACTTAAAATAGCATGCTGAGCACCTGCTTATTTATTTTTTAAACTTAATGTATTCATAAACCAATTTATGTTAATTTGTGTTCAATTCATTTAAAATTTAAAACTATAAAGTCATTCAAATTTTATTATACAGTTAAATTTGCTATGAAATACTTAAAAAAAATGATTTAATGTAAAATCTTTTTGGAATCATATTTTTTTAACCGTTATATTGACCTTATTTTTGACATCCTTATTTTACTAACTACATTTGATTTTAAAATAATAACCTGTAATAAAAATTCCATAAATAAATGAAGTATTAGTTAAAATTATTGACTTCCATCAAAGAAAATGTAGAGATATTCCACTTTAAAGTTTGGGTAGGAGGAGAGTAGTAGGAACATCATTTGAATGGAGGTACAATGTACAACATTTTAATAGTACTTTACTACTCTCTCTCCTCTTACCAAACTTTAAAGTGGAGTATCTCTACATTTTCTTTGATGGAAATCAATAATTTTAACACTGAAATACATTTTAACTAATACTTCATTTATTTATTGAATTTTTAATATAGTTTGCCATTTAAAAATCAAAAGTAGGTAGAAGTTTCACCCCCAAAAATAAGGAAATGTAGCATTTTAGAATATATGATTTTAAAATTTTTTACAAACCATTAAAAAAAAAAAAAATAGTATTTTATGAAAAATTTGAATGACCTGTATACATTTAATACTAATAGTTGTAGTGTATTGTGTATAATAATAATATCTATAATAATAGATATATTATAATATTATGATGGTAAAGTGTGTGCCAAGCGATCTGTACTGTCTGTTGTGTTCAGTATAATAATATTACTTACCTGTGGTAAGCTCCATCTTAAGTACCTACCCTACCTATCTTATAAATATATATTTTACAAATATACCTGTTTAAAACTAACCTAAGTATTATATTTGATATTTTAGCAGACATAGTCTATGAGGGATTACAGTGAAGGGCTTGTAATTGGTGAATATGATTAAATCAGGTGCTTTCACCATATTTCGAAAATACTTAACAGCAAGGTAGATAGCAAAGAGTTCACATAAAAGTTCTATATTTTGATTTACTCACTGAGAAGTTCTTGGAAAAGAAGTCGAAGGGCTCCCACTCATTATTGATAAATTGTTGGAGAGTTGCGCCAATTGCGGTGTCTGTAGCTAAATGTATGATTAATTATTAGAACCATTTTGTTCAAATTATATTACCTTGTTAGTGAATAATATTAGACTGTTTAACTATATTTTTAAGGGGACACTAGAAAAACTTTTAAAGAGAATCAGATTGTCTTTTTTAAATTGGCTTCTTCATTTCTCTTTCTGTACTGAGAGCCCGAAAGGCGTCTCCCATTTGACATTGTCCATCCTTCATCTTTAAAAATAGTACTGGCCAAATTAGTAAATAGGTACATTGAATGTGAATTGCAATACAAATATATACGAAGAAAATAAGAATAACAACATTTTTCTTTTTTTCTGAAGGGGACGATGATCCCAGCGGTAAAATTTTAACAGATTTAGGGGCGACAGTTTTGTTGAGTGTATTCATTTTTGTTTTTAAGTCACAAAATATACAACACTTAGAAGCATAATTAATAAAGTTATCAGTTAGCACGCTGGAACACAGATTGAATTCTTCGTTATGTGTTCTTAATTTTAATCAGGAAAAGTTGAGATTTCCTACGCTAAACAATTTTTTAAAGGAAAAATAAACCCAAAAAAAGTCAAATGTTTGTAACAGATTTCTTTAATTGTATTTTATAGATTGATCTATGATTATATTTTTTCAACTTATAGGTAATTGTTGTAAGCGCCGTTGTGTAAAAGGACTATTACCTAGTTTACATTCAGCCGCTGCCATTGCTATTCGCGCTGCCGCGTTTACTTCTCAAAATACTTCTGTGACAGCGTCGACGGCAATGAGTGTTTACATTGCCCTGGTAATTATAGCAGCGCGAGCAGTTATTGACCGGATTGATCGCATTGCCGGTTATGTTGCTGCTCGCGCTGCTCAGTTTACCGCTCTTGACGAGAGCGTCGGGCAGCGTCAGTGCGAGGAGCATGATCAGCCCGAGTGACGTGTGTACATACTCGCGCTGCCCATTTTTATGCTCACATCTCTGCTCACTGCCACGGAAGTGGGCTGAATGTAAACTAGGTGTATGAGTGATTTTATGTCGAGAACGGTCGCCTTTTGTATAAACTTTTTTCTACACGTGTTATCTACACTTTGCACCCCCCCAAGTAATAAGTAACATGCGAGCACAGATTATCGTATCAAATGATTTTGAGTTGAATGCAACATGAGTGAAACGACAAATAACCTATACAATTTACTTATGCCATTATTTGGTACGATTTTTATTTGAATATAAAATACTTTGAAATAATTGTAAATTGTTAAATCCTAGGATATACATTTTAAAATGTTATTTAAAACAAGCAAGGGAAACATTTATCAATAAATGAGAGTGGAGAGGGTAGGTCTGTGGTAAAGATTAGTGGGTGAAATATTTTGTGGGGCCTCGAATAGTTTTGCTCCGGGGCGCATTTATTCTAAATACGCCACTGCGCAGAGAACTACAATTTCCACGGAACACTTACCTATATTACCCTTTTCTAGACGCAGTCAAATTTTAAAATCGTTTTGACTGACTTTTGAACTAATAATAGGTGTAGACATGTGACATGTTCGAGTCTTGTTATTAGTTTTTATTTGGTTTTGTTGTAGACGGGTAGTTGGGATGGTGGATACATAAGGTTGTTTCATTTTTATCTGTAAGCAACGATAAACCATTGCTGACGAAAGACGATTCCGAGCGCAGTTTGGTAATACATAATTTGAAGTGCCGTAATTTTTTTTATGCAATATGCACTGGTGCAATTTTAACAACGAAATATGAGCATTCTGTTCATTTTTCAAGTCACTACAAATATTTTAACTGTATTACAACAACTTCCGTCTTATTTTGGTTTTTCCGAATCATTATAAAATCAAAAAACGACTTGCGCCATAAGAAACAGATGTACAATAAAACAAAAAATGTTTCTTGTCATTTTTCGATTAAAGCATTTTTCCTAATAAAAAACGTTTTTTGTATTAATGTAAATTAATGATATCGTGAAATTGTACGTTTTTCCTACGTTTTTTTTCCGATTATTATGAAAACTAATGAGAAAATTATATACATTGGAGCAAGTATTCTAGGATAAAAGTGGTCTATAGCGTATAAAAAAAAAAAAATAAAGTGCCATTGTAAAAAGATTTAAAAAAAAAAAAAGTTGTCCGATGATTTAGGAAATTTTATCACGGCGATTTTATCACTCCAATATTTGTTCGGAATCTAAAAAAATAAAAAAAATCTACTCGTGAAACGAACAATGTACCGCGATGGGAAGATACAAAATAATACCGTTATACGAACAAAGGAGCAGTAATATGCGAACAATTTACTATTCAACAACTTTTTTTATTTTTTTGTGGTCACATCTGACTGCATCGTAATCGTTATATCGGATAGCACTCGGCATGGTTGTCGACTGCACGCGCGGAAGTGTCGTTAAAACTCTGAGTAACTCGTTCGGTTTGTTCTTGCATCACGAACGTGCGCTTCTTCTTCCGGATATTTTTCGTTCGGATTATTATCGTCCTGAATAAAAAAAAAAAAAAACAACGGCAAACGTATAATTTCGAATATTATTTAAAACGCTATAATTAATCGGAACGATTACGTATACGTGTTTTAAATTCGGCGTGGATCGATGGCGCTATTGCCTTTATTAAGATGTGATTTTTCCCAGGGAAAACGCTCATGTCATATACCTTTAAGGTACTCGATGGTATTTATCAGTAGGTATTATTTGAAACATTTTTCGAAAATCCCCCTCCCCCCCAATACTTTTTCCAGAAATTCGCTTTTTATGGTTATTTTGAAAACACTTTTTAGTTTAGACGAACGCATCAATTTTTTTTTTTTCTATGGAGTACCTCATAATGAGCTCTAATGACGGGAAATTTTAACCCGTCAATACTGTATTTAAAAAAAAAAAAATGTCTCGATTCCGAACAGTTTTTCTATGAAATTTAAAATACTTACAACAAATGTCGGTACAGATAAATTGTATTTTTATCGATTCCTAGGTTATCGTGGCTATACGATGAAAACGCACACGACTAAGTATTAGCGTAAACATTATCCATAAGTCATAGTCGTTTTTTCGCTCACAATAATTCCACTGCACATCCTATCTTCACAACCGTCCGCCTAACACAGTGGCCTATCTGTAACGAGTATCAACTTTTTTTTTTTTATAATCATATTAGTACACGCATACCGTTGAAAATAATTAGGTATCCATCCGAGTCCGGCGACGAAACTGTTAAAATTTCACTACTCGTTCTGTTATTTGCTCGTGTCCACACTATAGTAATTATATAACCCCACCTCTATTTTATTTACTGCATCAGAGATAGACAAATTAACGATCGCGCATTATTTTCACGGTAATCTTCATATTGTTGTACTACAAATTCAACTGCAATAATGTCCCCCTCGAGAGTCGCGAGTATATTGGTGTATAAAATACACCTACTATTGTGTTATTGGACAACGCCCCCCCCCCTCCCCCCAGATAGCAAATAAATAATTAATTTCGCGACAATAATTAATCTGCGTCGTGCAGGGCGCTTTATCCAAGTCCCTAAACCGTTGTCCGCGTAAACTATAAAACGGACGATTTTCGTGTTATTTTTCCGTTCTTATATCTGTCATTTATTTTTCGTCGCTTTCTAACGTACAATGCCTACATAATGTCGGAACATTACCATTTCCGTTTGTCATAAATAAATGGTGTCTGCCACAACAAATTTCAGTTTTATATTTTGATAACCCCTTATTGTAAAAATTCAAATATTACCTATATTATAGATTAGAAAATCCGAAATATATTGTATCAATAGGAAAGACTATGTCAAAAATTGTATTAAGATCAGATAAAGTTTCTTTCGTGATATCATCTTGTTAAATTGAGCTCTTGAAGGCGTATAAACTAAAAATCGTATCGTCTTAAAATTGTTATGTTCAAACCATTTTTGAAAAGGCTTGGTAAGTTTTTTTTGTTAAATTTTCTTATAAAATCATCAAATATTTTATAAAATTCTGATATGTATACCTAATATACAAAACTTTGAAATTATCTAATACATATTTCTGATAACTCTTGATATTTTAAAATACATCTTAGTCAACAAACTCATGGTATTTTATGATAATAAATTCAGATTAATTTTGATATTGTAAAATAAAACAGCAATCTGTATATTCAAAGAATTTTTCAATAACAATTTCAGAAAGTTTTATTTCAGCACAAATTTCATCCCAATGACACTGTTTTTTCTATATCATTGAGAACACTTTAAATGTTTTTTTTTTCGGAGTTTTCTAAACAAATATTTAAAGACACCATACATTTTTGGTATCAAAAAAACAAAACTTACAATTGTTTAAAAGTAAATACAATATTAGTAATTAGTGTACACCACGTTGACGACTACAGATAGGTAGTTTATATTATTTTTTTTATCTAGTTATAGCCATGTACTGTTCTGCAAATATAATGTACACTAGGTAGCGCTAGGTACCTAGATAAATCGGAGTATAATTGCTTGTAGAAAAGTTATTCACAGGAAAATAAAGGCCGAAATATTTTTAAACTAATATATTAGTAGGTAGTAGTATATTATGTAGGTACACCTACATTTCGTATATTTTCCTGTTTTGTCTCTGTTTTTCTCCGGTTTTTCTCATTTGATGAGAAAACTCCTGGAAAAATCGAAAAATTACTTTTATAATGTACCTCTAACCACCAATTTTCTATCAGAAAAGGCGCTACACTTAAAAATCTGAGAAAGATTTCTGGTAGAAAAGTAATGCACGGATAAAAAAAAAACAAAACAATTTCTTTAAAAGATACCAATCAGGTTGATTGATAGTTTATATTATATAACGTTAAGTTATATACAATTATAAATACCCCAATAAACACATTATTATCAAATTTTCTTTTCTATTTACAATTAAATACTATTCAAGTTTTATTATTTAAATAAAAAAAAATAGTTTTAATTTACTAAATAATAATATACACAAAATTTACCACCGAAACATCAAGTAGTTTGTCGTTTTTTTAAATCGAGAGGCTGGAGAAACGTATTACAATTTAATTACAAACAAATCCCTGGTGATATTTAAAAACCCAAAATCTGAAATGGTGGGATGCAGTGTAACGTTCGTATGTTACGCAAATAGTAGAGGTATACTAATGTAGCATTGGAAACTATTAATAAGTAACGAGTAATAAATTTGCCAATAGTGTATATATTTTTTTATATCATGTAGTTCGTATTATTATTGTTGTTATTGTGAAATTATTAAATAAACAAAATAACATCTGATGAAATAATAAAAATAAAAAAAAACATTGTGATTCAAATAGAGTAGAGATAAAATTTATGATAAACGAAAAATACCTACTAACTAAAAACGAAAATAGAAAGTCAGAATTCGCTTACAGACACGGCCCGTTTATAAATAATAAATCAAAGACGTGTGATTCGTGATAATATAATCTAGAATTATAGTATAGTAAAATTATAGTATTTACATTGATAGATAGTGTACCAACAGTCATGTATAATTTGTTGTGTAAATATTGCTTAATGTTTATTATATATAATTTTTTTTTTTTTTTTTTATAAATGGCACGCGTTTAAATATCGCTATATATTTTCATTTTTGCACTATCGTATTATACGTAATTTTATTTTTGTTTATGTGGTAAAACTAAGGATAAGGATAATTAAGTTAAAAAAATTAAAAAGGCATTAAATATTTTTTATAGTAATATTTGTTTAATAATTTACCGATTTTCTCATTTTTCCTACATCTTTACCTCACATTTGTCTCACACTAATCACATTTGATGAGTGAACTCTTGAGAAAATCGAAAAATGTACTTTAGGGAGGTCATTAAGTATCTTTCCAGTCAGATTTCCTTTTATAAAAAGTGCCATCATTGAAAATTGGAGCAAAATTGCTGGTAGAAAAGTTGTCTATAGAAAAAAAAAATATAGCAATATGTTACTAATATATTTCTATACATTTTCGTTCCACTCAGAATCTAAAAGATGGACAATCAGAATCAGATCGTCTTCGCTCCACCAATCAGAATCTAAAACCAAATAGTTGAATTGTTATTTTTGTTGTGCATAAAATATTTACAATACTAAATGGATAGACTTTGAAATTGTATAATAAAGTGTAGCATTAAACGTTTCAATGCTCGTTCTGTTCAACGCGTACACCATAATATATGGTATTGACATTTTATAAATGGACATTTTTTTTTTCTAGGATAATTAAAATTTTTGAAAATTGAAAATGTAAAATTATACTATTCTGTTGTTTTAACAGTTACACCGTTGTACGCACGCTAAAAGAGCGGTGTAAATAAAATAATTGGGTTTTTTTACCAATAGCCATTAGCCCCATTAATATAAACTGTATACATTTTACGTGATGAATATGGTAAAAATCGCATTCAAACACCGAAAAACTCTTAGGTGTTGGGTGCAACTACTAGTTTTTATTATAGTAATTAATAGTAGTTTGTATTGTGACAATGCAAACTGTTATATTTAAAATTGTGATAAAATTTCACTATGTCTTAGGTATCTCCCTACACCGATTTTCGTTCAGAAAAGTCGCTACACGTAAAATTCGGAGCGAGTTCTCCGGTAGAAAAGTTGTTCGCAGGAAAAAAATAAAAAAAAAAATAATAATAATAATAATAAACATCTTTTGTAAAACCGCGAGGAGGAAACTTCGCCCCCACTCGGAATCCGAAGGTGCAATTATACGTTTTCGTCGTTCCGTCCGGCGGCCGCCGCGGGACGAACGGGAGGCGAGGTGCAGGTGCTCGCGGCGCGTTTTCTATGTTCGTCGTGTATCGTACACGCGGAAAATAATAATGTCATTACAACACCCGTACAATTGGCGAGTGTCGCGCGCGCTCGCGTGCGCGTATACACGGGGCGTTCGTGAGCCGTTTGCCTTGGCGGGTCGGCGATCGGGGCGGAGGGGCGGCGAAGGCGGCGGAGGGGCGGCGAAGGCGAGGTGGCGGCGGAGGCGGCGGAGGGGCGGCGAAGGCGAGGTGGCGGTGGCGGGGGCGGGGGCGGGTCAGGGTTTAACGCTGTCGGATGTAGCGTACCGTGTAATTGGATCCGTTTCGGTGCGACGACGACTTCAGCGGCGACGACTACGGCCGACTGCCGATACTCTGGCCGCGCGTTACGATAATACATTATCATTGCCGGGAGCGCCGACTCGCTCTGTTCAACGCGCGCGCCGCGCCGCCCGACCGCGGGACCGGGGTTGATTTGTAGCGCGGTGTTTTGACATTTAAATTAAACTGTGAAAAAAAAAAGAAAAAAAAAGAAAAAAAAAGAAACGCCGGCCGGCCGGGCGGCTCTAAAAGCGCGCCTTTTATGCGTACACAGTTTTTCGCCGTGACGAACGCGCGTATCGGCCTGCCCTCGCTCTAGCGCGTCGCCCGCGCGCAACGGCGGCCACAAATCACCTCCCCGATTGGTTACACCCGTCCCGTTTCCCACATACCCATCACGCCGTCGCACGCGTACGCGCGATTTAATGTTTTTTTTTATTTTTTTTTTTTTTTCTTTCTTCTGCAGTGTGTCGGTCCTAACGATACGCCCGCGAGTACACGAGCGAAATCCGAGCGCGCACGCGCGACACCGTTTGTTATACACGGATAATTTGGCTAATAAAAGGATACAATACGATATCCGGACGGAGATCGAGAAAAAAAAAAAAACAACGCACTGCGCTTCTCTCTCCGTGCGAGCAGAGAAAAACTCCCGGTTTTGTTTTTCCAAACCAAATTAACTCTTTCGTTTCCACTCGACAGACGCTCTCAGCAGACCGACCCCTGCAGCGCGCATTATTACGCGGTTCAGAGACGAACTCCGGGTTGCGGGATCGAGTGCGCATCGTCGCGAATTTTCGGAAATTTAGCAAACAGCCTTCAGTGCCGCCCCGCGACTCGTCGTCTGTCTTAACAAAAATAAAAATAAAACATTTTTATTTTTTTTTTATTTTCGATATCACGTACGGCAAAATATCGTTGTTCGCCTGTAGACATAATTATTACATCGAGTTCAACAATCTAAAATATTTATTTAATCGAAATTCTGTAATTAAATAACTTGATAATATTTCGACTAACAATTAATGTCCAATAAAACAGCTTCTCATTTATTTAGTATTTTTTTTTTTTTTTTTTTAGGTGAGGGGCATCCAAACTTGAAATCCGTGTACTTTGAGTAGAGTTCGGATGTTTTAAGTTGTTTTTTAGTAAAATCTAGTATCATATTTTGGATTTCATCAAGTTCACCGAGTTCACTGACTAAATCCGTCAGGGATGCGATTTTCAATTTTCTAAATAACGGGAAAATACGCCGGTATTAACAATGCTAGATGTGGGTTAATTTTTGAAATAATTTTCATTATTTACGTTTATTTGGAACAGTCTATTATTATTATTTTTTTTTTTTTGATTTGTACGAAGTAACATTTTTTCGACTAGACAATAAAACGAAAACAATTTGATACAATGTTCACCATAACGAATATTAGTTCTTTTTTTACGATTATTATAAACACATAGTTAACTATGTTATTTCATATATTCATTAACTATTCACATTAAATAATATGAAATAATTCAAATAAATCGAACTATTTACAGTGTATAATACTCTGTTATTTTCTCTCGGTGTATGATTTGCGTAACAATGATAATAATTGTAAAATATATTTATTATTTTATACTTACAGATCGTCTGTGCACAATAAATATGAATGGATTTTTGATAAATGAGATTTTTAAACTACGAATACTTAGAAATATGTTTATTAAAAATTAACAAAGGGTTAATAAACAGTTATTTTTAAATGATTTTGACTCGCATTAGAATACATTTTGGAATTTGTTTCGATAGATTTCTGGGTTCTCTATTCGACACCAAGAAAAAAACGCCATAGCTGAACAGTTAACTTACGAGTACCAAGCAGAATCGTTATTTTTTCGTCGCTTTCAGTGATAAATTTAAAAACTATAAATAATTTCTATATCTATTATGTTCTCGTCGTCACGCTAAAAGTAATGATGTGCAAAAAGTAACCAAGAGCAAAACCGTGTCTCACATTTGCATCCATATATATATATACGAAAATAATATCCTAAATTTTCCAATATCATCAATATCATAAATAGTCTAGGATCCATAGTAATTGATAAAAACAAAAATCAAATAACTTTAATAATCAATTTTACTAGCCACTTTTGGCACGATGATGACGACGGTTATCTTTTCGGACTTCCATCCACTATTGTAGTGCTTATTAGTTGATCAAGAAGTTAATCATTTGTATTTAAAATACCTAGTACTTAAATATTTGAATTTAATATTGACAACACTAAACACGCACAAAAATAACAGAAATTACTTTGATTACTTGTCTATATGAATGGCACTGCTAGTTAAAATTTTCACAAAAATGTATTCAAATATCATTGACATAATAATATGTACAGGTTAATACCGACATTTTACAAATAAAATGTATTTATTTTGATAACCTCTGTGTATTTGCATAACACTTTCAGTTGAAATGTATACAGAAATATGTGTATGAACACTTTGCACTACAATGTTTGTGACAAGTCCACCTGTTTCTACATGCAAAATGAATTAAGCATACATATTTTACATCGCGACGTTAGTGGAAATTTAACATTTTTTACAGTGTATGGCAAGAAGGTTGGGGGGTTTTTTTTTATCATGTCAACGGCAGTCTATATAAAATCCATCTCGAAATGGTTAATTTATACACGTACACGTATGATATAATTTTGATATTAACCAGACCGATCTAGTATGGGCATGCACGCCCATAATGGTTTTTATTCATTTTTTTTTTTCTCAAGTATATCGTGTGTATTTCTATTTAATGTCACTTGTCAAACACAGAAGGCAAACCTCAGAACCAACATGTGTGTACAAGGCCGTAGCAACCAAATATTGCGCCCGCGGCGGTACTTTAAAATGCACCCTTACGGTCTATTATAATGATAACTCAAAGCTAAAAATGTTCAAAAACTACAATAAAATTAGCGTTTTTTTTTTTTTTTGTTACATAATAATAATTTTGTAAACGCATGTTGGTTCTATTGAAATCAATACTTTTCAAAATATAAATATATATATATACAAGTTATTAATCATAAATGATATAATAGTTAATTATTTTAATAGGTACACGAAATTAATCACATTTAGATTTCAATTTTCCTAGCTTGTTTCCCGGTGAAGTCTTTAATGGGTTCGTTCAAATGATCTAATGTCTTGATCAATATAATATTGTCGATGGACAATGTAGCTGAATCATAGCTAATATAATATAATAATTATCTTGAACATTTACATCTCGCGTACACTCGCGAACGTGTGTGTGTGTGTGTGTGTGTGTGTGTGTGTGTATTATTTATTCCATAATTAAATTTATTTAAATTTATTAATCGATATTATAAATGAATTATTATTTTTTTTTTAACAAATACGTAAAACGTCAATATTTATTATTATATTTGATATTTAATGCATTGTTTTTATTATCGTTAGAAATCCCGTTTTATGATTTAACGATTCAATAATAATATTAATATTAATGATTATATTAATCACATAATTTATTATTACAGGAATAATAAACGTACGATAATTATACCATGATAAATGTGTAAATGCAATAATATAATTCGTATATATACGGACTAGGGTCGGCATAGTTTCACCAAACAAATCCGAGACGGGCAGAAAAAAAAATAACAAATAAAATTTAACTAAAAATGTGAACGAATCGCATTCGATGGGTTAACCTATCTAATGTATATATTATAAGAAAAAAACGATTTATTATTTTATTAATCCTACCATCCTAATAAATGTATAAAATATATGTATACATATCTACTTTATACGAATAACAATAACTTTTTATTTTTACAATAACGTATTAAGTATAAAGTATCAGTTGACAATAATTCATGTTTAGCCTGGGGGTACCACCACCCAATGGGTCACGAGGCCATCGCCTTATGAAATACCCTATCCCGCCGCCACTGTATACCTGTACGTATATTCTATTAGTTATTCGAATTACATTCGTTTTCACATCTCGTACCGATATTGTTCAACATGATAATATACCTATTCCTATCTCGATCGTTCGGAATGTGGCTCGCACATCATATATGTATATATATATATATATAAAAAATATTTTTGGAAAACGATTCGAAACAAATTAATTTTAAAACAAACATGATTTATTGCGTAATGAATTTAATCATTTATTGTGTAAAAACAAATAAATTTAGTTAAACTGTATTTAAACTTTAGTTTAGTGATTAAATACCGAGGTATTGAACTGATATCCAAAAAAATTAAAATAAAATTAAACTGTTTTTTTCTCACGTGATTATAAATTACTGTTGTACTATAAGTGTTTTTTTTATTTTTGAAAAACTTCTTTTTGACGTCTATGTATTTTATTGGAACGTGCCACGTGTTCATAAAATGTGAAATTATCTTCACATTTTCAGATATTGAAATTATTTAATATTACACCGAATCCATAATTTATTTTTACATTTTTGTCTCAAAAATTATTCTTAACCTTCATTTTTATTTTGGTTTGTTAGAAAACAGAGGGCTGGAAAAAACTTACTAATATGGAATAGGGCAATACGCCTATGTTATACGAGTATGTTATTGTGTTTACCGCATTAATAACAACAAATCTGTTTTTTTTTTTTTTTTGTGTATCGAAACGACCTGCAGATTATAGTATAAATTGTAATCGTTTTAATTTAAAATTCTTGAAAAAATCCAATTGCCGTTTATTTCATAATAATTTGGTCTTGCGGAGTATACGTTAGGTTTTGCTTTTTAAGTTTCAGCAAGACAATTAATAGTAAATCGTCATTTTCATTATTATTATTATTGACTTTTTTTTTTTGTCTTGTACTATTCTCATTATTATCGTCCACGACACTGTTCGTCTAAATTTTAATACAGGAATCAAAGGGTGGTGTTGGTGGTTCGGCGAAGAGAAAGTACAGGGCGCGTATTAAACTTGAATTTTGATAATAATTTTAGTGTTCCTAAAAATTTAAAATCTGCGACCTAAGAGGGGTTTTTTTGAACCGTTCACTTTTCGTAAACGTCAACGGGCTGCACATGACTTATAATATTTTATTTCAATATACTCATAATTATATGCTCATTCGATAATATTTTTTATTGCAGACGCCAACATCAACAACTACTGCCAACTACAGTTAATCGACGTCGTATGATATCCCAGTTTCTTGGGCACTAACAGTGTTATAGTTCTTATGTAAGCTACCTATATAATTTACGAACCATTTTTTTTTATAATTTACTTTATTTTTTTATTTTTTCTAGGTTACGGTCCACATTGGATATTGTTCACCTTTATTGAGTTTTTCTAGCATTATGTAATTTGTATGTTTACTGTTTTACAATAAATAATGTGTTTTATATTAATGTACGATTTATTTTGTCAACCCGTCAGTCATCACTCGTAACATTATAATAATAGTTGAATAGTAATTGAAAAATGGTTCACTTTTCAACTATACCGGAATGAACCAGAATGTGGACGGTAGATAATATGTTGATATTATAATTTATTTTTCAATAAATAATGGACTAAGTGGTTTTAGTAAATTTATTCAGTTTACATATCTAGATGTCTAATTTAAACAAGTATAAATACGAGTATATCACATTTAAATTATATTTACGGGTGCAGCCACTGTGATAGGTAATTTAATGTATACCTAGCAACCAATTAACCACTGCTTATGAAAAAAGGATTCTAAGTGGTGTTCAGATTTAGTAATGCTTTGTCAACAATAGGTATGTCATATTATAATAAAATAATTAAATAGGCATTAATAATATTTGTTTAATATAGTAATATTCTAATAGTGTTTTCCTTACATATTCCCGTTTTCCTTCAGTTTTTTTTTAAAACCATAAGTTTCTTCGCTTCACTCAGAATCTAGAATTATTGAAATTAAATAATATTATTTTTTCTCAAAATCGGGACACCGGTACACCAAGCCGAAAATTGGTGACAGTTATGGTTTTCCGAGACGTATGGCAACTCGACGTATGACAACGTATTACGTAAGGCTGTATCGTGGCTCTAACCTGGGCTCGGGACACTGATAAGAATTAACACGGTAAAGATAAGAAATAAACTTTGGTTTAGTGCGGCCATTTGCCGTTTATGATTTATCTGTGAAAATACTGGTTTCTCGTGTTTCATGAGTTGATTTTATTTTGTATTTGAATTAAATTGTGTAATTTATAACATTATATTATAATGCCAAACAAAAAATATTAAACACAATTTTTATCCAAGAATTTATAGATCCAATCATTCACGGATCCCTGAGGAGGACAGGCGCGTCCCTGAGAGGGGGCCCATCGCCTCTTTTTATAAGCTGTGTGATATTTTTTTTTTGTTACACAAATATATAGTTCCTAATGCTATACAGATGATTCTGGATCTTAGAAATACTTTGATTGAAACTAGAATGAAACAATTCTCATTTAATAATTTTAATAAATATTCTCTCATAGATAAGATAGAATAATGAAAAACTAAGTGAGAACAATCAATTTGCATAGATATAATAAAATATTATATTTTTAGAAATAAAATTGGAAATGATTTTTAATTTAAATTTAAGATTTTGAATACAGCGGTTTACAATGTTTTGATTTTTTAATGTATATATTGTGACAAACATTTCTACCACAAATCTTGGTTCAATATGTAAATGTAGCACTTTTTTGAAAGAAAATATTGTCATACTCACTAGATGGCACTTTAGGTAGGTTGTTTTTTGGATTTTTCAAACAGTTTTCAGGAAAACTCTGGATAAAACGTAAGAAAAATGGGAAAGTTTACGAAAATTATGTTTTTATTATTTTTCGTTGTAATTCAGTTAAAAATATTCGTAGAGACTTGAAATTTAAACAGAAAACTTATATTTTCATTTTCTAGACGTGATAAAATTTTCGAGCAATTTATAGACATTTTGATTTTACGAGTATTATACGTAATTTTTATTCGGTAGGTACTCCGTGGATAAAATTGTTAGAACAGAAATACTTGAGAATTACTATTATAATACTAGATGAGGTTTATTAAAAGTCGTATTTTGTGGTAAATAAAAAAAAATTGAGCAGAGGCTTATCACTTTTAAATATTTATCGAAACGAAAGCATTAAAATAGAAATAATTGTCGATCGCTTGCAAAACGCTACTTAAAAATATTTTGGACTTGGTCATCTAACTTTTATTAACTATTATTATTATTTTTGTTTATCATATTATAATTATTTGAATTATTATTAATTATTTAAGATAGCTATTTATAAAGGAGTAAAATTTAGGCAATTTGTATTTACGTCAACGGTGGCCGGGATCCAGTGGCATACCTAGGCATCTCTTATGGGGGGGGGGGAAGGTTGAAACATATTTTCACTCATTCTTAAAAAAGACAATTTCTTAAAAGTTCAAAAATATGACAATGCACGTATATTGTCTCCACAAGTAGACCACTGTCGGGATCTGTGGGTCAGTCGTTAACGATTATTAGTGTGAGTACGCTCCTATGCGTGTACTGCCGCACTGATACACAGGTGTATAGTACGAGTAGGAACTACTAGAGCGATCTGTAAACGTTCCTTGAAAAGTTAAACCAAGAACTGCTTTTACCAAATTCTCATGTGTGTTCACTTTCCAAGATTGTCGTGTATAAATAACAGATCCGAATAATTAGTAAATCCCTTCGTTTTCATGTTCTTCGTTGTTATGTCATAATGCAACGAAATACATAAACACGAAGGCTTTTGCTAATTTTTATCAGGACCACATTAGCCAACAATAGCTGCGTTTTCTCGAAATATATATGCCGGATAAGTAAACACGAGCAATATAGCCTATGTATGTGCTCATGTTCGCTTATTTTTTAAATTTTTTTTATTGAATATGAAAAAACTAAATTTTATTAAAATTTTACTGTTTTACTGCATTTGTACAATATATCTGTGCCAATGTCTTCTAATATAAGTTGAAATTATATCAAACATTAAGGTTTTAAGTTTTTGTTGACAAAAGCGGTGGTATTAAAGAGTAAAAACTGTTAGCCGACCTCTCTCCCCCCATGGAATTGACCCAAAGATGCACCTGAGCAGTACTATTAACCGAGCTTCCTTTTGAATCGTTATTTTCGTTTGGAATTGTTTAATAATCCAGAAAATATAACTCAACGAAAGGAAAAAATTAATAATTAAAAAAAAAAAAACACCAGATACCATTATTGAAGACGGTTGTTGGGATTTAGACGACATAATATTAGAGCATAACTATTCAGATTCAACTGTGATTAATTGTGTGATATACTTTTTAGTATTATTTGTCAACGGGAAAATGTACGATATATATTATTAAATATATTTTCCCTGTGCACATCTTTTCTACCAGCAATTTTGCTGCAATTTTTTATGGCAGTAATGTTTCTAAAAGTAAATTTCACTAGGAAGGTACTTTAAAGAGGTAAATTTTTTGATTTTCTAAACAGATTTTCCAACAAATTTAAAATAAATAGGAAAAAACAAGGGAAACCATAAGAAATGTAGGAAATACGGGAAAATTGGTACAGTAAACAAATATTTTTTAAGATAATATAAAATGCCTATTTAATTATTTTACCATAATATGACAAATATTGCTGACAAAGCAACACTATCAACTGAACTCCACTCAAAATCGTTTTTTCGTTAGAAATGGTAAATCGTTGCTCACAGATATACATTGAATTACTTATAACATTGGTTGTACCGCTGTACTCGTTCTCATTATCCTAGGACTTTTTTTTGTTAATTAATACAATTTAACAAATACCTGGTGCTTTTTTATACATGGATCAAAATAAACTTACGACTTTTATGTTAAAAATCGTTGTTTTTTTTTTTTTTTGAGAGAGAAAATATCTTCAATTATTTATAATAAACAATAACAGTTTTGAATAGGTATAATGTGTATATTAAAAAACAAATACATAAAATGATAAATAGTGTGTCGATATTAAGCTCTCAAAATAATCAAATGAATTTGAATAAATTCTTTTAATATCTGGTTAAATGTGTGTGTGGGCTATACATACATCTTAAATAGGTACTACACATTATATTAAGGATTATATGAAAAAAAAAAAAATTTTACGTTTTGATTATAATCTCAAATTCACGATGAATACGAATTCCGGTTTGCACATTTTTTTTTATTAAATCGGATTCACAATTCGGTCTTCAGTTGAACAAATATAAATACTATAATAACCCCGACAACTTAGCAAATATTTAAATTAAAAAATTTCCAAATTGATGGATGCACAACATTTATTATGGATTTAAACGAATAATGCCAAATCCTTCAATAGCATTGTTCATCCTGGGTTTGTCATTTTTAATTAAATTATAACAGTTCCATAATTTGTATCGCAAATTTCGGAGATCTCCGTTAGGTTAGGTAAGATAAGTATAAATGAAATTGATTATGGTGAAAATCGTAATTGGTAAATACCTAAATTTTAATTTTACATATATAAATTAAGAATCAAATTTCATATCATAGATCAAGAAAATAATCGCCACCGTAAAATAAGAAGACTTGACCTACAGATATATGGCAGTGCACATTCTAATACAAATTATAATGCTTTATATATATTAAAAAAAAAAAAGAAGACGTCCTAGGATAATGACGATTGGTTATAACAGCCACTGTTATGGATAATTTATGTATACCTGTAAGCAACGATAAACCATTGCTTACGAAAAAACGATTCTGCGCGGAGTCGTCATTTAACAAAATAGTAAATAGGCTTTGTATAGCATTTTATTAATGGTAATTAATAGCTTTACATAGCTTTAATAATATTTGTTTAATGTTGTATCGATTTTCCTGTTTCCCTATGTTTTTCCCGTTTTTTCAGTTTTTCAAATTTTATGATAAAACTCTTGAGAAAATTTAAAAATGACCTCTCTAAAGTACCTCCTTGGTTAAATTTCCTTTTAGAAACATTGCTATCATTATAGATTGGAGTAAAATTGCTGGTAGGAAAGTTGTTCACAAGAAAAAAAGAAAGCCGTAATATATTTTAACTGATACCTAAATTTCTTACGAATTCCCGTTTGTCCTCTACGTTTTACGGTTTTTTCAAACTTGACGAGAAAATTCCCGAAAAAATCGAATACTCTAAAATAACGCTATAAACTACACTATTTTATTAAATTCAGAACGTAGTGACGAGTTTGGACCATTGGTTTTACTATGATGTGTGTTTTTATATTTTTTTTCGCGAGCATATTTTCAATCAGAAATCTTACTCCGATGTGCCAAGTGTCGCACGTTTACCGAGAGAAAACGACACAACGAGAAGACCGTTTCCGGATTTTCCAAGGGGGATTTCGTATCATAGTGTGTGCGAGGGAAAAACGGCGAACATTTACGGGGCGCAGGCGTAGTTTATCAAATTAGGTATTGCGTTATTATTAAAATGTTAGGGAAAAAAAAAAATTAATAAAAAAAGCAGCCGTATCGAAAACGGATAATAACCGCAATACATGCGTTTTAATAACCGCACGGTATCGAATGCCGCGTCGTTATTGTCGGTGTAAGCGACGAGCATTACGCGTCACGTTGTCATGAATGACGGCACGCCGGCGTATTGTCGTCGGTTCATACGCGTGGTCGTTGCGCCGTTACGGCTCGCGGGGCCGCGCGAACGCGAGCCGGTGCGACAGACGGCCGGCGACGGCGGTCCCGGGGCCCCGGCCGCGGCAATCCATCCGTGTAGTGATGACCGCCGGTCGTCCGGCCATAATAACGTCGCGATATGAAATATTGCGTGCGGGCGGCGGCGGCGGCGTATGTTTCGCGTTCGGCCGCATTTAAACGAAACCAAAGATGGGGGGGGGGGGGGCGAAAAAAAACAAACAAATAAATAAATAAATAAAAACTCGTACGCGCCGCGGAGCTTCGCGTCCGGCGCGCGCGGCCCCGTGCGACCGGCACGTACGGACCGCGGACCGTCAGCGGGGCGCCCGGCCGGACCGCGCGGTCGTCGTCATTGTGCGCGGCGGTCGGTCATACTGTCACATTGTATTCATGCGCCGCGGTACAATGACAATGTTATTATCGCGGTTTTCTATTATTATTATTATTGTTATTTACATTTTCGTTTTCGTTTTTATCGACCGGTGTACGGTACCAGCCGTAACGCGCGTGTATTGTGCGCGCTCGCGTGTGCAACGCGAACCGGATCGTCGGATATCACGTTACCGTAGACGACGGGGCCGCTGCGGCCGTTACGGGGCAGAGTGCGTTTCGCGCGACACCGGCGCACACCGCGTTATCGTCGTCGGTCGATTTGAATCGCCGGAACGGCGGTTTCACACGGCGCGACGAAATTCCACGGCAATCGGGTGCGCGGGTACAACGCGCGCCAGCACGCACGGACGATTCCCAGAGGCGGAATCGTCAGTTTCAGATAGCGAATTTAATAATTCAATAAAATGTACGCAACAACGTAGTACGGTCAACTGTAAATGCGTTTAAATAAACGCAGGACGCGGCCCCGACGGCTGAGCACCAATGGTCATTCGCAGTTCCGGGCGTGCGATGACTGTGCCCATAACACAATGGTTTCCAACAGGGGTAGGGGGCAATTCCTCGAGGGGATTTAGATACTGCGCGGCGGCGGCGGCGGGGGGGGGGATATATAGCGATCATGAAATAACGAACGTTTTGACGTTGAAAATAATGCTAACATTTTTGAATAAAAATGTATAAAACGCCAAAATAAACACAAACCGTTTGATTGAGTTGATTTATGTAATTTATATTTTGTTTTTAAAATGACAAAAAAGACGTTCTTCGATAATATGGACGGGTTATTGGTAATTTATATGTATATATCTGTAAGCAACGACAAACCATTGCTCACGAAAAAACGGTTCTGAGCACGGTTCAGCTGATATTGATGATTTGTCAACAATATACATGTCATATTATGGTAAAATAATTAAACAGGCGTTAGATATTTTCATTAATAATATTTGTCTGGCGCACCGATTTTCCCGTTTTTTCTACGTTTTTCACGGTTTTCCCGTGTTTTTTCCCGGTTTTTCACGTTTGCTGAAAAATCAAAAATGACCTCCTTAAAGTACCTTCCCAGTCGGATTTCCTTTCAGAAAATCATTTTAAATCAGACCGAAATTGCGGGTATAAAAGTTGTACATAGGAAAAAAGTCCATAATATTATTTTATCAAAATCTACATTTCGTTCATTTTTCGTTTTTCCATCATTTTATCTCGGTTCTTTTCTAGATATAATGAAAACCGCTTAAAAAATCAAAAAATGACTTCCTTAAGTTACCACGGAGATAAAATTTTCTTTCAGAAAATAAGCTACACTTGATACATAGGAGCAAGATTGCTGGTAGAAATGTTCGCACAACAAATCGAGAGGTATTTTGCGATTAAAATAGTCTCAATGAGCGATGGCTTGGGTCTCTAGGTAGACCCAAAATACATTTGTTTTTTCTTGTTCGGGTAAAAAAAAATGCAAACAATTTTGAGTGTGAAGATGTGTAAAGTTTTTAAAACTTTACACATCTAGAAAAGGTGAATACAAGTTTTTTTGTTCAAAGTTCAAGTCTCTACTATTATTTTTAATAGAATTACAAACAAAAAATTTAATGACCTTAATTTGTAGGTTTGTGTGTTTCATTTTTTTTCGGTTTTTCCCCTTTACATTGAAAATTGATTATTCTGTCAGCAGTTTATCATGGAAATGCAACATAAAAGGTATTTTGACATTTTTTGATTGAAGTATAATTTCTAGTAGAAAACATCGTATATAGAAATTTAAAACAATAGTCATTCCGATTTTTTAATATATTCCCACTTTTTCCCGATTATTATGCAAACCGTTTAGAAAAAGTATACTTAGTTAAATTATGTTTTATTAGGCATAGGTAAGCAAAAGCTGAGATACACGTGTACACATTAACAGTAAGGCGTATTATCAACAGACTACAAGTCTACAACGGTAACGACTTTGCTATAATGTATGTTTCGGTATACAAAATCCAATAGGTACGGCAATCATATCACACAAACTACGAACGAAAACAAAAACGGACCTATTTATATTTAAAACGATAACCACCGTAATGACTTTGAAAAATTATTAGTAAGTAGCTACTTATATTAGATTCAAAGCAGTGGTGTATTATGACCATACATTATCTTATCAGCAAGACGGAAACTTTCGAAGGGCTTTATCGATTTTGGAAAAATAAAAGTAGTTTTTCAGTAGTTACTAATAAGTATGTTATCAATCGGTTAATTAAATTTAGATCTACTAATGTATTTCGGGAGAAAAAAAAAATTGCAAAAGTCTTGCAGCGTTGGTATTGTTTTGGTCTTGGTCTTGTAAAACTAATCTTGGTCTTTGTCTTGCTAGCGCCAGTACCATCTCGGTCTTGGCCGTGTTCTTGGTTTTGTAGCAAGTGTCTTGCGAGACCGCAAGACTAAGACCAATTTCGATCATCACTAAGTGAAGCAGTATGACGAGAAATATTACTGTAAAAATAGGTAACGAACAATTATTTGACTCGAAAACTACTTTCTTAATGGTTATTATGTGCTGTTCAAGATAAAAGTGTGTACATCACATCGCTACAGACCTATTCCCTTCTGCACTCGCTTGCATACTGTATTAATTTGCTTCACTGCGTTTTACTATATTATTATATATTATGAATATATCTTTCCAAATATTTGTCTAATTTTTTGAAAAAATATAAAATAACTTTTTTTTTTTTTTGTAAATTATTTATTAAATAATTTTCGTTTAAAACTTGTTTTAATATTTGTGGTATTTTTTGAGATATCCCAAAAAGCTCAATTGTAACATTCGTGAGCTTATAAACAAAAAAGCTCCAGTCCGATTCATGGGGACTTATAGTGTGTAATAGGACACATTTTTTAAAACTTTTAAAAAACAAATCTTGGTTGGGGGTTTTTTCTCCCATTTTTCCTTCTTTGCCTGGCCCATTTATTTAGAGAAATATGCAATAGGTGCTGTGCACGCCGAATGCTTGGTTTTCGGGCGTCTAGACAACGTTTCAAATTTCTTCACAAGTTCGTGAACTGACGTAAGAAACACCGACAATTCGTTTTCATTGTATTTTTCTGGAAACGATTTTTATAGGCAAGACAATGAAACACGTAAATATGCAGATATACGAGACAAACGCACACAACTTTAATCGAAATGAAATTATTAATTTTAATTAATACTACAGTAAAAATTCCAAGTTTTTTCAATTATTTTCAAAACCAGAAAGAGATTTAAAACAATCAAAGACGTCCTAAGATAATGGGAACGGATGCAGCCACTGTATACGATAAACCATTGCTTACGAAAAAACGATTCTGAGCTGTGTACAGTTGATAGTGATGGTTTGTACTAATATACGTATATATTACATTTTGTAGTAAAATAATTAAATAGGCTCTATATATTTTCTTAAATAATATTTGTTTAATGTTCTACCGAATTCCCCCGGTTTTCCTATCTTTTTCCACGTTTTACTGCGTTTTTTTCCCAGTTTTTTACATTTACTGGGAAAAGTCCCGAGAAAATTGAAAAATTACCTCCCTAAAATACCTCCCCACACCGATTTCCATTTGGAAACGATGTTATACGTACAAATAGAAGCAAGTCCTCCGGTAGATTAATTGTCCGCAGAAAAAAAAAATAAACATTTTTGTAAAACTATAAGCTTCATCGTTCCATTCAGAATTTAATATTTTGAAATTTTCGTAAAATTTTCTATACGATTGTTAACGTTTTTGAATTTTAAAAAAAAAATTAGAAATCGATGTTTTTTCGGACAGAATTACCAAACTGTTCAACTTCAAGCGTCCGGCAGTGTACGACTTAAACTCGAACGACCGATCGAAAATGTCGCGTTATTAATTTCGATAACAACACATTGGCGGAGGGGGTGCCCCCAGAAAGTTTAAAGTTAAAAAAATAACAGTAAGCGTCAACTGAGTGCGTTAAACATTTAAAAGGGGTCGCCGGTTCGACGAGATCTCCGACCGAATGAAAAAGGCGCTCGTTCAAACGAATTCCGAATCCGCCGTCAAAACAACGTTGTAGCCGCGTAATTTTTTTCCGTTTTATTACAGGTCGCACCTGTACGATAGACCCGCCGCGAATGACGCGAACCGATTCGATTCGTAACGCGACTACTTCGGCAAAGCGTTCCGCACCGGGTTTCGCCCAGAGCCGCCGTCCGTCGTCAACGCGTCATTATCGCGTTATTTTATCCGCGGCCGGACCGCGGAGTTCAAAACGGATCGAACGGCGACACCGCCGCCGCCGCCGTAATATTTACGCGCGCGAATCACCGCCGTTCGACCCGTCCCCGTGTTACGTCACATTGCCGTTGCCGTTGTCGCCGCCGCCGTTATTATCGTTGTCGGCGTGCCGCGGATGATACGCGCGTACCCGTACCCCGTATCGTACCGCCCGTTGTACGTACGCGCGGTATACGAAAATCCCGACGGACGGCCCCGGAACGGACGGTTATTGATTGTGTAACGTCGCAGCACTGTTTGCGTACAGCGTGACAACAAAACGTACAGGCGCGTATACGTTATACCGGACGGCGCGCGTGCACCGCCAACGCAAGACGACGCGTTACGCGTACAAACGAGACAATTTTTTTTTTTATTTTTTTTTTTTATTCTCTCCCCGTTCGCCCGTCCGCGCACGAGGAGAGTCCACACACACACACACACACACACACACACAACGACCGTACTACAGGTACTGTACAACATAAAAAGATATGAAAAAAAAAAAAAAAAAATTAATAACGATATATTATTATAATATACGGACAATATTATAAATGCGGCGGCGGTACGCCGACGTTTTCCCGTGCGCCCGGCGCGTGACCAGTCCGACGACTCTCGTTATATCAATAAATATATTACAGTCGGGTGCGTACCATTACGCGCGCGTATATGTACGTTGGACGTATTATTATGATAATATTATAATATTGGTTATTTTTTTATTGTTGTTATTATTATTATTATTATTTCCACAATGGACGACGATGACACGACCGCGCGTCGTAGCGCACAGTCGGCACGCTACACCGTGAAAAAATATCATATTGTGTATAATTTATTTCTATACGCGGTACATACGTTTACGACGTATACGCAAGACTCGAAATGCCCCTCAACCCTTTTATCGTTGTCATAATAATAATTTTTTTCTTTTTTTTTCCCCCGTAACGCGGCGTCCCGCTGCTCGCCGCGCGTATTTTCACGTGGCCGTACAATATTATTTATATATCATACACACGCCGACACGCACACGCACACGCGCACACACACACACACACACACACACACACACACACAATATAGGTTTATTATTATTATTATTATTATTGGTATAATACGCGGCGTCCCGGGCGCATACAAATTATTCGCCGCGGCGCACGCGCGCGAGACGGGAAAACGGCCGTTTCTGCGTGCCGCGCGCGTACGAGCGCCATCATACTTTCGCGACCGCGACCGACATGTTTTTTTTTTTTTTTTTGTCCATTTTTTTATATATATATATATATATATATATTTACGCGGGCGACCGTTGTACGCGTTTGATAACCGTTTTTCACGGTGCGCGTTCAATTTTCTCGCGCCGCGCGTACTACGGCCATTGCCGTTTCCCACGTCCGACTACGTACCTGCACACGCGCGCGCGCGCTCGGTCCAATCGTCAAACGCCGTGCGCCGCGCGCTCTTGTCAATACTCGCGTTTCGGTATTACCGGTTCCACGGCCGACACGCGGACGCGGCGCAGATCTATCGGCGTCGAACAATTTTCGTTTTTTTCTCCGGTCGAAATGTCCCCTCTCAATGTTCACTCCGGGGGGGGGGATTTCGTTTGTATATTTGAGATTTCAACGACGCGTGAGCGACCCGTATCGGAACAATTCGTTATTGAAATGACCATACCGTACAATTTGCGAATGGCGACTTATTCCGGCCACTGAGGTGGTTTATGATTGGACTGCCGCCGGGGGCGTCTCCAGACCTCGAATATGAGGCGGGGGAGGAGCGATATAATTAAATTTAATATTAATGATTAATTAGGAAAAAATACGGGTGGACCACTGTTATGGATGAGCAGTCGGGAGGGTAGGATATCGAGAGAAATTTAATAATATTTATCTGTAATACCTAAGCGAATTTAAGCATTGTTAATAAGAAACTGTTCTGAGCTCGGTTGCAAGTATTGCTCGGAGGCGTTTTCGGGTCAATTCCATGAAGAGGAAGACGCAAAATAATAAATAGCGAATCCAAAAATAACGATTTCAGTGATTTTTAGTGATGCTTTGTCAACGATATATACACATTCAATTTTATAGTAAAATAATTGAATAGGCTTTATATATTTCTTTAATAATATTTGTTTATATTGTACCAATTTCTCCGGTTTTCTTACGTTTTTCTTGGTTTTTCCTTGTTTTTTCCCAGATTTCACATCCGGAATGTTGTGTATAGAAAAAAATAGAAGACGTTAATATTTTATAACTAATTCATACATTTCTTATATTGTCTCGTTTTTCATCCGTTTTTTTTCCGGTTTTTCAAATTTGATGAGAAAACTCCCGATAAAATCGAAAATTTACCTCTTTTAAGTACCTCGCTAGTGAAATTTCCTTTTAGAAACATTATTATAATTAAAAGTTGAAGCGAAATTGCAACTAGAATGTTGTGCACAGAAAAAAAAGAAAGCCTTAATGTATTTTAACTGATACCTACATTTTTTATATTTTCCAGTTTTTTTTTTCGGTTTTTCAAATTTTATAATTTTATGAGAAACTCTTGAGAAAATCGAAAAATGATTTCCCGAAAGAACGTCCCCACGCCGATTTCCTTTCAGAAAGATAATACACTTAGAAATCTTTGTAAAATCATAAGCTTCATCACTCCACTCAGAATCTAAAATAGTAATAATAATAATTAATGAACATTACATGACCAAATCTAAAATTCAAACAATATTTTCTATATTAATATTTTTATTTCGATGAATATTTAAAAGTAATAAACCTCGGTTCAATTTATTTTTCACCACAAAGTACGACTTTTAATGAACCTCATGTTAAATTCTCAAGCATTTCTGTTTGGTCTAACAATTTTATCCACAGAGTAGGTTCTAATCTACCGAATAAAAATTACGGACAAAATTCGCAAAATTAAAATGTCTATAAATTGCTTCAAAATTTGACTACATCAAGAAAAGGCAAAAATAAGTTTTCTGTTAAAATTTCAAGTTTCTACTAATACTTTTAACTGAATTAGAACAAAAAACTAAATTAAAAATAATAAAAACATTATTTTCGTAAATTTTCCTGTTTTTCTTAAGTTTTATTCTGGGTTTTCCTATTATTATGAAAACTACTTTAAAAATCAAAAATTGACCTTCCTAAATTACACCATTTATTCAATATGACAATATTTTCTTTCAAAAAAGGTGTTACATTTACATATTGATGCAAGATTTCTAGTAGAAATTTTTTTCACAGTATACAAAAAAAAAAAAAAAACATTATTGTAAATCCAGCAGGTATAATTCAGAATCTAAAATTTAAATTAAATTTATCATTTTCAATTTTGATTTTAAAAATATATTATTTTTTTATATCTTTGCAAATTGATTGTTCCCACTTAGTTTCCCATAATTTTATCTCACCGTTTAGAAAACACTTATTGAAAGGTATAAATGAGAAGTGTTTCATTCTTGTTTTAATCAAAGTATTTCCAAGATCCATCACATGGTTAATGGGGAAGGAGGGCGACCACCCCCTCTTCTCCTCAGGGACACGCCTGACAGCTGATCACACTCCGCGATAGTGCACCTAATCTGCAGGTACTGTAATATTATCATCATTTTATCGTAATTGAATATATTATTGAATTTTTAGTTGTTAATGTTAAGCAATCATCCACTTGTATTGTTTATTTGTCTTTGAATATTGAATAAGTATGGTGGCGTGCAATTTCCGCTCGTAAGCTATCGTTATTTTTACCTGTTGAAATTGCGAAATTAAATAAGATACTTACGGTTGGATCGAGACAAATGTTAAGTTTTAATATTGAGGAGGAGGGGTGGGAAAATGTTCGTTCACTTTGATAAAAGTTGTTTTTCTCTAGTATAATTTCGTATAACGCAATAATATTGTCGTAGGTATTATCGTCCGTAATTGTATAACAGTTATCGAGTTAAAGTGCCGTGAAGTTTTCCGGAAAATTGCGAATGTTGAAACTGAACGAAATGAGTCGAAATAGACTTTTTAGTGAAACGTGCGAGACGAGACGAATTTAATAAGAAATCTAGGCGTTTCGGAAAAGCGAGGCGAATTATTAAATGGCATGAATATTGATATCAAATGAAAAGGATTAAATCTGTACGATTGTATTAAAAACAATTTTTTTAACGTTTATTAGTAATTATACAATCTGTAATGATATTTAAAATAAGCACGTGAACGTTCAGATACATTATAATGGCATTAGGGCGAGGGGTGAGGGGAGAAGCTATCCAGCAGTAACACTCGGAAGGTTAGGTTAAAATTAGTAAAATTATTTAATCAGGTTTTTGAACATCTCACGCCTCGATAAACCATATTTTTGTTAATAGCCTCATACGGATCAACATCGAAAAGTGAATACTTGTAATGATCTTCCAAAATCGATTTTATATTGTTGAGATGGAATCGTTAGCACAAATAGATTAGATGATAACAAGATTTTGGAAAAAAATTAATAATTCTCTTCGAGACCTAATCTAAGTTGGTTTTGACGTAACTGTATTATAGTGATTGCACGATGACAATAGACAAAAAGTTTCCGTGTACACGAATACAGTCAGATGGAATACATCGGCATTATTATCGATCTACAGACGAGTAATTCGTAGCCAAAACTGTCTTCTCCCGAGAATATACTACAACACCCTGTGCCAATGTGCCATGTGCGTGAGATATTTTATAACATTCTAATGATTTATACCGTTTATAGGGAACTATAAACCAATTTCTAGCATAATTATTATGGTTTTTCGTATCGTTTTTAAACTGAGTAAATATCCAAACCGTTATGGGTAACATTACGTAGGCGGTCAGATCGGTGTCTAAACAGCAAGTTAATTACTAACGATTACTCAACTCGGCGTGTATTCGGATTTCGACGGCGGTCGAATTTTCGTACGGGTCAAAATTATAAATCACTCACGGAAAATGTAAAAAAAAAAAAATAAAAAACCGTTTCGATTTTTTTCCCGGCGCGTTGCGGACCGGGGGTAGGGGGAGGGGAGTACGCGTCGCCCAACGTACAGTGTACGACACAATTTCCGAATTCAATACCTGTCCCCCCCGGTCACCGCGGCCGAACCCGACTCGCGAACGCGCCACTGGTAAAATACCAGTAGCGCAACGTCGGACGACTGTAATCGTTATTCTCGACAGCATCTGCGCCTGGAAGAGCAGACACCGCAAGTGCGTGGCGACACGCGGGGCGCTGCGCGGCCCCGCGTGACACCGGCCGGCCGGCCGGCCGGCCGACGACGATTACCGCACAGCAACAACGATAATAATATACTCGGCGAGAGAAACGTAAATTTTATTATACACACACACGCATTGTCGATAATATTATAATACGACCGAAGTGTTTTTATAATACCGTCGCTGCATTGTACGGCGTACGCAATGACCGACATAATAATAATAATAATAATAATAATATCGTTATTATGTCGCGAGCGAAGTATGCGCACCCGACACGCTCGGTCCGGCGTGCCTGACCGCGTCGCGATTGTAAAACGGGCGTCCCGCGATATTACCGCCCGTTATAATGACATTTTCGATTCATTCGTCTCTCTCTCTTTCACGCTCTCACCGCCGTCCTTTTCTTTTCCCCCGTCCGTCGTTATGCGGTCCCGCGGACCGTGCCGATCGTCTTCCGAGAGCGTGCCCCCTCCCCCCCCATCTGTATCGCCAACAATAATATAATACGCACCGCGTTATTGTAACGTACGGCGGCGGCGCGCGCGTGCGGTTTTCGACGTGCTTTCGCGCGGACCACAATATCGCATTATCGGGTCCACAACAATGATATTATCGACGACGGACACAATGAGAACGACGTTTTTATTATTATATTATTATTATTATTATTTGCACCGTCGTCGTTACATTGTTATTAAAAAAATATATACGTATCACATATGGGTGTCCGACGACCACGACGGACATAAATCATCATTGCACGCGCGCGTACTCGCACAACAGTATTATTATTGTTATTATTATCATCGAAACGTATAATTTCATAAACACACCTTACGCGCATGAGTATATAATATACAATAATATATAGGTAACATAATAATACTAAATATCGTTCATAATAATTCAAGACGAAACCCGCGCTATCCGACTCGAACTCACTCCGCAGGGCCTTTAGAAAAATATTCCATACAAAAAAATAATGCAGTCCCCGCACAAAGCAACATGCACACTAGCCAACAACGCGACACAACTTGTATGGTAAATAAAATATTGTTACTTGAATTCTATAAGCGGCTTACTCGGCGTTCGTCTCCTCGCGCTCAAAAATCCCAACGAAATTATCTGTAAAATACCCGCACTAAAGTAAACTCAAAATAGGTTGATAGGAAAGAGTAAAATTAATAAAATTGAAAACGATCGATAATTATAATTTTGTTCTTAACTATAATCCGTGCCACGAGAGAGTGTGACCGGCCGGTGACCAATATGTGTTCATTCCCGCGCATCCCTACCACGTTCTTTGTCATTGTTGCCTTTGATAAATGTCGATTACCGTCGTCATACCAATGTCGAACACCGTGCTGTTGAAATTACCGAGGGCAGTGCTCGAATTGAAAAAATAAAAAAAGAGGGACTATGCGAAATAAAAAAAAAAAAATTAGCCTCCTTGCAGTTATTAAGCTCAATCCGACCGTAGGGGGCTTAGTCCTTCAAACTTCCAACATCAATTCTCAAACGTAATTCAGTAATTCATAATTTCCGAAAACAAACACTATCTACTGCAGGCTAACTTTCGCTTACATAGTGCCTACTATAGTAGTTATTATTTATTTTAGATTTTAACGTGACGCTTACAACTATGGTTCCTATTATGATGATGTGTTTGTTATATTTCTGTAACTGAACAACTTTTATATCAGAAATCTTGTTTCAATTATCAATTTTAGAGGCGACGGTTCCTAGTACAAATTGTTGTCTCATTTCATTTATTCAACGAAAAATAATCGTAGAGCTCTATTTCAGTCAGAAATTCCACTGAATACTTTTAAATGTATACTTTTATACTCCCTTCTTACATACAGCTCTTTCCAAACCTCGTCCCATACGTTCCACTACAAACAAATAGCAAACGTACGCTTACAATTTTAAAAAATTAGTTTAGGTTCTCTGTACCTCTGCGCCCCCCTTAATTCGAACACTGACCAAAGGCGTCCGCAGGAGTTTCTCAAGAGGGAGGGGGGGCAAAAATGGGATACTCAAACGAAATTCACAGATGATTAATGAAAAAAAAAAAGTAGAAATCTTTGAGTAAGCGATAATAAATAAAATTTAATTCTTAACTATAACAGTAGCTGCACTTATTCCCATGATCGTAAGACAGCATTTTACTAACCGAAGGTGTTTTCCTAGAAAAAAAACTGATCTTTGTAAAACTAATCTTGAAAAAATCATAAAAATTACTTCTAAGGTGCTACAAGTAAAAATCTGAGCAAGTCTTCTGGTAGAAAAGTTCTCCACAGAAAAAAAAAATAAAAAAAAAATATTGTAAAACCATAAGCTTCTTCGTTCCACTCAAAATCTAAATTCTAAAAAAGTGGTAAACCAGAAAAAACACAGTGGTCCCTCTTGACTCTTTGGTCCAGAATCCTTTGTATTTGAATTAATATTACGCAGTATACTATTATAATGTAATTTATTATACGATCATCACTACGATCATCTAGTTTTGGAGACCCTCTTCTAACTTGGTTTGAGTCTTATTTAGTACAAAGGCCACAGTGGGTAAAATTACGGTGTAAGGTCTGATCCTTTTATTGTAACTTCAGGTACAACCCAAGGCTGTTATTTCTCATCTCTGTTTTTTTCTTATTTATCAATAGTGCAAAGTCTGTGCTTCAGTCGCCTACTATGATTTGCAGATAACATTAAATTGTTTAAAAAAATTAACTCCACTGAAAATTGTGCACTTCTCCAAAGTGATATTGATAGATTCCTTAGGTAGAGTGAAGGAAGCAGTTGGCTTATCACTCAATATAGACATATGTCGTTCAATGTCGTTTACCATGCGAGTTCAGTCTCCGATAGTTTACACCTACGTATTCAATGGATTTAGACTCTTATCAGTTGACAATATACGTGACCTAGGTTTTTATATTTACGTCTTCCTTATCTCCACGTTCAAACATCAATAGCGTGTACAAACTGGGATCTATTAGGAGTGTTGCAAGTGACTTTAAGTTTACCGGTTCACTTAAATCCCTGTATTGCGCCCTCATCAAACCGATTCTTGAATACAGTTCGGTAGTTTGGGATCCCTACTGTGCTGATTTGTGTCGGCAACTTGAAGGCATCTAAAGGAAGTTTCCAAATTATGTCAGTTATGCTTTACATATATCCGCCCGCCACGATTATTCTCCTGTCCAAAGCAAACTCAAATTTTCTTCTTTGTCAAACCATTGTTGCTCTCACAATATGTACTTCCTAATAAAACTTATCTCTTCCGCCATTGATTCTTCCTCTTTTCTTTCATTTATCAATTTTAAAGTTCCTACATGAACTACTCGTCATGAAATTCCTTTACGCGTTCCTCTCTGCACAATAAATTGCAGTATTGCTGAATCAATCGGCTAATGAAACGTACAAATGAGGACCTCTCCTTAATATAAAATTATCTTTTTCATTATTCTAAATATTATATTTTTACTATATTAAATATTATGTTATGTACCCTAATAATTGGGCGCTAGCTCGTTTATATAAATAAATAAATATTATATATAGGTACATATAGGTAAAAATGAAACCATATCGTGTAAAATAATATGTTTTTATACAGGATTTTATTTATGACATAGAATTGTTTTTTTTTTTCGGTTTATATTATAATGTTTAATTTTAATGACTGCGTATATAACAGGTTATAATACAAGATTAAAAAAAAAAACAATTTTGAAAATCATTTTCTTGATAGGTCCTATTAACAAACGTTTAAATAATATTAAGATCCGACGTTACGCATGGCATTTTTGATGCCTCCATCTTATTGACGACGACAGCTTATACGAACCTTGTCCGTAATTCCATTACAATGGGTTTTCGACTGAAATTAGAATAAAATCACTTATGATTAGGTATCATGTCAAAAGGAACGGAATACAGAGGAATTTATTATTCGTGTTCTGGCGCAAGTATAATTAATGTATTCGTTTCTTTTTTTTTTAACCTTTAATACTTTTGGTTTTAATTTAAATTGTAAAAAGAGAACGACGTATATGTGCTTACGATCATAAATTAAATCAACCTTATCCCTCTGTTTTAAGTAAAAGACAACATTTTATTATAACTAAAGAGTTTTCGAAATTTTCTTTTTGACTATGTTATTTAACGAATAATAGTAGGTATCCGATACTTTGGGTATCTTTCGAATTTAATTTTGACTGCACAATCCATAGAACATTGCAGAACTATAATTTATATTTTTAAATCGATCAATGTGCACTTTCGACATAGTATAGATGATATTTATCCACAGAGGTAATAATCTGTGTGCACGAGTATATAATATATAATTTTAAAACTTTAAATTGTTTAAGGGAATTTGATTTTCTTTGTGTGATACAAACACGATAAACGTCGTATTAGTTTTCCGAACGCTTTAATATAAAATAATATTATAATACGCAATATAACGCAGGCACGTGAACAATATTTTTTTTAGGGACTTGCAATTCCATACATGAAATGGTAAAAAACTAATTTGCTCAGGTCTTTTTGGGTTCAACTCAGAGGCTTCAGCGTATCGTTTTAAAAATGATCTCTGTTAAAGAATTCACGCCTTTTAAACACAATCAAAGATAGACTGACTGAGGTCCATTGCATCCTCATCCCAATTTAATCCCTAAATCTACGGGGTAGACTGAATTAGATCTATAGTAAGGTTCAATAGCGTTTCTGACCATTTAACATATTTCCGTCTTTGTACAATTGGTTTTAACCCTTCCTTTCCTTCCACACACGCACATATATAAAAGATTTATTTTATTATGATAATGATATTTAATAAGAAAAAAAAAACACTATAAATTCATTAAAAACTTATATAATAATAATTTAAATAAAAATTGTATTTTTGTAAATTTTCAAAATGTCACCTTTTCGTGCTTTTTTAGTTGCAAATTCATCAATAACATTTTCAGAGTGGATTTTTGTAGCCAATTCACGTTAAATCGATATAGTACCCATATTTTATCTATTTGTCTTGTGTCATTGTAGATCTTATTAGATAGTTTATAGTAATTTTCTGTTTACTAAAACTTCTTTCACAAGTTGCAAATTGCACTGGTACAGTTGAAAATATCTTGCGTGCAATTACAATATTATATTAATAAATATTTTTTAAAGAATACTTATGAATAAATGTTAGCGATTTCTCTAGAGGAGTAGCAGATTTGAAACATATATAAATTGTAATTATTCGTTAAATTATAAGCTTGGTTCTTAAAACACTCTCAAATCCATTGAAGTGTTCCGAGTATACTTCATAGCCAAATTTTTTGAATATTTATAATCATCTTCTGATTTCATATTAAATAATTTATTTCTAGTTAGAAACACCGATTAGCAGTTAAAACAAAATGTCCGAAATGACCTATTTTTGCGGGTATCGGACAAAGTTCAACTTTAAAAACAAAGTAATACATTATAAATTGTAATTATCAATACAAAATAAAAAAAAAATAAAACATGCAAATAAATGAAAAAACGTCTAGGAATTACGATAATAGGGACAGTTGCAGCCACTGTTGTAGGTAATTTAATGTAAACAACGGTAAACCACTGCTGACGAAAAAACGATTCTGAGCGGAGATCAGTTGATAGTGATGCTTTTTCAACAATATACACGGCATATTAAAATAAAATAACTAGACAAGCTTTTTGTATTTTCTTTAATAATATTTGTTAAATGATGTACCAATTTTCTCGGTTTACCTACGTTTTTCTCGATTTTTTTCAGTTTTTTTTTCGTTTTTTTTTTCACATTTGTTGAGAGAATTCCGAAGAAAATCGAAAAACCATCTCACTAAAGTACCTCCTCCCCATTGACATTTCGGCTGTGTACCGAATATTGAAATGACGTCACCGCGTCAAAAACGTATTATACGTGCGTATTAAAATAGGTAATAATACCGATACAAATATTGTATAAGTTTCAATTGTATTTTTTTCCCCCTCCTTTTTTTTTAATTTTTCGTTTTCTCACACGAGATACACCCCATGTGGAATTGTTATTATTTCGAACTTCTTGGACCCACCTCCGTCGTCGTATTATAAACTCCGACGACGGTGCACAACCGCCGCGCCGTACCTACCTACAATAGTAGCTGTTATTTTTCGAATTGTACCTATGTCATTACGGCGTTATCCTTTCCGCTATTAATTTGATGGCGGACAATAGAGAATTAATATAATTTTATTATTATTATTATTATAGGTCGCACGGACAGTATACGTTTTTCTATTTCGTACAATGTAAAATTATTATTATGGAAAAGAATAAAAAAAAAAAAAAAAAAAAACGCGCGGCTATTATTAATATACCTACTATATCTGATGAAATTATAGACATTGTTCGTTTGTACAGTCGGCATATTGTATTATTATTATAAGAGTATAAGTATATAGAAAATAATATTTTATTTGTTGAGCCACCCGACAAAGTGTTTTCTTTTTTCTTTTTGAAGCAGATGGGTAAAATAATAATATTTAAACATTTATATATATATATATGTGCAATAATTGCATGCTTTTTTTTACCATTTTTTATTTGTTCATTTATTCGAACTTGTATGGAAAGCCAATGATTTTTTTTATACGTATATATATATATATATATGTGTGTGTGTGTGTGTGTGTGTGTGTGTGTGTGTGTGTGTATTATACTTAGTCCGGCGGTGGATGTGTGCCCCGCGGGGGTGAAAGGGATGGATATTATATTCACATTGTGCGCAGGTACAATGTATTTTCTGTACCTATATTATATACATATTATAACAGGCGTGAGACGTAAGAATACATATCGTGTTATTATAGGTACCTATTGCGCCGCAGACGTCACGAACGTGGAATAATAAAACGATGGACAAACGTGAATTTCAACTAAAAAGTATTATTTTGTATGCCACATTAAAAGGCCAAATTAAAAGGTACCTATAGAATGTTTGCGTGTCGGCACGTACACCGTCGTCGTCTCGTCGCCGCCGTTGTATTATGAGTATTGTATAATATGATGGCACCTATATGCAATACACTATTTCTGAAGACCAACTGTCATGTATTGAAATGGTATTCGTATTTTTTTATTATATATTCATCTGGTTTATATATAGGTATGTTATACAATTTCGATTATTATACGGTTTGAAACGTTTCATTTTTTTTTATTAGTTATCCCCGTGCTGCGGCGCCAAACTAAAATTTGTCAGAGGTGGCAATGAACTTGTACCCGTCTGCCCCTACAGGGTATTATCATTATTAGCATGGACACCCGGAGGGTGAGCAAGACGGAGCATCTGCCTCTCTGGACTTAAAAATTTAATATCATTTTATTTTAAGTATTTTTTGATGTTTGATTTTTTTACGTCCCTCCCTGATAAATTTCCTACGGGCGTCCATGATTATTATAGCATACTACGGCTCCGGCAGAAACAAAAAAAAAAAAATAAAAATAATAATTAAAACAATAAAAATACTTAATATAAGTCTAGTAGGACTAATAAAACTTATAAAACTAAGACTAAATATTTAGAGTAAAAATAAGTTTGGTGAAAATCGGTAACTTGTGATTTGTTCTACATTTAGTATGGGATCGGTAACAGACGCACACTTAAGTTTTCCATCCATTCATTGGCATCACAAAATTAATATTATAGTAATATTTATAATGTATTAGTATAAATAAGAGGACATTTTACTATTTTTTTTTTTTTATGAAATACACAAACCATTATAATAGATTGAACCATTTTTTGTTTTGTTTTACGGTATTAAAATAATATTTTAAAATATTTATCGTATGGAAATTACTCTAGTATACCCACACAAAATTTAAATTTTCCCATGCTACTTGAGTGGTTTATGATTAAATTTTAAATGTATATATCATTGTTTTGTATGATAGTCAATAACGTCTTAATCAAGCAGTGCACTATAGTCAGTGAATTTAGTATTGTATTAAAATCTAAAGAAATCGATGTTAATTTAACATAATGCGGTATAATTCAAAATTAGCTCGCATTATTACGGTTAATACAAAAATAAGTTAATTAAACATCCAAGTTAAACATTTAGATTATCTCAATATTTTACCGTTTTAACACGTTCGTGTACTGCAGTCTTGTCAATTTTGAAAACCGTTTATGATTACATAATGGTATTATAATCATAATATTACCTGTTTTTTTTTTTTTTTTTTTTTGTTATTTTTTTAACTATTCATTCAGAACACCATATACTCGTATATTACTATAAATAACAATATATAATAATCCTCCGAATATTCGTTAATGTATCGCCGCAGACAGCGACGGATGGACCACGGTTTAGGAAACTAGCCGATGTTATGTTCAAGTGGATGATGTTTTCTGATCCATGTTCAAAATGACGGTTGACCGGAAGCTTATATTATATTATAATATATAATACGCTGTGGAAACCGATGGTCGTTAAATTCAATATTGTATACGTCATTACCTCCAATGAATTATTCAATAATGCGCGTATGTGTATGTAGGTAGATAGGTAGGTATGTACAAGTTGTTCATGAGTCTTTTCTCGACACACGAGGCTGATGTCTGTCCGTGTATAATATTTTTATTAATCGGCTTATCAGACATTTTGTTCGTGATGGAGAAACGACTGTGAGTATATAATAAGAAATAAACCATCCGACGACGTCGTAAAACTCGTAGGTATTCTAAGGCCCCCCACAAAGAAGAAGACATTCGGTTGCTTATAAGAAAAAAAAAAAACAAATTACTAAAAATCGCTACCGATATTACTACCTACGTTTAAGACGCGTGTGTCACAACATGCTACCAATTGGAAATTCCCGCAGTGTGGAGTAGATGTCTAATAAAACCGTACGTTCGTTAATTTTTTTCAATAAAACAAAATGAAAAAATTAGCCTACAGATTACATTATACATAAATAATTATTATACTATATATTTTTTATTTGCACCATTGACGTGGTGCAAAGATTTACTAAAATAAGTCCACGAAATGGTATCGCGTTGGGTTCTGTCACTGGATGGCACCCCTCCTCATATCATTCTGTAGTTAATAAAAATTCTTATCTGTCATCATATTTTCTTATTGCGCACGTATAGCATAGGTTGTTAATTTTTCTAATAAATAAATCAAAAAAAAAAAACAAATATTTGGATATAATCCCTATTGTAGAGCATAAGAGCGCATTCATTGCTGATGTCAAATTATTTAATGAATTCCCCCCCCTCCCCAGTAACAATTATGTTGATACCACGTAATGCTGGTCAATTGTTTTAATGAATAACCTTCAACCATAGCTTAATAAACGCATCAGTTTCATTGGGAGTTGGTTTTGAGGTTCTCAAATTCAAATCAATATTTGACCATAATCTAACAGTTAATAAAATAAATAAATCATTATCTATTCAAATTTCGTTATCTCAAAATTTAGATCACTTTGATAAATTTAATCTTTCACCGTACATTCTATGATGGGTTTTTGATTACAATTAGATGTCGTTAAATTGCTAGGTTCTCAGTTCACGATAAAATTGTTAGTTGTAAAGCGTAACTAAATGGGCATATAAGTAACTGTAACATTGTTAATTATTATATGGTCGGGAAAAAAACCGTCCGTAAATCCGTCAATCCTTATTGATGGAATTTTACATTGAAAAAAAAAAAACGAATTATTCAAGTACAGAATAATACAGAACAATAAGTGTCTAAAAAAATTGGTTAATTTTATATCATGTTTTATTTTATAATTTGGTTTCAGATTTTAGAGAGTGTTTAACCGACAATTTTAATTTTACGTTTAAAACGCCCTGTTTGACTGTATAAGTAAATTTCCATATATTTTAATATAGGTACCTATCTATACAGTGACATCTCGAAATCACGGACTTTTTGGGAATAGGAACTTTAAACTTCTCTGAATAGTGCACACCAGTGCCAGGGTGAAGGTGGAGATGGTGGTGGGGGGCGTGTCCACTTTTCTTGTTTATTGGTTATTTCGGTGTATTTTATCGTTTAACAAAATATGGTAACTTATATAAAAATGATAAGTGCCCCCTCCTAGGAAAAAAAAATTAGCTACGGTACTGTATATTATAATATGTAATAAGTTGAGCTCGGATATTGTAGTAGTAAAAAACTATTGAAATTGATTGCAGTATTGCACTAAAAACGAACAATTTTTTTACAAAAATGGAAATAGTTGGCTTAATTTTCGGCATATTTATAAAACAATACTAAAACACGATCACTCAAAATTCACGGAGTGACTGAAGAACAGATTATAACAGTCAAATAGTATCAAAATAAAAATATGATACCATCAATAGATTTTATAGCTGGCAATATTATAGTATAATCTTATCTATATGATTGTCGAGTATCGACTATAGCTAAAATAGTTGTGTAAATGAGTAAATTCAACAAAATTGCAATAAAATTTGCAAAAATTGCAAAAAATTACACTCAAAACTTTTAGATTTAAATTCGTACTTACTTGAAACGTAATTAAAACTTACTTAGCAACAAATTGAAAAGGTAGAAAAAAGTTTCAAATGCTACACAACATCCGTGCCCCAATAAGTAATGAGCATATACAATATAATGATAGAAATTTAATTTAACTGCCGTCTACATTACAAGTTATATGTTTTTAATTTATGCTATTTTATGCACGGAGATGATAGGTAAATCTTGGTCGACCCGTTGTGGTCTTGGCGTACTTTTAATCCTAACACTATTTGTTTATATTAACACATTTTTCGAATTTGGCGATATCTGAGGTATTTGAGATCTCGGTCGTTAGTAACGGTTGGGTCTATACTCTGATATTGCTATTATTTTATAGATTGGGCACGCATTGGGACAAATCCGATAATAAACTGCTAGGTTCCAACGTAGAGCATATTATTTAATAGAATAAATGGGAAATATAGAATTATTTTTTGAATCGTAATATAATTATTTAGATTTTAACAATATTATGATCATGTATTCAGAATTTTATTTTATTATTTCATCAATAATGTTATAATATTAATGTATTCAAAATATCATTTCAATCGTTTACAACAATATAATAATAATATATTCAGAATATTCTATAAATGTTTCATTAATAATTTGATTTTTTTGATGAAAAATTGATATTAATATGATATATTATCATTACGGATGTGCTATCTGGGATGGTGCATAATTCCTGGGGATAAATCGTTGAGGAGGTTATTTGTTGATAAAACTAACTAATTATGATTTAAATTTAGTTCGTTAAGACATTCACCAGTGAACAAAATATATATGATCGTACAGAATATTAAAATATGTTTCCTGATAACAACAGTTTACGAACATTTTATAATTTATAATTATCTGTAATTTTGTGTAATAACTAATTCGCCATAATACATAAACTATGAGTTAATCTTGGAAAAATGTGTACCTATTTTTGAACGAAAACAATTTTTTATTTTTCCTAGAATTTTTTAAAGACTGTTTAATTATGATACACGTGAACAATTAACTAATAAACTTAATTATTATTTTTCTTTTAACAAATTTCGGTCCATCTAAAAATTTATAATCCTTGACCTTTTTGATTACGATATTTTCTCAAGTTTTATTTACTATGCAAATGCCCCATAATTATTATATTTATTTTATTATTATTACCAGCAGTCGATTTATTAGTCACAATCGTAATTTTAAAAATATGTGCGTTAACGTAAAATTAAAATTGAAAAAATAATTCCATACCATTCTTGCGCAGAGTATTATTGTGAATAATTCGAATCATTAGAATAAATATTCTATATTACTTTTTATGTGAATATTTCGATATTTTTAAATGAAATATTGCATTTTTTTTTTTCAAAAGTTTTTAATTTAAATGATTTAATTTTTGTTTCTTCTTCAAAATAAATCTTTGTAATATCGTATTCGTAAAAAGATACTTCTTATTCAAATTAATTAATCCGAATAAAGATTCGAATAGAACTCAAAAATCAAAGTTTTTTTTTTTAAATAATGTCTTTTATTCAGTTATGTTAAATTAAATTTATAATATAGTAGCCTACGATCGAATAAATATTAGGTACATATGAAAATATCAAAGTACCACATGACATACAAGGTGATTCACTAAACATTCTTACACTTTTCGTATGGTTAAATTTTTCATTATATATATACAGAATGATTCACTAGCATGTTGCTTACTTCGGAGTTTTGGTTAAATTTTAAATTTATTCAAATTCTGATTTTTTGAGTTTTTAAGTGTAGTTATAGTCGATGTTTCCGAATTTTAAGATTTGTCACAAGCACAACATTAAGGAATATCCTATGGCAATACCAACCATTTGGTTTTCCAGATGAGAACCCATCAAAATAGTTACATATAAAAATGGAGTATAAGTTTAAATACATTTCGGTATTAACAATAGGCGTAACTAATAGTTATTTTTCGAGTTCATTCCCGCACCATGTAGTCGAGGATTCCATAATAGAGAAGGAATTTTTTATTATTGCAAGGATTCCCGAAAATAGTAAGATGTAATAATTTCCATTAATTAATAATTTTTCTATAAAAATAGGTATTATAAAATATGAAACCTGTTGAATGAGTCACGTCTCCATTATTGTCAGCATCCACTTTTTCTTCTATAAGACAAGCACTATTGAACCGAAATTGTCAATAATAGCCTTACAACTTTTAAAGCGGCACACCTATCTAGTATAACTGATTGCAGTGAAAGTAATATTTTTCATCAATAATTTGTTGTCGCGTTTTTCTCAATTTTGAATTATTTTTAAGTAGTGAAATATCCGGGCGTCACCGTTTTCCGCTAAAATCGACCTTTCCGTTTACCGTTAGTATAATAATATTCAATTTCAGTTTCCGCCACAATAAAATTCAGTTTTATATTTTGATAACATCTTGTTGTAAAAATTGAAATGTTACCTATATTATAGATTAGGAAATCCGAAATATTATGTTAATAGGAAATTTTATTAAGATCATCATTATAAGTTGGAGCAAAACAATAAAAAAAGCATTATTTTCTTAAATTTCCCGATTCTCTTAGGTTGTATCCTGGTTATTTCCAGATATTATAAAAACCGCTCGAAAAATCAAAAAAATGACCCGTTCCATCTAGACAATATTTTCTTTCAGAATTGGTGCCGTGCGTAAATATCGAGGGAAGAATTCTGGTAGAGCTTTTGTACACAGTATAAAAAAAAGAAAAGGAAAAGACCAATGCATTATATTATTTACTTTTTTCAGAATCTAAAACAGAATAGCAGAATTAGTATTTTTAAGACATCGCAGGAAATTTATTTAAATTCTCATTAACATTTAATCATTAGATTGAATTAAACAATGAAAAACAGATAACACACTTCTGATATAGTGTTCCGTAAATGAGTTTTTATCCATTTTCTATTAAAAAATTTTTGTTCCAGGGTGCTTTTAGACAATATTTTAAAAAGAAAATTAATAATTGGACACAAATCTTTGTGTTGGAGGGATTTCCATACTGGACGTACATTGGCGTAGTTAAATTTGTAATTTTACATATATTTCCATATGGGGGAGGGGGCTGGAGGAACTTCTCTGTAGCCCCTCCCTTATAGAAAGTTGATTTACCACAGTAAAAAATAGCATAAGGCTTATGGGATCGCAAATATCTACATATTAATGACCAGTGCTGGAAATAGATAACTAATAAATTTATCTAGACAAAGATAATAATATTATACGAACTAAGGGACCGAGCATAATACAAATACATACCAACGATACACTAAACATTGTAGACAAGTAAAAAATGACGATTTCGAAATGGAGAGGAGGCTAGAGAAAGACACACGTAAATAAGCGTTTTTACTTTAAAAAAATATCAATGCGTATTTCTTTTTTCGCGCTAATTATTTTCGAAAAAACAGTAAAAACTAAAAAAAACAGCGATTCTTGATAAATTTGTATTCGCGAAGCACAAGAAAATCGTTTTCGAAATCCAACGATTCGAGAGAAACCAGCTATTTTCTATTTTCTTTGTCTTTGTCAAACACGACATCGCGAGAAGAGATTAAAAAAAAAAAAACGAAAATCCCGGTCCCACCTTAATAAGTGTAATACTATAATGTATACCATACCGGCAGTAGACAAAACGTATAACGTGTGTTTGGTTTCAATGATAATTAACTGCGGGGAAAGAAGAAAAAAAAAAAAGGTCCGGGGGTCGATGCATATCACCTACGTCGACCTCCCCCCCGCCCCCTTCTATCACCTATCTGTGTTATATAAGAATCGATTACAGGCGAACTATTATATACCTGTACAAGGGTACGATATTTTGTTATGACGTGTTGTAGTCGCGACTTGTGGGGGCTGCGGTCACACAATGTAAGTACAATGTATATTGTAATAATATAATAATAATCGTATACCTCCGGGCGACATTGGTGTCGTGCGGACTTGTCAATCTACATGACCGATGGGACCCGCGGAAAAGGCGATCGCTGTCAAAACATCCCTGGCGGCGGCGCGGCTGTTACAATAAAAATACTCCGCGCCCCGCCGCAACAATTAAAAATAATATGAAAAAAAAAAAAAAAAAAAAAAAAAAAAAAACAACTCCCCGACAGAACAGTCGATTTCACACACGTACACACGAGCCGCCGCCGCCGCGCCGTACACACACATCGTCGCATTCATCATTGTCGTCGACGAGGAGCCATTTTTGTTGTTTGTATTTATGCATTGTTATATTTTATAATAATAATAATAATACATTTTTACATTTCGTCAGCGCGCGCGATCTCCCGATCGCCATTATTCGTGGTGTACGTATACAGGGTGTGCCGCGGAGATCCGACAAACGGCAGACATACGATTCTGAACGGACGGTCATTGTCGTCGATACCATTTTTTTTTAGAACCCTTTAGACCCCTAAATAAAATTACGATTGAAAACGCTCGGTTTTTATGATTTCACGTAACGTTGCCAAATATATTTGTAATAATCTGAAAATGTAACTATTAAATAATCGAAAACATATGTATAATATTTCTTGTATCGTAATCGAGTTTGATGATTACCTATTATAATAACATAGTAGTGAATACATCAATAATGATAATCTATATAAATACAATGGTAAAGAATTTTTCGGTAAATGACTTGATATTATTTATGAAAGCAATTTAAATTACCGTAAACTTCGAAACATAATATTATCAAATCGATTCGTATTTTTTTTTTTAAATTTATGCTCTTGACAAAAATTTATTGAAAATAAAATAAATGACTAAAACTAAAAACAAATCAGAACCAGAATAACACTTAAAATAAATTAAGCGTAACACTAAACTCTTCTTCTCAGTTAGTTGTCTCCGTTTGTTGTATTTTGCTTTGGTTCGGTCTATACTTGAGTATGAGATGATTGTTTGGCACCCTTACCTTGCTAAAGATCAGCTACGGCTTACGCGTGTCCAACATAATTTGTTTTCATATTTGCTTTTATTCTTAAATAACCTTTATCAGACCTTAACTATTCTAATATTAGTCGTGTACTAAATATTGCTTCTCTGACTTCACGACTTCCCAACTTCAATCATTGATTATCAGTTCATATTAATGCACTCCTCAATAATTCTATGGAATTGTTGCACCTTACCTTCTATCTCAAGTACTTTTTTAAGGTTCCATCACGTAATGTTTGCAGGCGTACTCATAATTCCATTTCTTTTAGCCACAATTACCCCATGCACAAGATGCTTAGGCCTGCCAATCTAGTTTTACCTCGCCTTAATCGTTATCGTTTAACTGTTCCCATATACTGTATAGTTTAATTTTTTTGTAATAGTGATATCTTATATTCTACCTTTATGTTTTTATAAAATTATCTTTTTTTTTTTTTGTTCTTCCCACGTAAAAGCCGATTAACGTTATTCAATAAAATAAAAAACGAATAAATAAATAACTGAAATATGCACTTTATGTTCTAAAAATTTTAAAATAAGCCATAGTATGCCATAATACATGAAAAATGGCTAAAAAGAAAATATGTATACATTGTTTATTTTATTTATATTTTATATTTTATAGTGTAGTTAGTAAAGAATGCATCGGTTTTACATAGATGTTTAATTATTTTTTTTTATTTGTCTTTTGGGAGATTATTTTTTAAATTTTTCAAGCAATTTTTATAATATCTAGAAAAAACCAGAAAAACGGAAAATTTAAGAATATAATGCTTATATTATTTTTTAATTTTGTTATTTAATGCAATAAAGTTAAAAACATTTATAGAGCCTTCAAATTTAAACAGAAAATTTATATTTGACTTTTCTAGTCATTGTCAAATTTTCAGAACATTTGAGCCATTTTTAAGTTTATTATAAAAATGTTAATATTTCTTTTGAAATTCAGTTAAAAATATTTGTATAGACTCAATGGTCATAAAATTGAAATAGAAAACTTATATTTACTTTCTCTAGACGTGGTAAAATGTCCAAAAACTTTAAATCAATTTTGAACAATTTATAGACATTTCAATTTTACAAGTTTTGTACGAAATGTAAAAATGTATAATATGTAATACACGTACGATGTTTAAACTTGAATGCAAAATATGTATAATTGTGTATCGCATATGCACAAAAAAAAAAACACTACAATATATTCAGTTATTTTAGCGACAAAATCAATTTGTTTTTCTCATCGACACATAAAAACAGGATAATGGGAATGAGTGCAGCCAATGTTATAGATAATTTAATGTATAAGCAACGTTAAACTGTTGATTCCGAAAAAAAAAAATTCGGAGTTAAGTTCAGTTAATAGTGATGTTTGTACCGCCTTTATAAAACCATAAGCTTCTTCGCTAAACTCAAAATTTAAAAATAAATAAATGAATGCGTCGCCTGGAGTATTATGATAAAATTTATCATCAGGTATATCACAGTAAAAATGTAAAACGCGACTGAATATAAAAAATTAAATGAAGCAATACATAGATAAAAAAAATTATACAAATTGGTCGTTTTACATAGAATATAGAAATAATTTATTTTAATTGTAGAGATTATTTAAAATTAGTATCTTAAATTAAATATCTTATTTTAAAATTTATATTTGTCTTACCAATATAAAATTGGTTACAGTTACATTTAAGTTTATATATACTAGCATTTTCAAAAGAAAGAAAGAAATTTTTCGTGAGGGTTTTAGTTCAATTATTTATATGTTTGATAAAATTATTATTAGTCTTAAACGCGATTTTTACATTATTTGTATTATTGTTCAGAATTTTAGCGAATTCGTTTGACATATTATTTTGATATTTTACACTTCAATTGTTAACAACATTATTTGGTGAGTTGCGTATTATTTTTTCTTTAATGCGTTTATGAATTTTTTTAATAGTTTTTTAATTGAAATGATTTCTAGGGCCTATGTTATTGACAATACTGAACTCGTGTTGATAACTAATATTTATTTAATGGGATATGTTCAAACCTATAGAATATTGAATTAAAAAATGATATTTTTTAAATATAAAAATGTATTAATAAAATAACTTTTTTATTATTATTAAAGCAAATATATAATGCCTGTTTAATTATTTTACCATTACATGACATATGTATTGTTGACAAAGCATCACTCTCAACCGAACTCCACTCAGAAATGTTTTTTCGTAAGTAATGGTTTATCGTTGCTTACAGATACACATTAAATTCCCATTTATTCCTAACTTCCCAACTTTCCACCTACAACAGTGGCTGCACCCCCGTGTGAAGTATTTCTATCTTTTTTAAATATACATATACAACCGAAAGATGTCATAATTGTAAATTGTTCGATGAATAAATACACAGAGTTCCTTAAAAATAAATTATAATATGAAATGAAAATATAGCTATTTTTCTGATGGATTCATGTAAATGAAAGATTTTTTCTACTATATCTATGGAAAATATAAAAAAAAAAATCATTGTATTATGTATATTAGCCAAAAAATAGCACTAAAAATTTAAAAGTTTCAAACATACAAAAATAGCAATATAAAATTTCATATTTGGAGTCCGTAGCGCATAAAACAAGTCTAAAGCTAACTCTGCTATTTTTATCTGTACCCTGTAATAATTAGTAAATGCTATAAAATCCGAGCCCTGCAGGTCATAACAAAAGTTATTGCGTTAGTCCGATCTCCGCGGGACACACCCTGTAAGCAAATTGGTATTATTGTTAATATGTGTATGTATTTTTTAAATATCCTTCTCGCGAGGGCATTTTTTTCGTTTATCCTTATATAATATTATTATTCTATCTTCGCCGCGCCAGCCTCCGGTATGACACGTTGTCATGCTGCGGATTACACGGGGGTCCACCCCCCCCCCCAACCCCGAGTATAGTATACGAGGTAGGCAGATAGGTATTATATACGTTTTCGATATAATATCGTACAAGGTGTTTTTTTTTTTTTCTTTTCGGATCGTATACCGCCACCATTATAATAATATTATATACGAGTAGTGTACGCAGACACGACAATGCGCGCCAATGATGGATCGACGCCGCCGTTCGTATAGTATAAGAATATCGTAATACTACCGGAACGAAACGGGTGTCATCTGCGCTGATGAGTTTTTTTTTTTTTTTCCATCGTTCCACAGCTACACTTATGCACATTATATACAGGTAGGTCGGACCCCAACACCGAATCTTCCCCCGACGACGGACTCTATGTACGCGGTCGGATTTTCATCGTTATGCACGCATCGTCCTACTTTGCTGTACTGTATATGTATAAATATTATTAGAGACGTCATTTCGACCGAAACCTACAAGCACGGGTAATACGAATTGTGCGCGAACGAGTTCCTTTGAGTCGAAGATTGAATTAATTTAATATTATGTTTGAAAGTAGACGACTATCTATGCACGTATATTATAATACAGTTATAGTAGCTGCAGATGGATGTACCCAGTAGATGTCCCGGCCCCCGGCTTGAGTTTGTTGTTAATACAAAATTGAAATGTACCAACGAATATCGTATATCCGGTGTTCGTGCCCGAAAATATAGGTGTCATTTAACACACCTCATGAGTTAAAAGACTGTATGCCTCGACAAATTTTCAGTCTAACAGTGTGAGTATTTTTAAGTTGAAATAACGTGATTGTATTATGCATGCGACTGCTGTAATGTTCAACACTGCAGCCGTTCGGAAAATATTTGTTGAACTGGTTTATTAGAATATCTCCGTACCATAATGAAAAAAAAAGCATTTATTATGTGTTCCAATGGAATGTTTATATCACATAAAAACGCGACATAACAACAATATTTCCATGTAACAAACAAACATAAAATACGAGAAATAAAAACGACCTTGATTCACCGAACATCCTATCCACTAGATTACCAGGATCGCGTGAGGATATCTACAATATCGGTGGAAGACACGGGCGCCAAAATGAGATAAGAAAAAAATAAAGTCGAATCGTACGAAAGGGCGCCGCGCACTTGGCGCCCGTGCGTTTCGCGTCCGCCACCTTTTTCGTGCTATTTCCGCCTATTATCGAAATCTTTACCTGCTGAAATTATGTAAGGTAGACTATTCACGTAAAATTTAAAATTTTATAAAATTAATGTCATTTAATATGTTCGTAAATATACAATTGTCAATTTTAATTTATTAAAATATTGCATCACGAGTTCATAGTTGTAAACATATTGATGTAACCTAATTTTTTACGAATGCATTATTTAAAATTATGTACAATTAATATGATATAATTGAATCGTGTACAATTTTTAAATTATAATTTTGATTCCGATTTCTGAACAAATGATAACTGATAGGTATAATAGTTATACAATTATATTTCACGTAATTTTATACGTATGGATTTTTCATCATAATTATACAATATGAACTATAAATCGAAATAGGCTTTGAATAACCAATAACCATATAATTATTATTATTATCAATTGAATGTTCACTGTTAGTAGTGTTTTGACTTTAGTAGCGTTACGTTCGGATTTTCAAATATACAAGGAAACGGTTGATTATAATTATTTGAAAATTTTATACGATTACATTATGTTACATTAATTTTACATAAATTTACAAATTTCGAGCGAACGGTCCGCCTTATATAATTCCAGCAGGTAAAGATTTCGATAACGGCCGCAAAACGCACGAAAAAGGTAACGATGTAAATGCGCGCTTCTCGTAAGGTGTGCGGTTGTACCACAGGGAAAAGGCTCATTAGAAGTAAGACAACTTGAGAATGGATGGTTTGAAATAAGAGTTAACGGTTTATTACATGAATTAATAAAATAGATTACAATTGAATAACCTAACGGTAACACAAAATACCTACAAGAATATAGACGCGTAAATGTAATGTAACCGATCCAGTGTCTTAAACGCCGGAATCCGGATTCTAGCGTGAACAAGAGGAGCCGCTTGTAGTTTGTTCGCTTAAAGGCCGACTGTCGGGCCACGGCCTGGCCTACGATCGACGGCCGGGGGGGGGAGGCCGTTTCCGGCTACCGAGCGGGATGGAATTCGCTCAGTCGGTGTTCCGGTCGGAAACGTGTCGACATTGCCAGGACGTTACCCCGGTTTCACAATACCGTAACATGCTTAATGAACATTATATACGTAGACGTTAACCAAAACAAGACTAGGTATGTGTATACTCGCTTACAACAGTAATGGGCGCAAAGTTCGCGCCGCCGTACGAAAGCGCTAAAATCCTAGGTACCCGTGTGCCACGGCTTATAGATCTTATAGATCAGATAAATAACAGATGCGAGATTTAGAACTATTTCGTTCGCTCCAAACGTTTAATTTCAATCGACAAATTCATTATCTAATTACAATAGATTGTCACATAGACAATGTGCGCGAACAGTTTTGTGTCATAACATACTGTTAGTATTAGATTTTTAGCTGTTTTTCTAAATTTAAAAATAAAATTTTGCGAATTTCAATTAGGGCAACGGTGGTTTTGGAAAATACCCAAAGCTTGGGTATTCGAAATGAATACGCGAAGAACTTTGAAACAGGGATTTGGTTGAAGCCTTTTTTTGGTTTGGCTTTTCTTCTGTGCACCGAAGTATCTGATGCTTTTGCCAAATTTAATGTCCATCGCACCTAAAGATCAAATAATTTCCCAATTGAGTGATTACATTTTAGAAACATACATTGATTCTAGTATATTTCCATCCAAAATTTAGGCTCAAATTCCGGATAATAAGGTTATACGGACTAGTGGGATTATCCCTAGACGAGCTCAGAATCTAATACGCAAAAATAAATATGTCGACTCGAGTACTCGGTAAACTGCGTCGGGACCCATTTGTCGGGGTTATCCGTCAATACGGATCCGCGGTGAACGGAGCGAAGACGACGCGCGACGAGTAGAACGGCCAACAACAAATCACGGCTATGATATTCGCGGCCCTATCGCGTTTGCGGGTCGCTTCCTACCTACTTGTAGATTATTACGAAAGAATTATTGTCGTCCGTCGTGTGTCACCTATCACGGGACGGGAGCGATAGAAATATGTGCGACCAAATCGAAAACAATAAATATTCCGTTCGTCTTGCGCGTTCCCGGTTGTTTGACACGACGAAGATATTGCTCCCCCCCCTCCTACCACTGGGTATGCACTTAAAAATACGGAATAACGCATTCTACCCTTCACCATGGAAACACACACAACAGATGGACGACAAGATCAATAGTGTTCCCGATCGGCTGCCTGTTCGCCAAAGCGAAACTGACACCGAGAGTTTATCCGTGAGTCGTCCGCGTGATTGATTGACCGCAGATCGGCGGCGGTAGTTATTGTCACGGCGACGCTGCAGCGATAGTATCTGGTTAAGTTTATCCGCCGTCACACGCGATATTATTATAATACTATTATATATTATTATGTTTATTATGATGCGTATGTTTTTTTTTGGTTTTTTTTTTTCTTTTTGTTGTCAAGGGGATAATAAATTATAATTTATTATCACAAGTAGGTACACTGATTTTCGTCAGTCGCACCCGGGACATTTATCCGGTATATTTTTGTTTTATGTTTTCTTTATACGCCAGCTACTATTAATGCGTACGATATTCCACTTGGAAATCACGTGGCCATCGTTATACGTATGTACGCTATAAAATATTGATTTCCGACTCTCGGTCAGATAACTAGGCGCAACGACATTATCGTTCTCGTCAAAGATAACACGACACGAGATCAATATTATTAACATATTATACATCATTACGGGTTCCCGCGGGGGAACCTTAACTGGTACCGTTGTGCCAATCCCGCGGGCCCCAGTCTCTGGCGATGGGAAAGTGACGCGCCCATCGCCCAGTGTTAATGCATTGCAATAGTCTCCGCTCTGGTCTAATTGATCGGGGAGGACAGGATCTCTCCTAAATGGTAGGTTGAGCGACAGGCCAACAACCTGTCCTCGTCAAAAATCTTATGTCGTGAGCATTTCACTAAATCCTCGGAAATATGACCATATAAACGAAATTTTGACTGGAAATCGGAACGGAAAAAATACAATAGTTCCACCTCATAGATCGTACAAATTTTTTGTGACCAGAGCATATGGTTGATATTGATCTCCAGAGATCTCTCTGCAGTGGATAGATTGACAACCTTTTTCTGATGTGAGTTGCACTACCGGGTTTTGTTATATTACATTGAGTTGATACTAAGAAAATTGATTCGTATTTGATTCGAAGGAGGACAGAATATTATGCGTTATTTTATATATTAGAGTTAGTTAATAGTATAAAAACAAATTAACGTAATCCCCAACCAAAATCCTAATAATTAAGTATACATTGTACACAAAATAAATGTATTGTCATTGTTTAAAAGAAAACAAAAGCACACATACTACACGTAAATTGTAATTATATCAACGTTGAATACAACAGAAGACGTTCTAGGATAATGGGGACGGGTGCAGCCACTGCTGTCATAGGTAATTTCATTTTTATCTGTTAGCAACGAATAACCAAACGAAAAACAATTGGCGAGCTGATCGGTGCCTTCAAGGCGATAGCCAAAACGTTATCGAAATCGGCTCCTGGATCGTCAAACGTTGGTTCGTCAGCCGTTAACAGGTCGTATTGATTACCGAATATTTCGCTCCGTGGGGAAGATTTGTCAGGATGGTCCGTTTCCCGTGACCGTTACGTTGCGCTTATTGTCAGTCATCCAGGGCTCTCCAATATCGAACGTTTCGGGGATTGTCTTATGGTCGAGACATTTGATGATATAACGAATATTCCCGTTTCCTTGTCTACTTACTTTCTAATAAACCTCATCAATTAGCATCAATCGTCGTCGAAAAACTCATATTCGCGCCTACGCATTCCCAAGGGTCATTATTGGACGGACTTAAAAATTTTCTAGTTCTGTTTTAGGATCATGTTTCCGTATTAAACTCGCTAAAAATCCCGTCTATCGGGGAATTTTTATTGTTTGCCGTATCTATGCGTACCAACAAGAACGAATTTTCTACGTTTGCGGATATTGTGTCGTACGTCAACACTCGGGTGTCTCTCCTGGAAGCCGTCGGTTTTTTTATTATTTCGAAACGTTCGGTCCCGGCAAGCGATTACTTGAATACCTGTATCTCGGTTTAGCGCCGAAGCAACGAAGATATCGCAAATATCAACCAAGTTTGTCTCTCCGGTCCCGTTTAAATGCTGGTTTTGTGCGGGAAGCCATACGTCAATACTGTAATCAGTTAAACTACGCGGAAAAATAAGATTTGCTTCTGTTGCCTCAATTCGACCCACTGGTCCACTCATTGCAGATTAGTCAAGTCGCTTTCAAAGTGTTCTGATCGTCATCACACTCGACTAAATCGGGAAGACAGACCGTCAGTCTCTTCTGATTTCGTTTTAGACAACCCGAAAAGTTAAAACCAAAAAGGTGGACCGCCTCTTTGATTGGGTTGCCCGGTGTGCCGATATTCACAGGAGTCGTTGACTGTATCGTCACACATAGATATCCTAATAACGATATTAATTTATACCGCATTATCCAGTTTTTAAATCTAATTGTCCATTGAGTGAAATACGTGTCATAATGACATATCCAGAGACGAATGCATAAACAGTCGTCATTAAAATAGTTTAAGATAATGGGATAATTGAGATAGGTGCAGCCATTGTTATAGGTAATTTAATGTATATCAGTAAACAACGACTAACCATTATTGCTAACGAAATAAGATTCTGAGCGGAGTTTAGTCGATTTATCGATTGTTGTTTTGTCAATAATGTGTGCGTCATATAAAATTATGATGTGATAATTATGATAAAATAATTACAGAATATGCATTATATATTTTTTTCAATAACATTTGTTTAATATTTTACTTATTTTCCCGTTTTTTTTTTGTTTTTCCCATATTATTGGGAAAACTGATGGGAAAATCAAAAAATGATCCATCTGAACTACCTCCCCAGTCTAATTTTTTTTCGGAAAAAGTGCTATCATTGAAAATTTTATCGAGATTGCTGGTAGAAAAGTTGTCCACAAAAAAAAAAAATAAATTAAACACCATTGTAAAACTATAAACTTCTTCGCTCCACTAAGTATCTAAAATGAGTACAGATGCCACATTAATGGTATCAAGGGGTTTTTGTTGAAACCCAAGAAAAATATGATTTATCCAGTACAAATATAATTGAACTCGGTAAATACATTTTTGAATATTATTTTATGTGATAATTTAGAGTTACCAATAGTATTCGATTTTACAAATAAAATTTTTTTTTTTTTTTTAATGTACATATCTAATTTCTATTAAATTATATTTTTACAATGCGACAATTTATTTCGGGGACAGCAAGTAAATTGTTTTTCTCCCGGTTATCTCCGGCAAACAACCAGGTGTAAAAAAACAGCCGATGACTCTTTTTGTATAACTTATATACGTATTTCGAAAAGGGTATGTATTTATAAATTAGCGCGGCACGATGTTTCATTTATTTGAGGCCCTGGCACTACGTATACTGTAACGAGCGGAGGCGGTACGCGTAGAAAAAATTGCACGGTAAGTACAGAATCACGCACACGCACTGTACCGCGGATGTTATTTATCATTACCTCGTCTCGGAAGTGAATAAAATATGTCACTACGCGTTTGTTTTGTACTAAAATATAAAACGTCATATTCAATAATATGATACGTTACGTTCCGCGATGCGGTCCCTAATATTATCGTTATTATTATATCGCGTGCAAAACGCGCGTGTTTTACCGAAATTTAATGTGCGCGCGTCCGGTCATATTATCGCCATTATACTCTGGTGCACAATATTGTAGATCGGAGGTGGCCGGGCAAAGGCGAATACGTGTGCAGTTTTCTCGCGTCCGAAAAGGTTTCCGCCGGACACCGCTAGGTTTCGACGGGACGCGTATTGCAGTGTACACACATATACATATCTATACACATATTAAATCCATACAAGACGTATAGAGCAGTAGTAGTAGGTGGATAGTAGCAGTACGCAGTGGGCCGTGCTCGGTAGAATCGCCATCGCGTCGTTTGTTTGTACGCGCGGGGAGACCGGCGGGGTTCGGGTGGAACGGGAGCGTATAATATTATTATAAAAAAAAAAAAATAAAAAACACGGGGGGGGAAGTGAAAAATATCCTCCGCTATATAAGGAAAACGCGCATAAAACAATGACACATAAATATACATGTATACATATATATATATGTGTGTGTATACGTACAACAGACTCCGGTGGATATAATATACGCGTATAGGTGTATTATGGTCGATTCAACGGCGCGGCGGGCGCTTTTGCGAAGAGCACTTAACTCGTATTCGCGGTCGTATTTTCCGGGTTCGCCCCGGCACGACAATAAATAAATAAAAATCGCATTAACCGCGGCGGCGAATAAAAATACATTTGACGTGGATCACTGAGGGATTTCCGTTGCGCGGCGCGAATTCGCCGCGTTTCGCGTTCGGTAATCCCATTTGCGTTTTGTCATATCGGGGAGCGAGGGGCGGACGGGTTTGAAGAGGAGAGCGGAAATAAAAAAAACTAAAAAAAAAAAAAAAAAATATCGGACGACACGTTAAAAAAAAATAAAAAAAATAAAATAAATAACAATAAAAACGAAAACAAAATATACCTCCGAATGCCTCCCGCGCAAACGACGACATTAAAAGTATTAAAAAACGTTAACTCGCTTAGCCCACCCTCCCTCCCCTTTTCCGTTATTACTACGCGTATTTTTATTATTCTTGTTTTTTTTTTTTTTTTTTTTTTTTTTTTTTTTTTTTTTTATCGTTTTTATTATTATTAATATATTATAAAACGGTCAGAACGACATTATTTCTCATTTTACCGCGCGTGAATTATTATATTCCTCGAGCCGAGGGAATAATATTCCGCGAACGTAGGTGTGTGTGCGTGTATATATATCGTATACACGTACCGCAGTATACATTACGTAATATTATATCCTAAGCGATTATGTATACATACACCACCGCAGTATCACCTAAAATTATGCGAAAATACACGCGCGCGCGCACACACACACACACACACACACACAGATATGATATTATTACATAGGATAGCGCAGACTATTAAATTTAAAGATATTTTCGTTAACTCTGTTTTTTTTTCCGTCCAGATTTGTTTGACCGAACCGTTACATCGATTTGTATTATATTGTTATTTGACTTTACTGATAAATACACAAAAATAACAAAAAAATATGTAGTGCTTATAGTATATAAGATTATACGCGGAATATAATATTCACGAGTGTGTATACGCCTCTTATTTTTTATTAAACACGTATACCATTTATAATATGTACACATGTAAAAAAATGTTACAATAAGCAAACAGGTGAACAGAAATAAGATATTTGACATGGTAACGGGAGCAGAGGAGCTATCCAGTGATAGGACCGTTTTGCCACGTTTTAGCTAGAAATTTGATACGGACCATTTTTAAACTAAGGACCGCGGCACCAACGTCTTTTAAGACGGCGAGGAGGGTTGTCAGGAATTGTGGCTGTGTGTTGGTTTGCGAATAGTGGATTAGGATGAAAACTTTTTATTGTGTGTTTTAATTAAATCGACAACTGAATCGAAAATTAGGTCTGTATGAAGGGAAAGATTCGAAAAGTACCAAAAAACAGACGTGATTATACAAAAGGAGATCGATTGGAAAGCTTGAATTTGATTTCAGCTGCAGCGTTGGTTTGGCACAGCCCCATTTTGGGCTCCATAAGACCAAATTGATTTTAAAATTGACTTATAGATAATTAATTTGTTATGAAGTGAAAGTTTGACTTTTAGTAGAGGACGTAATAAATACGATCTAGTATTCAGTACCTTTTTTTTAGATTTGAGTTGAGTACCCCAGATTAGGTTATGTTAGGTTAAGACCCCAGGTATTCTATATTTTTATCTAAGGTAATACTCAAATATTCAACTTGAGTCTAGGAGGAGATAGGGACTCCTTGGAGAGAGAGAATAGGCATATTTTATACATTTAATTAGGTATCCTGCCGACACCTACTCGTCACTGGGTCGGTATATCCGATTTCACCGAGGAGGGACGCTGTAATAGCAACTAAAGAACAATAACATATATATCGCATGCGTCTAAAATACTCCTGAACATAGTAAAAACAGACTAAGAGAAAAGACAGAACCGAGTAGCAGTTCCGTTTGGGTTCCGGAAAGGACTAGGGAAGAAATCCTAGGACTAAGACAGATTTCGGAAAGAAGAATCGAAGTAACACGCGTACGACATTCGTCGATTAACAAAAAGCTTTAAAAGGGGAAGTTTTTTCCGGTATAACTATACTCTCAACAAAAAATAAATTAAACCAATATTCATATACATCCTCAACTTTTTTAGGCCAACCACTTTCCCCATAACCCATAAGTTTCTTTAGCACTTTATATCGGGATTTTGATCGAGGTCTTTGAATATTTAAATTTTACTGAAAATGTATACGACACGGCGACTTCCGAGCGTCTGTCTATCTCCAACCCACAATATTGTACACGATAGATGAGTTTGTTTAATACCTGTTTAACTATTTTAAAACATTTTAAATAATAGTCGGTTTTATTTACTCTATTTATTGTCTTTTGTCCTATAGCTCTAATAGCTAGGTGTTATTGTCGTTTTTTATAATTTATTAAAATTGTTCTTTTGTACACGCCGTTGACACTGGTTGTCATCGAGAGCGTTGGCTCAAATAGCCAGCACAGTTTATGTTTTTTTTTTTTCATTGTCATTCCGTTAACTCAAATATTGTACCGATTTTCCCGTTTTTCCTGCGGTTTCCCCGGTTTTCCCATGTTTTTTTTCCGGTTTTTCACATTTGCTGAGAAAACTCTTGAAAAAACAAAAAATGATCTCTCTAAAAACTTTCTCAGTTAGATTTCCTTTAGGAAAAAGTGCTATTATTGTAAATTGGAGCAAAATTGCTGGAAGAAAAGTTGTGCACAGGAAAAAAAAAGCCGAAATATTTTTCAACTAATACCTACATTTCGTAAATTTTTCCGTTTTTCCCATTTGTTGAGAAAAATCCTGGGAAAACCAATAGATGATCTCTCCAAAGTACCTCCCCACATCAATTTCCTTCATATATATGAATAAACGCTTTTGTAAAACCATATGTTTCTTAGCTCCACTCAGAATCTAACAATGCATTGCCCATTTATAGCAGAAATCAAAAGGAATTGTGTCACTCAATAATTGGTTGCGCCTTGTTTGTTTTGGGGTTTTTTTCCTCTCCCGTCATTCATATTATAGAAAATAGAAAATTGTTCGTTCCGCCTAATTTTCCGGTTATCGTAGCAGTGATAATTATTCCGAAATAGTCATTATTATTATGTAAAGAAAAGTCGAATTAAAAATAAAAAAAAAATAAAAAATGAATAATAATAATAAATACTATTATTATTCGAGGTGACGATTTTTGTTATTGTTTCAATATCTGCGCGTAGGGGTTACTGTTTTTTTTTTTTTTCTGTTATATCCCACACTCCGTTATTATTATTACTATTTTTTTATCTCTTCGAGTATAACGGATACACTCGAGAGATGGAAAAACAAAACACATATAGGACTATAATGTAGGTCTAATAGAATAATAATGCGATGTTTAAAATACGAAGGGCGTTGCTTATAATAATAACAATAATAATAAAGGTTTTGAAAACCCGGCGCGAGCACACACACACACACACACACACACACACAAGTAAACACAATGATATCTATAATAATGATTACGGGTTTAGACGCGGTTTCTCGCGCGGAGGACTTATTTGGCGATTTCACACAGCGCGAACACGAAATATTAAACAAACCGCGGCGCGGCGACGGAGCGAGTATTGTACGATAACATTCGTAGTGTGGCTCGTCTTGTAATTTCAGCCATTAAATCGATAGTTAAAATTTACATATTTAAACAATAACCCAATTGCACGTAGTCTTTTGTCCATTTCATTCCTTTATGATTATTAACGTCGTCGGAAAGGTATAATAGAGAAAGTCGCGCCGAGTTTACACAATTGTTTATTTTGTATGCACGGAAATATATTATATTGTATGGCAGCAAGAGGTAGGTATCAGGTACGGTTATATAATTATTATTGTGTTTCCCGTCCGAGAAGTTTTTACACACCGTCAAATCGATTTGTTAATGAATTTTTATTAATGAACTTTTGACCCATTTCGTTAATAAAACACGATTTTTTCACGAATATAGTACTATCAATTTTAGATTTTTCCTCTTTAGGTAGTGTAATAAACAAAATATCTAAAAAATCGGAAAGGTAGGTTTATACACAAAAATCAAAAAACAGTACGAAAAAGTAGAAATAGAATTCGCTTAAAATTCTCTGAGAAAATGTCTAGTTCATGATAAAAAAAAATGACCTCTCTAAACTACATTTCCTTTCAGAAAAAGTGCTATTATTGTAAATTGGAGCAAAATTACTGGAAGAAAAGTTGTGCACAGGAAAAAAAAAGCCGAAATATTTTTCAACTAATACCTACATTTCGTAAATTTCGCCGTTTAACTATTTATTGAGAAAAATCCCGGGAAAACCAATAGAGTACATTCTCTAAAGTACCTTCCCACAGCGATTTTCTTCATACATATGAATAAACATCTTTGTAAAACCATATGCTTCTTCGCTCTAATCAGAATCTAACAACGAATTGCCCATTTATAGCTGAGATCAAAAGGAATTGTGTCACTCTATAATTCGCTGCGCCTAGTTGGTTTTGGGGTATTTTTCCCTTATGTCATTCATATTATAGGAAATAGACAATTATTCGTTCCGCCTGAAATTTAACAAATACATCTAATGAAACGTAATTATCAATATCTCAGAAAAAGTATTTGAAAAAATAATACGTCCTGGGATAATGGGGACGGTTGCAGCTACCGTTATGTAGGACCTACAAAACTATGTAATGATATGGGAGCTGAACACACATGTTTGTTGTATTACAGTAGTGCACGATGGCTTTCTCGTCGTAATATTTTATTACGTACGTTTGAACTGCGGCAGGAAATATATGTATTTCTTAAAAAAGAAGAACACAAAAACGCCAATGAATTTTCCGACGTCGATTTTTAATGAAATTAGCATATTTGTGTGACATTTTTGAGAAACTGAATGCATTGAATATCTCTTTGCAAGGAAAAAATATGCATATTTTGAAGTCTATGGAAAAAATTACAGCATTTATAAAAAAAAACTCAAATTGTGGAAAAGAAAAATAAATGAAGGTGACAGCAAGGATGCTTTTCCCACAATGCAGCAGTTTTCTAGCTCTAATGAAGCTGACATCTCTCCAGATATGAAATCCATTTTTGAACACCATTTATCACAACTTATAATCTGGTTTGAGAAGTATTTTCAAAATGAAAATATTGGTAAATTGTCATGGATTCAAGATCCATTCAACTTCATTACTCCGACTGATTTTGATTCTATTGAAGAAGAAAGTCTTATCGAGTTGTCTTGTGACAATAGTTTGAAAGCGAAATTTTGTAGAACGGATTTCATACAATTTTGGATTTCAATAAAGGATGAATATTCCCTATTAAGTGATAAAGCACAGCGAATCCTAATTCCGTTTTCAACTTTTAATTTGTGCGAAGCTGGGTTCTCGGCGGTTGCAGTAATAAAAAGCAAGTATCGATCAAAAATAAATGTGGAAAAAGAAACGAGATTGGCTGTATCTACTTTGATTCCAAGATTTGAAAAATTGTGCAGTGATTTGCTAGCGCATCCATCCCATTAATTTGAGACGTTTTCTAAACATTTATAAAATCTTAATAAAATCAAATTTTTAAAATAATTTCTTCGTGATTATAATAAAATAAAAATGTAAAAATTAAATAATATATTTTTTTTTTATTATCCTTAAAATGTTCTATTATTTATTTTATCTAAAAAATATGGTCATAGGTTTTATCGGGGGCGCTTCTTATATCAGCTTTTTCTACAGTATCATTATTTATGTTTGCCAAACAATGAAGAATATCGTCATAACTAATGACTCTTATAAACTCAAAATGACAACGCCACCCAGTTATAACTCGTAACTAAAAATAAAATAATAATAATAATAATAAAGTAAGTTTAAACTAGTATCATTAATGCGAATAGAATTGTTTACGAAAATTGAGACACCATCCGTTTTATTTAAAACACTTAAAGAACGAAAACTGTTATGGCCACCAATACAAATATTTAAATCAACGCTGAGCCAGGTTTCGGTCAAAACGGTTATACCGAATCTATGGGATTGGTTTAGGTGTTTAGGTACACCGAAAGTTCATCAGTATGTAGAGAGCAACAACAGAGATATTACAGCAGGAAAAAGAAAACGCGTTTTAAAATTTAACATTATTTCTAATAAGACTCTCCGTCTTTGTCCGCATTTCAAGATTAAAAGGGTATTTAGTTTCCGCAAATTCAATCCGAAGCGTATTAGACGTGCAATTGGACGGCCCCGAATACGTTTATCGTGTCCGCCGGCTCGCGCGTCGTTCCCGGTCCGCTCCTGTCTGCCCGTGGCAACGACAAGCAAGTCCGGCTCTGTAAATCGCAATCGATTCCCGTGATACGGCGACGTATTAAACGTAGGGCATCAAGACCCGGGCGCATCCGCAATGGGGCCATTCGCGTGTAACGCGTTCCGCCGAGACTTAATACAACACGGTACACTGTATACGCGGCAACAGGCGTAATCTCTAACGCGGCCGCAGCCGTCTCCAATCGCGTTTTCGACGCGGAGTAGTTGTTTTTTAGTTTCGCGCGCCGTACCGAAACGTTACTGTTGTTGTTATTGCGTTGCCGGTTTCTCGAGCGCGCGCGTAACGCGCATATTATTCATTATAAAAATATCGCGTTCCGTTCCGGGCGGACCCGCGTACCCGTTCTTACGAAAAACCAATTTAATTCGCGAGCGAGACACGACGCCGTTGGAACGATACGAAACATTCCCATGGATTCGTTGTTTCCCGTTTCCGCGGCAGACTCCGTACGTTTTTTTTTTTTTGCCGAACGGCGATTCCGCCCGAACAATAATTGCAATATTACAGGCGAACACGGCGAGTTTCCTAAATACCTGTATAGGGTACCGATCTATTATTATTGTTATTAGAGTTTTTTATTCGATACACGTTATTTATACAGACGGGTCGTTCTATTTACGATTGCCGCCACGTTTATTAATATGTCCGGTTAAAATTATTATTTTAATATCTCCGCTCGGTTCGGAAACATCGTATCGTTTTCCTGCGCGCGGTCCGCCGTTGAAATCGGTTACAATATTATAACGCACACGCGTAATAAATCGAAAATATTGACCAATGATTTTAATTAAATTCAACAGGCGTGGCGGCGGCGTTCGGCAAACGTTTAATAAAAAAATAATAACAGTATCCTATACGCGTGATGGTATCCTAGGACCTCGGGTGTGTACCACGGGCGCCCAAACGGATTCCGGTCGAGGGTGAGAAAAACGTAGTGCGATAATAATATATATTATACATTATAATATCAACGTTTATAGGTATACCAGACAATAGTAACGTGTGTATCGATAAAAAAAACGTCCGTAATAACACGAGAACAAATTTCTAATCGTTAAAAAATAAGTGTTATTAAAATTTCTCGCCGCCGCAGTGCGTCATTAATAAATAATAATAATTCGGAAGGCCGGCAGAGGCGGTCCGGTCTCGCGGTTCCACGCGATGGCCTGTACAACGTTGGTTTTTTTTTTTTGTTTTTTTTTTTAAACGCGTCAACGAAATACGTATTAATTTTGTATATGATTAATATTATTACGGGTATGCCGAGCCGACCGTACGCGGGTCAAAAAACTACTGTCCGCCGGACAGCGGATTAATTCGCTGGTCCGTCAACAACAAAAATATAATTGTTAAAAAGCCAGCGCTGGTATTATTCCCCGTTCTGTACTGTTCGCGCACCATTTTTACAAAAATTCAACCGTTAACCGTTTTGTTATAAATATAAAAAGTTATTACATTTTTCGAAACCTCATGGGACACCCTGTATATACTATTTATAAATAATAATATGAATTGATTCAACAATTTTTATTTAATTAATTTATGTAAAATTCAAACAATTGTAGAGGCTTGATTTGTATTTTGTTAATATTTTTAACACCGTCTAAGAATTGTGAAAAAAATAAATTTAAAAAAAAAAGACGTCCTAGGATAATGAGGACGGGTGCAGCCACTGTTACAGGTAATGTATTCCAACGATAAACCATTGCTTACGAAAAAGACGATTTTGAGCAAAGTTCAGTTGATAGTGATGCTTTGTCAATAATATATATGCCATATTGTAGTGAAACAATTAAATAGGCTCTATTGTATATTTTCGTTAATAACATTTGTTAAATATTATACCGATTTCCCCAGTTTTCCAATGATTTTTCCCAGTTTTTCACATTTGATAAGAAAACTCCGAAAAAAACGAAAAACGACCTCTCTAAGTACCTCTACAGTAAAATTTTCTTACAGAAAAAATCGATATCATTAATAGTTGAAACATAATTGTTAGTAGAAATGTTAGTTAAAAAGTTATGAAATAGTTTTCACAAAAAAAAAAAAAAAAACATAATATCATACAAATATATTTTCCCGTTTTTTTTTTCTCGGGTTTTCACATTTGATACGAAAATTCTTGTGAAAATCGAAAAATGATCTCCCTAAATACCTTCCCACATCGATTTCCTTCATATATATGAACAAACATTTTTGTAAAACCACACGCTTCTTCGCTCCACTCAGAATCTAACAACACATTGTTCATTTATAATGATAAATAAATATATATAAATAAAAAGGAATTGTATCACTCGATAATTCGCTGCGCCGTGTTTGGTTTTGGTGTTTTTTCCTCCCATCATTCATATTATAAGAAATAGAAAATTATTCGTTTCGCCTAAACAAGAATAAAATATTAACGTCTCGGAAGAGAAATTTAAAAAAAAAAGGATAATGAGGACAGGTGCAGCCACTGTTATTGATAATTTAATGCATACCTGTAAGCAATGATAAAACATTGCTTACGAAAATACGATCCTGAGCGGAATTCAGTTGATAGTAATGTGATGTTTTTTCAACAATATTAGTGTCATTTTATAGTAAAATAATTAAATAAGCTTTATATATTTTCTTTAATCATACTTGTTTAATGAAGTACTGTTTTTCGCAATTTTCCTACGTTTTTCCCGTGTTTTATCCCGGTTTTTTTTACATATGCTGGGAAAACTCACGGGAAAATCGAAAAATGTCCTGTTTAAAAGAACCCCCTAGTGAAATTTCCTTTTAGAAACATTGCTATCATTAAAAGTTCGAGTTAAATTGCTGGCTGAACATTTGTGTACAGGGAAAAAAAAAAAAATACTAATATTTTAGTAATAATATATTTCGTACATTTTCCCGTTTGTTTTTTCGGTTTTTTTTTTTTTTTGTAAATTTTACGAGAAAATTGTTAAGGAACTCGAAAAACGACCCGCCTACCCCTTAAAGTACCTCTCCCCACCGTTTTCCTATCACAAAAGTGGCTACACGTACTTACGTATCTAAAACACACTTGCAGCAGATTAGCGGTTTAATACGTATAAAATACATATGCGTTTGCGCTGTAATAATATTGTTATTATTATTGTGTCGCGTATACGGTTCGCGCGATACACAAGTCCGGACCGGGTTCCGCGCGGTTATTAGATTACCGCGGGAAAACGCGAAACCATAAAATGTATTGCGACCCGGACAGTTTATACATACGGTACTTATTATAGGTACGAACGCTTGTCTTTTGAGACCGGACGCTATAATCTCGTTACAGACCGCAGCCGCGCAGACGACGAAGACGTATCGGCCGGTCCGGGCCAATTTCGGTTCACGTCGACGTCCGCGTCCGTCGGAGTCACCAACTACTATTGACGTGCGCCCCCCGCCCTCTCCCCGAGTTCCTTCCGGGAGACATTAGTCCGTCCGATATTATGTTACCAAGATACCGACGCTCCGGGGAAGAAAAAAAAAAAAAAAAAAAAACTATTAAGTAATACAGTGATATATTTTTGGTTGGAAATAACAATAAGTGTAAGTAAAATATAGAGAAAATATCGTTTCCTTCTGTGACTGCGCGCGACATTTGTTCGCGTGAAGAAACGATACGTGTTTTGATAATTTATTTCCATAAAAATTGTACATATATTATTTTTTTTTCTGATCACCAAATGCTACTTCTGTTAAGTCTAACAGTCTATCCATAGAAACCTACCGAATACAAATCACGTAAAAAATTCGCAGGATTAAAATATCTAGAATGTTATCAACGAACTTCTAGACCGTTTTTAAATCGGCAATATGCATATGATAAAAAAAAAAAAATAAATTGATAAAATTAGATTTGTTCCACAACATTTTTTACTCAACGATTTTCGTCAAAATTTGATATTAAAATACTTTTTTAAAAAAATTACTACATTGAACTCAAATTTTTATTTTGAACACAAAGTAATACTCTCGATGAATCTTCTGTTAAATTATCATGCATTTTTGTTAAATCTAACAATTTTACTACACCGTACACCTACCAAATAAAAATTACGTTGAAAACTCGCAAAATTAAAATGTCTATAAATAACTTAAAAATGGCTTAAATTTTTTGTAAATTTTATCACGTCTAGAAGAGGAAAATTTAAATTTTCTGTCGAAATTTCATGTTTTTACGAATATTTTAAACTAAATTACAATAAATAAAAAAATTGAAAATTAATAAAACCATTATTTTCGTAAATTTACCATTCGTCTTATCCTGGTTCTTCCGAGATATTTTGAAAATCACTTGAAAAATCAAAAATTGACTTCCTAAAAATACCATCTGGACAACATGTCCTTCCAGAAATGGTATCACGCATATATAATCATTTTCAACATGAGTGTTGATTTTTGAATATATATACATATATATTTCGTACATTTTCTCGTTTTTTTTTCACGTTTTTTCCGATTTTTCTCATTACGAAAACTTCTAGGACAATTAAAAAACGTCCTGCTTAAAGCACTACCCCAATTAGATTTGCTTTCAGAAAAAGTGCTACACTTGAACTCCAAAGGAATAGGAAAGGAAAAGGAAAAGGTACTTCACAAGTTAAAAAAAAATAATAATAATAAACATCATTGTAACGAAATCTTAGAAAAAGCGGGAAAGTTTACGGCATTGATGCTTTCAATATTTTCGATTTTTTTTTTTTTTTTTTTGTGTTAATCGATTATAAATAAATTCTACAAAATACATTGCCTCTACTAGATGTGGTGTAAATCATTTTTATAAAGTCAGTTAATGAGATGAAAACCGTATTACTCTCATTATTATTATAATATCTCGAGATCATGGCTACAATGGAAATGAAATGCGTCGTAAGGAATTTCGATAAATTCCAATGGGTCGTTTGGAGTCTCCGTTGTAGGTACTCATTGGCGCCTACGCGGTCCTTATTATAATATAATACACATACATTATACCATACAGACAATATTATATTATATTACATCACTGTCGTTGTACTAATATGTCAAAGTTGTAAGATGGTTTTTTTTTTTTTTTTTTTGGTATTTTTTATAAGGGCAGACTGACAGACCGCAGCCACCTAATGACTTCCTGCAATGAATACCACCCGCGGTCCCTAAGCAAATAGGTTCGTTTTGGTGCTTTGTCCGTAGTATACACAATGTTTCATCTCCCATGGATATAATATATACCTAATATTATTATCATATTGAAGGTACTTACGTAGGTAAGTATATGCGTGCGTATACCAACATTACACGTCTTCGTTATATCTATTATTTATCTTGTTCGTTCAATGTCAATGCGTTAACCTCGTACACGGAAAGGCATATTTCATTGTGCACACTGCGTTTTTGAATTCTAGAGATGGAACCACAGAGAGATAGATAGTGTGACAGAGAAAGAGTGTGATAGAGAGATAAGCCACACCGCTCCTAAGAATTATTACCTAAATGTATCAAAATTATCCCGGCTGTTTTCAATTCGAAAATTGTGTCCAAACAGTTATTCACACTGTAGCACAGATATTTGTATGCTTTTGCAGGCAAGGATTTCATACATTTTTAGAGCATATATTGTAGATAATGTCGTGCTCACACAACATTTATCTGCGTACAATTTATCATTTATATCGTTATGACAGTACGATTAAAAGATACAAATTGGAAAAATCAAAAAATTAAACTTTATTAATATTTACGGCAACGTAGCGTCGTCTTGGTTTAATTATTTTCATATGTTCAGGGTTCGACTTGTTTTCAACCAAAAATATCATCACCCCGATATCGTTCATGTTAACACATAGCCATTGACAAAGAAAGTCGTTTTTTGATATCTAAAGTGTTTTTCGTGATAACTGAGAATAACCGAAAAGGACGAAATATACGATTTTCTCTTCAAATGCACAATGATTTCATTATTTTTAATTTTAACGGTTTATTTTCGCTACCATAAATATTGCTCCAATAGACAAACGACAAGAAACAATATTTTTTGTTGCATTGTTAATCTAGTTGGCGACCAAGAAAGTAGTTTTTTGATTTTCTTTAGTTTTTTTAATCATTGAGCAAAACCAAAAAATACGTGAAAAGAACGGGAAAAGTTACGAAAATAATTTTTTTTTTAAATTTTGTTTTTTTAATGTAATTCAGTTCAAATTATTCGTAGAGACTTAAAATGTCGACAGAAAACTTTTTCTATAAGCGGTAAAACTTTTGAAAAATGATTGGACTATTTATAAACATTTAAATTTTGCGAGATTTTTAAGTAATTTTTATTTGATACGTATTCAGTGGATAAATTCTGTTCAGTCTGTAGACTTAACAGAAATCCTTGAAAAATTGACAGAAGGTTAATTATAAGACGTATTTATTGGTAAAAAAAAAAAAAATATTGATATTGATTTTTTTTAACAAGTTTTAAAATCAAATTTTTACGAAAATCATAAATAACATTTATTCGTTATTTTTATCTTTATTACGGCCTTTCGAAACATATGTTATCAAACTTCGCTCTGAATCCATCTTCGTTTTTCAATGGTTTATTATTGGTTACAGGTATAAATTAAATAACTTTATGTATCCTACCTTTCCGACTTCCCACTTACCAGAGTGACGCACCGGTTCCCAGTATCGGCCCCTTTTTTTTTTAAAATTCATTCATGATTATTTTCGAGTTTTGTGAACATTCAGATGAATGGAGAGGCTACTAATATTATGTTATTATATTATAATAACGGTGTGGTGCCAGTCTACGGACACCAGAATGATGTTCAGCGTGATGGGCGGTCAGAAACTCGAGAATCGTTATTTGTGTACTCGTGTAACGGACTACGCCGCTAATAACACACGCAGTAAGTGTGTGTAGTAATTTTTTTTTTTTTCGAACACCTAATGTAACACACGCGAATGGAGGGTGGTGGAAGGGAGAAATGTTGCTCGTGTATAAATACGGAATATTACTACACAGCTGTAACGAAAACAATACCGTCTAGTCAATGCATCTTCGCAAAAAACTGTTGTTCCTAAGAAGTACATCAGGTGTTAATGAATAATAAAAAAAATTTCGAAACAAAAATGCTATTAATAATAATGCTGCATCTTTTGTTAATGCGGCAATATTTCCGTAAAAGAAAAAAATTAGGTTTGACTTTTTACTGCAATTTATAGTATAACTAGTAATAACTATAGTATCACACAACACGTAGATATAACATAATTATACGACTAATATATTATGTTATAATATTGCATTCAGTATAGGAAACCGCGCAGATGTCTTACGGTAATTGCAGGCAGCTATAGTGTTCGTATTTTCTACCGGACAATGAATTAATTTCTATAGGCTATAAAATTAAAAAAAAAAAAAAAACAAATTACTATCGGCATCTTTTAAGTATTGAATTTTACGAGCCGATTTACCTGCGATTTTTCCGTTAAGTGTTATTCTCTAATTACTATTATACAGATTAAAAGGAAGTGTTGTACATCATACTCTGTGTTTCAGTTTAGCCGACGGGAAACAGTAAAATTGCGTTACGTGAAAACATAAATTGAAGACTTCCGGACGACAGTCGGATCTCCCAATTTTGGTCAAAATCACTTTTTGAATGTTAGTTATACAAAGAAATATATTGCGCAAAGAAACACCTGTGGGATTGTTTTGTTCTTTACCACATAATTTATGGACAGGGGCACAGTCGGAGAGGTTCAGCTCACTGTTCTAGAAAAGAACCCGTTCCAAATTTTCCTGGACAACAGTGTAATAAATGATTCTTTCGATGTCCTATGTTGTAAACCCAAATTAAATTTCCTTTTTTGAATCGATAGAACAATAGAGTTGGAATTTTGTTTTAAATTTGTAGTAAATTTTAAGAGTTCCGAGAAATTACTACTATTCAAGTTGATTCCGCGTATTACACAATTCGTCTTTTCGTCAATTCGTCAATTGTAATATCCCAAAAAAGTAAACTTATCCAAACTTTGCCCTCGGACACACTATATGTGCATGTATAATTAACAAAAATAAAGTTGTATATATATCTTGAAAACTTTTATTCTATATTTTCTTTAATAATATTCGCTTAATATTGTACCGATTTTTCCGTTTTTCCGGTTTTCTTGTGTTTTTTCACGGTTTATAACATTGGAAAACTCTTGGGAAAAATTAATTCCTAAATTACCTTGCCAGTCGGATTTCCTTTCAAAAAAAATGCTATAATTGTTAATCTGAGCAAAATTGCTGGTAGAAAAGTGTTTACAAAAAAAAAAAAACAAAGCCGTAATATTTTTTAACTATACCTAAATTTCGTACATTTTCCAGTTCTTCCTCAGTTTTTTTTTTCAGTTTTTCACCTTTTTTTTTATATATTTATTACTATAATATACATATATTTGTTTTTCTATTTAATTATATCACGACTCATAAAAAATATTTCACGACCCATTGGTTAGAAAACACTGTCATACAGTATTCAAATTACTTTTGTTTGTATTGAGAAACAAGTTTGGTATTTCTTTATATTTTAAGATATCTGAATTTAAAAAAAATATATTTAGGACTTAAATTTTAATAGTAAAAAGAAAGTTCAGTTGATATCGCTATACTTTGTCAACAATATGCCATATAGTGATAAAATAATCAAGTATGCAATATATACCATCCTTGATAATATTTTTAATTTACCGATTTTCCAGTTTATATTACGTTTTTAATGACACTGAATTTTCATAAATAAAATGCTATCCTAGGATAATGGGAATGGAATATTGTTATTTTCCTTAAAAATTGGAGCAAAATTGATAGTGGAAAAATTGTACACGGGAAAAAAGAAGGCCATAATATTTTTAGCTAATGAATACCTATATTTCTTGAAAAATTATCTCTTTAAAGTATTTCTCCACGTCGATTTCCTTTTAGAAAAGGAGCTAAACGCAAAAATCGGAACAAGTTCTCTAGTAGAGACGTTGCCCACAGAAAAGAAACGAAAAAAAAATAAACATCTTTTGAAAACCATAAGCTTTTTCGCTTAACTCAGAATTTTAAATGTGTATAATTTTAGTAGTTTATCTGAAAATTAAAAAAAAAATCAAAAAGACGGACATACTTCTTTGGGCAATTGTTGCAGGTGAGAACTTCTCACCTACAAAACTCACAAAATTCGGAAATAATCATGAATGAATGTTAAAAATAGAGCTGATATTGAGTACCGGTGCGTCACTCTTCTAGGTGGGAAGTCAGGAAGGTAGGATATAGAGAGGAATTTATTTTTATCTGTACGCGGCGATAAACTATTGCTAACGAAAAGCGGTTCGTAATGAAGTTCTTTTATATACGTACCTACATTTTTCCGTTTTTCCGGGAAAAATTCTAGTTCTTAAAAAATACATTAAAATTACATATTAGCTGTGATTTTTCAATAAACAATGACAGCACTGGGAAAGTATTGTGGAACTAAATCACTCAGTGCCAAATATGAAAAAAAAAAAATTCTAATAAAAATCTCCACGCATAACAATCGTTCGATCGATTTATATTGATTATTTAAATAATTTAAAAAGTTTCATCGTCCATACTAATTATGCTTAACCGAGTAATATAAATGTAATAATAGTATAAATGAGCATATTTTGTATGCTATACAGTATTAATAATCAATAAACATGAAAATGATAGAAATTTGTACATTGGTTGTGAATAACAAAAGCAGTGGCGTGGCGAATTAAAATAGTTTCTAAGGCAAACCAATTGTTCGATACCCCAGCCACCCACAGGACCATGACCAGAATCCAAAGAATTCACCGAAAATAGGATTTTGATTTGTTCATTTCGAAAATAGATTTGCTATCTATTTGCTGACTATCTGCTAACTACTGGCGTTTGTTTGGAGACGACCGGGCAAAGTACTGCACGTCTAATTAAAATTAGTTATCCTGTAGTTATCCCGTTAATGTCTTCGCTCGATGGGTAGGCAGCGGAATTTCAACGTTTACGGTGCCGCCCCACCGCGGAACGCATAAATCCCGGTAACCCGCAGCGTCATACGGCGTTTGTTCCGCGGTGTCGACGCGCGGCATTCGATTCCGCGTTTCGGTCGTGCCACCGGACGAACCGCTGCGGTACCGGAGCGCCGCCGTAGCCGACAATACGAATATCAGGACCCCGCGAAATCCGGGGGCGCGAGGGGCTCGCCAATTTGGAAAAAACACTTTGATTCCCGTTTCCGTCGGCGTACACGCCGCGGTACAATTCGTATTCTCGCGCGTACCGCGATAGCGCGCGGCGGCAACTTCGCGCTGCCCACCCCCCCCCCCTCCCCAATCCCCCACCAATCGGCGTCCGACCGTTGCGGTCGGGCACGCCACCGGCGGCCTCGGGCCGCGTCCGCGGAAAACCGTGTCCCGCACGGAGTTGGCCGTAAGAAGATTTATGATCCGTGCGGCGGCGGCGGCGGCGGCGATAATATCCGTTCCGGAGTGCGGGAAGCGGGCGCGGCGGCGACGATCAAAAGGACGCCGCCGCCGCGGGGCTATTACGCGCGAAGCGTCGTCGCGTAGCCGCGCCGCCGCGGGCGAACGTCGATGCGTGGGAGGCGCGCGCGTATACGCGGTGCCCGCGTATCGATGCGTACGGGCGCAATGCGCGCGCGGTGTACGTGTTGCACGCGCGCTGTACACACGAATCGCGTACGCGCGCGCACACACGCACACACACAAACGCGCACAAACGCGCACACACACACATTATATTGTACGAGGATCAGCGCGCGGCGTGCGTGCGTACGCGTCTCCGGGTACCGGCGATCCTATGACGTATAATAACAATAATAATAAAAATAATAATAATAATAATAATGATAATATTACTGTGCGTACGTGTGAAAGGACAGGTGCCGGCGCGGTCACGCTCGTAACGCAGTGGTATAATATACGTGTATCAGAAAACGTCCGTCATTAGTGCATTTTAATTTGCCGCGCGCTCCGTCGTCGTTGTTGTTGTCGTTGTTGTTGTTGTTGTTGTTGTTGTTGTTGTTATTATCGTTATTGTTATTATTACGGGTAGGCGCATCTACCCGGACGGACGGGCGGACGGGACCGGCCGATGCGGCGTGTGTGTGTGTGTGTGTGGATTGAGGTGTGAGCGTGGCGGTGTTTATCGGCAGCGCGCACGCACACGCAGCTGTCGTACGCGACGGGCACCGTCTTCCGCGCCGCGCCGCCCGTCGCAATGCCGGACGACGACGGTGTCGTTTGTCGGCGGGCGCGCGCGCGCGCGCGTAAGAGAGAGAAAATACGACCGCGGTAATTAGGGAGGTAATAATTGAAATCAACGCCTGCCTTGTAATCGAAACCTCAGCCGCCGACACATCGCCCCCCCGGCGGCCACCGATTCATACGTACGTGCGCGTAACGTGTACGCGTTTTTCACGCGTTTGCCGCGCGGCGGCCGGCCGGCGTGTACTGACCGACCGTCCGTCCGCCCGGAACGCCGCGGCGGCCGAACGCCGACGGCGCGCGGTCCCGACGGGAATTCGTCTCGCGTTTTTCGCGTTTCCTTCCCGCGCTTTTCCGACGACTGCCGAGGTCCCGACGGACAACCGGCATCTCCTTAGACATGCGTTAATTACAATAACAGCAATACGCGAACGATTAATCTTCTTGGAAGGAAAAAAACGGTCTCAAAGACATATCTTATCCGCGTTCGGCGTTCGCTATAACTGTATTTGATACTCGAACGGCTATATATATATATAAAAAAAAAACGATTTTGATTTGAATATAATGTATAGGAAAAAGTGTATGACCGGATTATTTAATTATATTTTGTAGAAAATGTCTTATATCAACTATTATTTTTTTCTCTTTATTTGATATTTTTTCTTAAGTTACTATTTAGTAAAGAAATGTGCTTCAATTGTTTTTATATTGTCTAAATATGTTTAAAGATTCATTACTCTTTATGAATAAAACAAAATAAAAATTACATATTAATGCATACATGGATTATGTTATAATATGATATAATATAATTATGTTTAAATATATTATAATGTAAATAATTTAACATTCAATCGTATTCAATACTTGTCTCAATACTTCTCTAGAGTCCACGTGTACTGCTCACCATAGGCGTGCGCACGGGGGGTGCAGTGTATGCAATTGCACGCGAGTTTAGTCACAATTTATTTTTTTAACATTATAGACCAAATTATAGGCCCTTTGCTACCAATACCCTTCACTCATTTTTATTATACGCATGGTTCGGGTCCCATGCCATTCTGCAGGTCTCTAACCAGTCTGGTCTCAACTTTTGCATGCATCTTTTGACTACATCTAACCGCCATTGCTAATCACGTTGCTTCGTTCTACCACGTAGTCTTTTCCTGTTCAAGTTATTCACAAGTATCGTCTTGAAAATACCCGTGGACTTACACCGTCGATTTGAACTGAAGTGTTTAATATTTGTAAATCAAAATAATGATATATGTGTTGTATATGTTTTTTTTTTTTTATTTTAAGTCGAATAAATAAATTTAAATATTATCGTAGGACAATTGGGTGATATTGAACAATTAATATTAATTTTTCTTTTAGTGGCTCATTACTTATTAGGTATTAGTATGTAGTAATTTGATGGTTTGCACCGTGAAAATGTTCTGCGTTCGACTATGCTGTTCGCTTAAAAAAATCACTAATATGGATATATTAGATACAGAAATCTTGAAAATCCTTTTACTAGAAGACGATGATGAGGTATTGCTCTGGTATCTGTCAGAAGAAAAAAAAAAGAGCATGATCCATTATCTGCAAAAAGAAGTACCGAAGGTTATCATGAAATACTTATCAACGGCCATCTGAAAAATAATGAAATCAAGTTAGGGGAATTTTTTAGAATAAACCGCAATCCGTTTGAATCTAATAAGAGATGATTTAACGTCGTTTTCGACTTTATTAAACTTGGACCGTTGCAGAACCGCATTGTTTAACCGAGTTTAACGAAGTTTACCTGCGAAGGACCGATGTCAACGAGTGGTCGATATTCACACTCGTAATTTTTCATGATTCCGGCTTTTTCGATATTACATTTTTTTTTTTCTTTTTTAGATTCTTATTGGTTAAAGATCATATTAACAAATTCGTTTCGATTTTCTCCGACCGTTCAATTATATCGTTGGTCTTATGATTGTCTCCGGTGGGATATCGATCGCGTTTTTTATCAGAATAAGTTATATTTCGTTTTCAACCGGCCATGTATAATAATATTTATGCATGGTACTTATTAGGTATTACCTATATCTGTGTTGGTTTTGCAGAACATGTACATTTTCGAAATTCGACCGAAATTGGCCGTGTTCTTAAACGCTCAAAGTTTACCAGCGATTAATCGAATGATGCATTGCAATGTTTGTACGTACTATCTATAGTTATTGATTTTCAAATCCTCTTTTCAGATTCTTATCAACTTTAAAAACCCACCGTGCGTTACAGCGAACGGATAGCATTAGTTAACGGTTGTTTCGTAGTCGTCAAAGTTAACCATTAATACAAGTGCTGTAATTATTTGATTTATTTGGACGTTCGATTGTAAAGTGACAAAATGATTATTCAAAATAAAACATGAAATGGTCTATTGGCAAACACAAGTGACATAATGTTGAAACGTGTGATAATAATCTCATCTGTTAACTCTGTTTACAGTCTAAATAATCGTTATTGCTTTTTGTGTATACAAGTGTATAAGTCAATTTATTATTACGGAGAAAAGACCGCGGAAAAACGAAAAAAAAAAAAATTAATAATAATAATAATAAAAAATAAAAAACAAACATCTCCGCTCCACTCGGAATCCAAAACACCGACGGGCTACGATTTCCGATTTCCCATCTCCGGAGTTGTCACGACGGCGGGCGCAACGTCTTCGCGGGCCAGGCCACGGATGCTCGGGGCGGCGTACGGAAATTCAATTTCAATTTGTCGACCGTTTAACTTCCGTCCCCCACACCCACACACGCACACACGCGAACAAACACGCACGCGCACGCGCGCGGCGCACCGGTCACGGCGGCGCGGTACATATTTTGACAGGTCGCCGTGCGTTGTTCGGAGACCCCCGGGGGCGGCGAACGGTCGCGGAATCCGATTCGGTCGCGCGTTGATTGCCGCGATAACAATACGCGGTGCCCGCGCGCACACCTCGCGCCGCCGACCGAATACCGACGCCCGGGGGGGGGAGGGGCACGCGGATCCCCGGGAAACGCGGACGTATTTTGACGCGGCGCGTCCGCGTCGCGCACAATGACCGGGGCGGATCGACGTCCGTCGATCGAAAACCATTATTATTCTGGCAATCCGCGAGATTCTCTCCGGTTTTCTCCGGCTGTCGTTTGCGCGCGATTCCCGCGGGCCGTTTCATCTCGTGTCTCGCGTCTGACGTTCGCTTTCCGTTAACGTTTTCGACAATCGAACGCCGCCGCCGCCGCCGCCGCCGCCGCCGCCGCCGCGTCGCGCCCGCGGCACCGAGGAAACCGTCGAAACGTATTTAGTCGCGGTTGCGTTATCCCGCACCGTCACTCCGTCTGGAAGCGATTTATGGGCGGGCACCTGTCGTCTTCCGAACACACGCGGTCGAACGATATTCGCACAGTTTACGTCCATCAAACCCCCCGCGACGGCGTGAACAAAAATCAATTCGAATTTCACCCTCCCCCCCCTCTCTCCGTCACAAGCGCGCCGCAATATCCCGCGTCGTCCCCACACACGCGCGCATTGTACACTATTGTCCACATATGTATCGCGTAGAAATGCCGGACGAATGTTTATAAACCGATATCGAAATGCCGTGATTGTCGACTGGTACTCTCCCCCTACCCCACGGAGGGGTTACTCACGTACGCGGAAACTTCCCCCTTTTCAATAAAAAAAATTGTATACGGTACACATGATGGTGAACTCGGTATATTTTAGATTCTGAGCGGAGCGGCGAGCAATGTATTGGTTTCACGATGTTTTACGATTTTTTTACACTGTGTGCAAAAATACTACCGGAATAATTTCCGGTAGAAGCGTCGCGTGTATCAGTGGTCTTCAACCGGTGGGTGGGGGGGAAGATGCTGTACCTTCCCGTGGTCCCCGCCGTAAGTACTGTTGTTTTTAGACCCTCTCGATATTTCTGCGTTTCGCCACATGAGATTATCTGATATGAAAACGACACGAAACCAAACAGCATCGAACCGGCGGCCGAACGTTGTAAAACCTCCCGGCCTAGTTGGTGAAAACTGCCCTTTTCAGGGCAACCCCTCTGACAGACGTGCTCTGCCATATAAATTAAAAAAAAAAAAAAAAAACAACCGGTGGGTCGCGACCCATTTTCGGGTCGCGATAAGTTTTCTTTTTAAAATAAAAATTAAGGTTTATACGATTATATAAGGTATACACAATTAATTGTTTAATCGTTAAACTTAGAAACTTAATAAATGAAAATACAGTTTGAAAATTGGATTTCGAATCACGGTATATGTTTCACGTACCGGTATGATTCTACGTAGTGCGACATTAAATATAATAATTTACGAGTAAACCGGGCTAGTAATAAAATAAATATATTATGTTATTGTCGTTAAAGAGTCCCATAGTCTACGAACGTTGACGATGTTGTCGCTGTGTTTAAAGACGAATAAATGTTAGTCGCGTTATTATTCCCGTCATATTTACGTATCCGTTAAAAAGTTTTTTTGATTTTTATTTATTCATTTATAACAGTACTACTACAACCAAGTATTAAATAATTTTAGATTTTTTGTTTTATTATTTTGTTTTTCTACGAACGTTTTTCGTTATGTATGCCTTATGTGGGTCACGAATAATGCACGCCTGAAAATGTGGGTCGTGAGTCCGAAAAAAGTTGAAGACATTTTTCCGTTGGGGTCATTCGCCCCGCTAAATGCGCCACTGCTATGGTAGATTTGTAATTAGTTAAAATGATGAATTATGCATAAATCTCCACTTTACAACACAAAATATATGGTTAAAGGAGGTGGATGAAAAAACAAAAAAATAGACCCCTTAAGATTCTCCGATTTAAGATGGAAAGACGTGGCTAGGATAAACACTTAATCTCTAAACTGAGTCAGACTGGAGAGTGAGAAAGAGGATCACAGGGAAAATCGGAGTATCGGGTGTGCGACGGGTTGGCCCTCTAGCGGCTGATAACCCCCACGAAAAAAATATGAAATAATTTCTAAAAAAAAATATAATGACGACAGCGGTTTTGAACGTCAAGAAACCGGATTCTTTTTGAAACATTTTGGTTTTTTCTTTTTTTTACTTTACTTTTAGATTTTCTCGCAGGTTATACTCGGGAAATAACCGTACCGCGATATGACCAAACGACAGAACCATTGTGTTGATAATATAGTATTAAAAAAAAAAAAAAAAAAAATCGAAAACTAGCGTTTTACTTAATTTTATAAAGAACGGGCAATAATTGTTGCATGTCTTTTCGAGGATTGCTCCAGTATAGGCACAGAGTCATTATTAATAATAATTATTATAATATTGCAACGATATTCGGTACGCTGATACGCTGATTTTAATATTATTATTTACCGTTACAAAATCGTGACTGATTTAACAATTTTCAACCGCGTATAATGTAACGCACAATAGACGCCCCGTTATTTAGTAGGTATAGGTACATTTAGTTTGGTAGTCACGTACGTATTATAATAATAACATGTACCGCGGAGAAAGGCAAATGAATTAACCGAAAAATTAGCGGAATTTTCTGAAAAAAAAAAAAAATGTGTTTTGAAAATGGTAACAAACCGCAAACAATGAAATAAAATGTAATTATACGCATGATATTATTTCAATTCGACGACGAACAACCAATTATTGTTATTATCTCGAATTTTTTTTGAACACGCTGCACTTTCATTTCATTACTTGTTGAATTTTTCACGAAAATACAGACTCTATAGTATATTATTATTGTATTGTAGGTCTATTCGCTTGCGAACATGACCGTGAAGTTGCCCTCCACTCTCAACTTATTTTCAGAATTTATAAATTTACAAATCACCCGCACCGTTTTCCTTTAGTGAAAACTCATTTGCGGGATGTGTTAAATTCCATCTGCGGTAATCGGTTCTGAGTTATGGGAGAATTTCATGCAGCAGGTTCCACATGGTCAGAAATGAATATAATATTTGTTTAATTTTAAATACCGTATATCACCATATCGGTACGCTTTATGGAGACACAACATCCAAATGCGTTTGTGCAGAAAGAAATCTATGGTTGAGCCGATATGGAATTCACTATATTCCGTAAGACATTGTTACTATCTTTACAATCTAATCTTAACTCGGTGAATGAGAAAGCAAAGAATACATTTAATAAGAAATTTGACTGTGTTCTGGAATCAATAAACAAATATCCGCTGAAAAATTCCACATTTAGCAACCGAATCAATTTACTAAAAGACAAATATTTAATTTATTACATAAATGTAATGTCACGAAACATCACAGTCTTGGAAAACTCTATTTCTTCTCTTATCTCTGCAACTGAGTAGCTGAGTGCTAGAGCCGTTGTTTTAAGATTTGTAGGGTTTTCGCCCCATCGTGAGCGGGTCAATTTCTTTAGCAGGTTATTCCTGGTGTTCATTTTAGGTTTTGTATTTTCACAGTGTTTTCAAAGGTGAGTGATTTATCCAAAATGACAAAATGGGAAAGTTTGAGTGGTTTAAAGTCACTCCTTCCTATTTTAGTTGGAGTTCACGTGTTGTCTGTTGATTTTTTAAGTGAAAGGCACATGATGTTTTTTATTGGTAAGATTGAGTTTAAGTTGGTATTCTGCGTAATATATAGACAAGTCATCTAAAGTTTGCGTGAGAAAAGATTCAGTTTTTTAAAAGGTATCGCAATGGACTGTTATTGCTACAGTGTCTGCGTATATAAAGTGTTAGCGGTGGTAGCGGAGATTGGCTGGTCGTTATGGTAGATGTTGATGAAAAGAATCTGGGCTAACACACTCCATTGGATTGGTCCGTTCCGTTGGTTTCTCCATCTGCTATGCCTTTGTTGGAAGTCAACATAGAAGCGTCTCTACCATATTTGCGAGCTTTTTTGATATAAGTAAAGTTTCATAATCATGAAATAAATACCAATAGTACATTTCAAAAAAGCTGTCCAAGGATAATAGAGACGGGTTTAGCCACTGTTGTATGAGGGAAGTTGGAAAGGTAGGATACAGAAGGAAATTTAATGTATATCTGTAAGCGGTCGTACATCGTTCCGAATGTAACGGATCAGTTAGGATTTCGACTTGGATCACACTTGGAAGTTCGGTCCTATCGTAAGTGGATATGGACGGGTCTATGGAGTTTTGAACGTGGTTTCATAATATAAATTGTAGGCCCCAGTACAAGAGCGGCGGACATTAGACGGCGACAATACATTATGTAACCTATTTCATTTATAAATGGGTAAAAAAAGGCGAAATGGGTTGAAAGCTTCAACCCGAGGGCGGGATGCTATGGAACTTTAGCTCCCTCTCATCCCCTGTGGGCTGTATTTATTATATATTTAAAACGATCTGATACTGGGGATGGGGGTGGCCACTGTTGTAGGTGAGAAGTTAGGAAGTTAGGATACATAAGGTTATTTCATTTATCAGATATAAGCAACGATAAACCACTGCTTGACGAAAGACGATTCTGAGCGCAGTTGAAGTGCGGTAATTTTTTTTTTGCGATTTTCGATTAAACTTGATTTCAAAACGTTTATTAAAAAAAAAAAGTCGTCCGATCATTTTTGAAATTTTACCACGTCTAGGTAAGTCCAATATAAGTATTATTACTAAGTTTCGAGTCTCCACGTGTATTTATAACCGAATAACAGCAAAAAAAATCACCGAAAATTAAAATTCCTTAAAAGCTCAAAAATGACTCAAAAGTTTTGGAGATGATACCGTGAGAAAGTAATTTAATAAGGAAACAACAAAGGTATTTTGTAATCTTTCGATTAAATCATTTTTTCTGGTAGAAAACGTCGTCCGTGTTTTTATAAAACAACGAAATCGTGAAATTGTTCGTTTTCCTAAGTTGTATCCCGCTTATGTGCTTTTATTTAAAAAATGGCATCGAAAATCAAATGACCTCTCTCTGAAGTACCATCTAGACAACTTGAGCTTTCAGAAAAGTTACTACGCGTAAATATCGGAGCAAGTTTACTAGGAAAAAACGTGTCCACCGACTGGAACAGAGAACAATGAAAGGAAAAGAAATATACAGCACTGTAAAACGAAAAGCTCCTTAGCTACGCCCGGTGTATAAAATACACATTTGGAGTTTTAAGTATTTTCATAATATACATAGAATACAATAATAAATATTTTTCAATTAATTAAATGTTTTGAATCGCTTCTTAACTGTTGTAGTGTTGTGTTTAAAAAAAAATGTCCTAGGATAATGGAGATGGGTATAGCTAATTTCATAGGTAATTTAATGTATATCCGTAAGCAACGTTTATCGTTCAACATAATCGACAAATAATAATCAAAAAGACGCCCTAAGATGATGGGGTCGGGTGCAGCCACTGTTATAACTTATAAGTAATTTGATTGTTGTAAGCAACGATAAACCATTGCTAAAGGAAAAGCGATTCTGAGCGCGGTTCAGTTGATAGTGATGCTTTGTCAACAATATTTGTGTCATAATATGATAATGTAATTAAATTGGCATTACCTATATTTTTATATAAATAATAATATATGTTTTATATTGTACAGATTTTCGGGTTTTACCAACTTTTTCCCGTTTTTCTTCAGGTTTTTTTTTCGGGTTTTCATATTTCTTCAGAAAACTCGAAAAATTACCTCTCTAAAGTACCTTCCGAGTCAGATTTCCTTTTAAAAAAAGGGATATCATTGTGAAAAATTGCTTGTAGAAAAGTTGCAAAAACGACAAAAAAAAAATAAACATTTTTGTAAAACCATAAGCTTATTCTTCACCCCGCTAGAATCTAATATAGTTACTATACGGTGTGAAAAAATTTAAAAAATGATAATAAGACGTGCTTATGGTTTTTTGCGGAATTTAGGTAACATTTTGGAAATATTGTATATGAGGATCGAGATCCAAACATATACGTACGATAATAACCGAAAGATTACAAAATCTCTTCTACAAGGGTACTTGATGGCCAAAAATATTGTTCTAAAAAACTTCAATAATTTAAAAAGTGTAAACATCAAAAACCGTTGTATTGGAATAATAGGGACGTGCGCAGCCACTGCGTTATGCGGGCAATTCGGAAGGTGTGATACTGAAGGGAATTTATCGTACATCTGTAAGAAACAATACACCGTGGTCCCGAGCGGAGTTCAGTTTGATGTTTCTTCGACGATATTTATGTCGTATTTCCAATCGTCCGCCACACTTCGGCCCTATCATCGGTCGTGTCGCGTTTCCCGCAGGTCTCTTACCGCAGATTCCGTCTCGCTACGCTACCTACTCCCGCGTGTGCATCGATACACCGGCGGGTTTTCGCGCATAACACGTCCGTCGCTTTTACTCGCATCTGTTCAGGACGCCACCCGCACGCAATATTTCGTTTTTAACGGATTTCCTAATCTGTCAAAATTGTTTCGCGCACGTTACCGTAACCCTGGACATCCCGTCCGTACCGAGAGGCGTTTCCGTTCCGTTTTATCGATTATTGCCGTCTTACGCGGCTCGTTTGGTCCTCTTTGGTCTTCGCGGCAATTGTAAAAACGATATTGTATAACCCGTCCGGCGGCGGTGCGTCCGCAGCATTTTTCGCCGTCCCACCCGGACAGGGGGGGTTACAACAGCGTCGGTCACTACCGGCGGCGTCGGTTTCGCCGCGGTACCACCGTACGGTTCTCCGCGCTGAACCGGCCCCCCCCCTTCCCCCGCCACCGGTCGTCGCGTCGCTTTATCGACGGTACGGGAGTGCCGGCGGGTCCGCCCCCCGTCCCCCCCCCACAAAATCGCTTGCGACGGCCGCGTAAACCGCCCGCCGCGCGGAAAAAGAATAAGACCGTACACCGGCTGCAATAACAACACGTTACGCCGCCCCGGCGATACGGCGTTCCCGCGCGGGGCCGCGACGCGCAAGATATTACCATTACGGTTTTCCCAGTGTCCCGGCGGCCGTAACAATCGCGGCCTCGCCGACGCGCCGCCGCCGTACGGTAAGCAATCGATATTCTTATCGACTTGGCGGCGGCGGCGGCGGCATCCGCGCGCCGAACCCCGTCGTCGCGTCGTAGCGATAATAACGACGTCGTTGCCGCGTCTCGACGCGGGAAACACGACGAAACGCGCGGCGGGCGCCGCTTAAGCGGCCGGCACGCGGTCCGTCTTGCGCAACGTGTCTCGCGGCCGACGCGCGTGGCCGTGTAGAAAACCCGTCAAGACCATTTAGAGCGCACGGCGGCGCGTCTGCTAACCGACGAGAACACTCGAGAAAATGTTCGCCCCGCTCCTGCCGGGCGACCGCCGTCCATTATACGGACGACACGTGAATAATACCGCGAAGGAGTGCGGGCACATGGCCGGGGCCGTCCGGCGCGCCCGCCGTAAATTTGGGAACGTCGCGGCGACGGCGGCGGCGGCGGCAGTGTCGTAAACGAAACAGACGCCCGGAGGCCCGCGCCGCGCGATAACACGCGGCGCGCACACGGCCCGGCACTTATTATGATACGCGTCGGCGTGTTTCACCCGTGCGCCGTCGTGACGTATTGGCGGCCGCTCGTTATTGCCGCGTTCGCTTGAAAACCCCCGAGCGCGCCGCGTATAAATAAACGCGGACGTTTTCGACGTTATCGTCGGTTAATAACGGCGGGGCCGCGGGACGCGCGCCGCGGCAGCACTCACGACGAAACGCAACACACGAAAACCACCGCCCCGGGCCGGCGGAAATCCAGTTCGGTTCGGCGGCGGCGGATTAGAATTTCGGTGTGTTTTTTTTTACTATCGTTATTATTTTACGCCACCCGTTACGCACGTTAAACACGAACTATTATCGTTATTGCCGCCACCGCGTTATAATATATTACGTAACCGGCGTATCGAACCGGCGTTTTTACTTTGTAGTCGTTCTCCTCCTTTGGACGGCAACACCAATAACCCGCAGCATCCTGCGACGACAAGCGCGCGCACCGCTGTAAAATATTATTTCCATAATTGGTTGTGAATCGGGTGCGAACGCGCGCGCTGCGCGTCCGTTCGGCAATGTATTATGGGAAAGAAAACGTAAAACAAAAATCAATACAAATCGAATTAACGGAATGAATTAAACACGGTAGAAACGGAATTCGAATGTTATGTTTTCCAATGTCCGCGGTACGTTTTTCCGTCGATCGATTTGCCCGCGCGAACCCGGGAGTCTGGTCGGATCGTGTGCGGACGCTCGAGCGTCGTGGACGGTCTACAGTAAACGGATTTGTAATAAACATTGTTGACCGCGGTCAAAAAGCGGCGGAGATTAGACGGCGAGAATACATGCCCGTTTCATTTGTAAACGGGTAGCAAAGACGAAATAGGTCGAAAGTTACAAACGAAGAGGGAGATGCCAATGGACTTCAGCCCTGGAGATAATGGAGACGGGTGCAGTCACTGTTATAGATGATCATTATAATGTATATACAACGTAAGCAACGACAATTGCTGATGAAAAAACAATTTTGAGCGCAGTCTAGTCGATAGTGATGCGTTTTCTACAATATATATATATATATGTTTTATTATGGTAAAATAATTAAATAGACATTCATTAATATTATTTGTTTGATGTTGTACCGATTCTCCTTCGTTTTTCTCGGTTTTCTCGTGATTTTTCCGGATTTTCACATTTGCCGGGAGAAACCTTAGTGAAATTGAAAACCTTCCTAAAGTTACATACCAACCAGATTTCTTATCAGTAAACGTGCTATCATTTTAAATCGAAGCAAATTTGCTGGTAGGAAAGCAGGTACACAGAAAAAAAAAAGGCCATAATATTTTTCTCTAATACCTATATTTTGTACATTTTCCGTTTTTTCTGTCATTCTATTCCGGTTTTTTCCAGATACTATGAAAATCGGTTGAAAAATCAAAAAAATGACTTCCTTAAATTACCAGGGAGATAGATTGGATTTCTTCCACATAATTTTTTAAACGATTTTCGTTAAAATTTGATATTAAAATTCTTTTATAAAAAATAAACGCTACATTAAACTCATTTTTTTTTTTTTTTTTGACCATAACGTAAGACTTTTTTTTGAACCTCCTGTTAAATTTTCAAGCATTTCTGTTGAATCAAACAAATTTATCCCATAGTACCTACCAAATAAAATTTACGTACAAAACCCTTAAAATTTAAATGTCTATAAATAGTTTAAAAAATGAACCATTGCTTACGAAAAAACAATTCTGAGCGAAGTTCAGTTGATAGTGATGTATAGTTAAATAATTAAATAGGCTTTATATATACTTTTTAATAATATTCGTTCATTGTTGTACCGATTTTCTAGGTTTTCCTACGTTTTTCCCGGTTATCACATTTTTTTTACCGAGTTTTAACATTTGCTGGGAAAATCCCTAAGAAAATCGAAAAATGACCTTAAGTACCTCACCAGTCGGATTTCCTTTTAAAAACAATATCATTACATTTTACATTGGAACAAAATTACTCGTAGAAATGCTGTTCACAAGAAAAAAGTAGGCCATAATTAATTTAAGTAACAATTAAATTTCTTATATTTTTCCGTCTTTCCTCAGTTTTTTTTTCGGTTATTCAAATCTGATGAGAAAACTCCTGAGAAAATCGAAAACTGACCTGTTCAAAGTACTTCCCTAGTGACATTTTCTTTTAGAAAAATTGCTATTTTTTAAAGTCAAAGTAAAGTTGCTGGTAGAAAAATTGCCTACAGAAAAAAAAGAAGGCCGTAATATATTTTAACTAACACTTACATGTCTTATATTTTCCAGTTTTTTTTTCGGTTTTTCACATTTGTTGGGAAAAATCTTGAGAAAATCGAAAAATAACTTCTTTAAAGTACCTCTCCACACCGATTTTTTTTCAGAAAACGTGCTACATATAGAAATCCGAGTAAGTCTTCTAGTAAAAAAGTTGTTAACATCGTTGTAAAACCGTAAGCTTCTTTGCTCCACTCTGAATTAAAAATATAATTTGCAGGTGGAACGGGCGGAATTCGTATAATCGCTTATCGGTTTTTTTTATTTAGGGACGTAATTTGTGTGTAGCCGTTTGTTCCACTCGAATCGATTCCCTCATCGTCCTCACGTACAGCCACCGATTATCATTCGTGTAGCGATAGGAAATCACGTTTAATAAGTTTGGGTAACGGTTCTAACCTAAATTTCTGCTTTGTGACGAAATTCGGGGAGACTTTTAAACTCTTCTACCGTATTTTTTTTTCAATATTTCTAATGCACTTTTTTACGCGTTTTTTTTCGGAACATTAAGTGCGTATAAATCCGTTCCCTTCTCATAAACACTTCACAACGACACTATCGAATGAGATATTGTACAACAGTCGGGTCTCCGTAGGTTTTTTAATACATTAATGCTCTCTAATTCCTATGTTCCCGCCCGCGGTCCGGTAAAGGAGAACAAGCAACCATACAACCGCATCACGAACTTCCGGGCACCGTAGACAACGAACGTTAATAATATTATTGAAAAAAAAAAAAATAATAATAATAATGAAAAAAAAAAAAGTGTAGGTAAAATGTATCCATATAATAATAATAATATAGAAAAATGTAATATACACGAGTGTATATTATAATACGATGGAAATGGATATACAAATATATATAATTATACGTACGTTGTCGGCCGTGTTGTAAAAAAACATTGTTATTATTACTATTATCGTCGTACTTAGGTACGTTTAATTAGATAGACGGCGGGCATTGGGTATACAGCGTACATTTACACTCAGCTGTTGTTTGCGGCTATAACGGCCAATGGTTTGTAATACGGCGCGCGATTATTATGTTTTTTCGTGCGACCGTCCGACACGTCAAACATTATGATATTATTATCAGAGACGTGTCGTAACGGAAATACCGATCGAGTGAGAAAAAAAAAAAAGAGGAAAAAAATTACAACACACGGTTAACTTTATGTGTTCACGCGTTATCCGCCTAGAGTTTGCGCGCCGCGGACGACCGAATTTCAAGATGAGAATGTTAACCAGGGCGTCCCGCGACATTTGGGATATTGCGCGGGTCAACGGATGTCCGAATGTGAAATAAAAAATTGGCATTTCAGAATCTGAGCCGAGCGAAGAAGCTATTATGGTTTTACAAAGATATTTTTTTTTTCCGTGGACAACTTTTCTACCAGAGATCTTTGCTCCGATTTTTGAGTGTAACACATTTTCTGAAGGGAAATCGGTATGAGGAGGTACTTTAACAGGGAGATATTTTTGCGATTGTCTCAGGAGTTTTCTCAACAAATTTGAAAAACCGGAAAAAAAAAAAACACGGGAACACCGCAAAAAACGTAGGAAAAACAGGATAATCGGTACATTAAACAAATATTATTACATTAAACATATTATTACATTTTATAATGCCTATTTAATTATTTTACCATTATATGATATACATATACATAAATACATGTTGTTGATAAAGCATCACTATCAACAGAACTCCGCTCAAAATCTGTTTTTCGTTAGCAATGCAAACCATCGTTTATCCGTTGCTTACAGAGGCACATTAAATTCCCTTCACTATCCTACCTTTCAAATTTCTCACTTGCGTTAGCACCCGTCCCCATTATTCTAGGACAGCTTTTTGTCCCTTTTGTGTTCGTTTTTCTGTTCGGTTCGGTGATCATTCGGATGTAAACATACCGTATACGGTTTAACAATAGATAAATTATCACAATTTACTTACTAATTTACATTTTGCTGTCCGGTTCGGTAATCCAGAAAGAAGACCACCGTCGAGTGACGGAGTCCACAAAGATATTTAATTGTTCGACACCAAAGTCCGGCGCCAAAAGGTTACCCGGCTAAGTTTAAAATGTATTTATTTATTTTTCGTCTCGTACAAACGGTGTGATGGACCGGATTTTTGTTTTTGTCAAATAAATCTGTGTATTGTATTTATGGGCTCTGTCCAACTATAAATACATCAAAATAATCGAGAAAAAATTGAAAATATAATTCTAACACAAAATATTTGGCCATGTATATAACGTAATTCGCAATGTACGTATTGCGCAGGTACACGCCTTCTGTGTGCGTATATTTTTCTCAGACACGTTGATCTTTATATAATTGACCCGTTCTTTTTTGGACTATGGCGGTATATTTTATTTTTTTTTTTCCGCGGACAACTTTTCTACCGAAGAAAACGTTGCTCCGGTTTACAATCTTGTTGCTACAAGATTGATACGAGATTTTTCCGTAACGAAATCTGACCGGGGTGGTGCTTCGGGTAGTTCGTATTTCGATTTTCCCGGGAGTTATCCCAATAAATGCGAAAAAACGTAAACAAATATTATTAAAGATTATAATTTATGTATGTAATCATTTTACCATAATGTGACATTAATATGTTATATTGTTGACAGTGAAATGTACACACTATACAATAAAATCAATCGTACACAAAGTATACGTGCATCGGAACGTGGTATACGCCATTTTGACGAACCGGTGTTGCTGATTCAATCAATCGATATTTATTACACAATATCAATCGTCATTTTGAAAGGGCTACCGGATATCTTTTAGTCGACACATCGTTACGGGTGATACGCGATTGCGAACGTATTTGCCTGTCTTTTTTCGCGCGGCGTTGCCATATTTGGTGTTGGTCAATTATGTTTGTATACAACAAATGGATAAATAATATTTGTCCGAATTTTGTTTAATTTTCGAATAATCAAATCGTATAACGTCAACAGCGATAAGGTTAATTTGATGGATTTGAAACAGCTTGATTCGTTCGTGTCGTGCAGTATTATTCGTGATTCGTTCGTGTCGTGTCAATATGGAAAAAATTATGTCTGAATAAGAAGAGGTATAAGAGGTAAGTAAAGAGTTGATTCTCTTGTAGATTATTTTAAATACTGTTTTGTTAGAAAACGTGGAAAATGGGTACGGACGAAAATTGCGCGGCAAGTGTTTTAACAACTGTAGATAAGACATCAGTCGACCGGCGAGCAAAACCGTTTAGTTAACAGTCCAAAAGAAATGCCGGCGATAACATTTCCGTCCGACCGTCAAAAGTCATACGGACCGAATTACTTAAAGACAATCCGTCAGATACTATGACGTACAACGACGCACAATCTGTGCGTAAAGCGATGCACGATGAGCGACGTGAAACGTGCCCTGTTCTTCTCGCATCGCTGAAACGAAGCGATTTCTCGACTGAAACTGGTGGAAAATGATTTTTTTTTTTTTTGTTTTTTTAACGGGTTCCGATTTGTTTTCGTTCCGGAAAATCCGGAATCCGGAATTTTAATTTTCGCGGTCCTGATTTCCCGGACGTTTTTCGATACCGAGAACGCGTTCGTCGGTGTTTTCGGGCCTCTCGTAACCAAATATCGCCCCGTCGATATCGCGCGGACCTGTCGCCCGCAGTGACGGCGGGTAACGCGTAAACGCGGGGGCCGCGGGCCGCGCGCGCGCCACGTCGACGGTGCGGTTACGACGCGCGGCGTGACGGACCAATGGGCTGGGCGGGGGGGGGGTTTCGCTGGGCGTACGGCCGTATTATAAAATACATTACGATGCGCGACGCGCCGCGCGAACGGCAATAACGACAACGGCATTACCGTGCCGAACGGAACCGCCCGGGCGCGGGCCGCGATAAGACGAAGAGTGCGGCGGCGGAGGCGGTGTACAGGAACCTATTATTATTATTATTATTATTATTATTATTATCGTCGTCGTCGTCGTCGTCGTTATTATTATTGTTATTATCGTCATACGGTAAACCGACGGGGAGAGGCTCGCCCGTAAAAACAAAGGGTTATCGCTCCCGGTCGGCCGATACGCGCCGCGCGGCCGTTTCGGGGGAACGCGGCGGGGCGGGGGTGGGGCTACGGGGAAACGGAGAAAATCGAGCGACTATCGTAATAATACGACGACGACGACGATATAATAATAATGATAATAACAATATTACGATGTTGATGTGTCGGGGGGGGGGAACGCGACCGTTTTCGACAGCGCGCCGCCGCCGCCGACGACGACGTTCCGTTATCTCTCGTCCGACGGGAGCGGGTGAAATGATAATCCCGGCCGTTCCGCGGCGACGGCGGCTATCGCGCGCTCGCCGCTACGCCGTCGCCGCAACGTGACAATAAATTACGACCGCGCGACGCCGTCTACAAAACGGTTACGGTAATAATCCGTCGCCGGCGCCGCCGCCTGCCAAAAAGGGTTCCCCGGGACGTGCCGAACCCGCGGCCGTTGCCCGGCGCGAGCGCGGCGCAAACGGTACCGACGACGACGACGGCGTCGCGGTACCGTTACGGCGGCGGCCACGCCGGATACGGTCGCCGCGCACGAACATCCGGCGGGGGGCTTGTGCCCGCGCCGTGCGACAACACGACGGGCGCGAATTGTTTGGGCGACCGTTCTCGATAAAATCGAAATTGCACGCGAATCGGCGACAAACGGGGGGGGGGAGGGGAGGGCCTGGCGTCGAGGCCGCGGATGACAATGCGACCGGTAACAATTCGATAATTTTCGACTATTCACTCCAAAACGTAAAATAAAAAATTCGTCGATTTTCTATTACGGCGTACAGCAGTCGTTTATATTTATTGTATTTTACGCGGGATTTCAGCGTGAGCGCGCGCGCGCGCGAGGGAGGCGGGAGAGGCGGCCGCCTTTCCCGATTTTCGTTTTTAATTTGATTTCAAAACACGATTGTAAAAAATAGAAAAAAAAAAATTGTCGTCCCCGATCGTTTTGGAAATTCGACCACGTCTAGGCGAGTTAAATATACGTGTTATTACCAAGGTTCAAGTCTCCGCGTGCATTTATAACCGAATATAACAGCAAAAAAACTCCCAAAAATTAAAATTTCTTAAAAGCTTTAAAAGTGGCTCAAAAGTGTTGGCGATGATAGTGTAAAATAGTAAATTTAAAAAGGCGACGAAAACGATGTCTCGTGATTTTTCGATTGAATAATTTTTTAAGGTAGAGAACGTCGTCCAATGTTTTTTTAAAATAATGAAATCGTAAAATTCTACGTTTTTCTACGTTTTTTCTCACTTAATTGCTTTTATTTAAAAAGTGGCGTCGAATATCAAAAAAGTACAATCCAGATAACTTGAGCTTTTAGAAAAAATGCTAAATGTAAAAATTGGAACAAGTTTACTAGGGAAAAGGCGTCCAAAGACTAGAAAAAAAAAATTGAAACATTTTAGTAAAACCAATAGCTCTCTCGCTACACTCGGAATCTAAAATGTATAGGAAAAAAGGATCAAAAAGGCCAAAATTGAATATCTGGAACTGAACAGAAAAGTAGAAAATTAAAAATCGGAATAACGGTGACTGGTGCAGTCACTGTTATAGGTAATTTAATATAAATCGATTCTGAGCGCAGTTCAGTTGATAGTGATGCTTTGTCAACAATGTACATGTTATGTCATGATAAAATAATTAAATAGGATTTATATATTTTCTTTAATTATGTTTCTTAACTTTTTTACTGATTTTCCCCTGTTCCTGTGTTTTTCCCGGTTTTCCCACGCGGGAGAATCGACGAATAACCTCTTTAAAGTATCTTTCCAGTCAGATTTTCTTTCAATAAATGTGCTACACTTAAAATTGGGCCAAGATTTCTGGTAGAAAAGTTGCACGCGGATAAATAATAAACATCTTTATAAAACTATAATATTCACCGTGCAAAAAACGACAGTTTCTAACGTTCCAGGTATATATATGTTTTAAGGACCTGTGTTAATTTCACCTGTGAAAAGTTTCCTGGTCGTTTCCAGAATGTTTCACAGAATCATGAGCGTTTAACGTTTTAAGTTCGAATTCAAGTTCAAACATATCAGTGACGCGTTCTTTAAAAATCCCATTTTACGCGTTTTTCTTGGTAAAGGGCGTTTTTCGATTTTTGACGCCATTTTTAAAATAAAATCACTTAAGCGGGAAAAAACGTAGGAAAACATACAATTTCACGATTTCGTTGTTTTATAAAAACACGGACGACGTTTACCAGAAAAACCAGACGTTTACCAGACGGTCTACCAGAAAAAATGATTTAATCGATAAATCACAGGACACCTTTTTCGTTGCCTTATTGATTTACTTTCTTGCGCTATCGTTGCCAAAACTTTTGAGCCGCTTTTAGGGGCTTTTAAGGAATTTTAATTTTTGGTAAATTTGTTTGCTGTTATTCGGTTATAAATACACGTAGAGACTTGAACCTTAGTGATAATACTTATATTGGATTTACTTAGACGTGGTAAAATTTCCAAATTCATCGGGTGACCTTTTTTTTTTTTTTAATTATGTAGTTCCGTACTGTGCTCGGAATCGTCTTTCGTCAGCAATGATTTATTGTTGCTTACAGATATAAATTAAATAACCTTATGTATCCTAACTTCCCAACTTTCGCTTAAAACAGTGGCTGCACCCGTCCTCAGTATCGGCTATGTTTTCCTTTTTTTTTTTTTGTTATTTGTCAACTTAATTTGTTAAAAGTAATGTTTAAACCGAACTTAATTGTATATTCTTTAAATATATGTAATCGTTATTTAAAATATTGATTGCAGTGTGTAATTTACACACTAAAATATTATATATGGAAGAATTTTGTTTTTTATAGTGATATGCGAATGTTCATTTACCTATTCCGATGGAGAGTTTGTGATTTTTGTGATACACTTAAGGGATTGCCGTGAAAACGGTGAAGGTGATCTGATATGTGTGAAGTGGTATTCGGTTCGTCTTGATTTTTAAAAAATTCGTATCGGAATTGTTGAAAACGATGAAAATCGTTGGTTCCTAACGTCGATATTTTTGATATATTACTGTTCGGGAATGAACAAAACACCGCAATAATTTTAATGGCTTTGCGTGCGCTCTCATAGTCCCGTACGTACGAGTATCCTTAAAAATCGACATAACCACGTCGTTGATTCAATGACAACTGAACGTTACAGGTGAATTTCATGCGATTTTACTGCCAAGTCGAGTTTTAGTATGAATCGGCGCGAATAACACGGTCCGTAATGTCCGTTTAATAATATAGTTTCCGTTCGGGGAAGTTCGGGGAGGAGGAGGGCGCACTATACCGAAAAAAAAAACTATATAAAAATATGTAGGCACCTGTAGTGCATGTTATAAAGGTGTGTTATTATTAATTCGTTCGCGCCGCCACCGCCGTCCTCTTTTCAATGTTACAGGTACGATATAATATTATAATAACGTCATACCACCTACCTACCCGTCTTTTGGCAGTGCACAATATAATAATGATAGTAATATTATTATAATGGTAACGGAGAGAAAATAATAATAATAATAATAATAATATATTAAGGTGTACGTGCGTGATGTATAATAATGTTATAATATATAATATATAGGTAATAATAATAATATGTACAGAAATAATAACGATGTTTTCGAAACGCAAAGCCGTATTGAAATGTGTAGGTAGGTATTATAGCATGCACAGGGGGGTCCTGCGGATATCCAACGAACGCAATCATTTTTTTTTTCCCCGTTCGACATTGTAACATACCTGTCGTATTAAAAATTGCGGTTTTTATTATTAACTCGCGCCAAAGTAACCTTTTCCATAAACACGATGGACTAAAATCAAAATAAACATTAACAAATTCGAGCCGGTAATATAAAATAAATCAACGTGAATAAATAAAATAGCAAAAATATCAACAATAAACTATTATTTTTGCGTCATCAATTTATAGTTTTTTTTAACGCAATATATAATGATATTGATAGTTTTGTGTTAAATTCTTACTTGTCAAAACATGGCAACTTCTATTCCTCCCTTGGTCGCTGGCATGATGTCATATGTCTATTATGCAGGAGTAGGTAGTTAGGCAGTTTAGGTGGGTCGTGGTCTGAGCCTGTCCAAAATCACAAAATGTATCTTCATCAGGAATAGTCTATTTATTGTCCTGCACACTGACCACTGTTATAAGTAATTTAATGTAAGCAACAATAAAACATTGGTTACGAAAAAACGATTCCGAGTGCAGTTCATTTGATAGTGAATCTTAACAACAATACGTAGGCCATATTATAGGAAAATAATTGAATAGGTTTTCTATATTTTCTTTGATAATATTTGTTTAATGTTGTACCGATTTTCCTAGTTTCCCTATTTTCCCGTGTTTATTCCGGTTTTTCAAGTTTGCTGGGATAACTCTTGGGAAAATAAAAAAATGGCCACTCTAAAATTACTCCCTAGTGAAATTTTCTTTTAAAAACATTGCTATCATTATAAGTTGGAGCAAAGTTGCTGGTTGAAAAGTTGTGTACAGGAGAAAAAAATCGTAATATTGTAGTAATATAGTTTGTGCATTTTACCGTGTCTTTTCGGTTTTTCAAATTTTATGAAAAAACTCTTAAGATAATTGAAAATTTTTCCCGCCTAAAGTACATGCCCTTATCGATTTCCTTTCAGAAAAGGCGTTAAGAAAAGTCTACTTTTGGTAGAAAAGTTTTTGTAAAACCATAAGCTTTTTCACTCCGTTCAAAACCTAAAATAAATTTAATTGACAAGAATGTTCTCTTACAAATACACAATGTATACATTTATCACAATTTATTTTTTCGGATATTTCATAATTGTCTTCCTCACTTTCGTCTCCATTGCTAGAAAGGTAAATGTTATTCAATACTTTCGTTTTATGAATAATATTTAAATATTTGCAGGTGTAAAACTTTCGAACTAACCAACAAATTGTTTTAATTCCATAAGCGTAACATTTTTTTCTTATCCAGTACTTTAGGTGGAATTCATAAAATTGTCGTATTGCCGTACTACGGATGATACGTCGCATAATATAAATAACCGCAGCGATATTATTCCAATATCCTCGCTCGTCCGGCGTAATAACAACGTTATCGTGTGCGCGGTGTAACCGCACGCGCGTACGACATACACCGCGCTCGCGGTACGCTGTTACGATTTGTGCGCTACGGCCGCGGCGTGTACAACGACTACACACACGCGCGCGCGCGCGCGCACAGACGTGTACGACGACGGACAACAATAATATTATCGCGGTAATACGCGCGCGGTTATTACCGCGGAAGGCGTTACCCCTTTGTCGGGACCCTTTGTCGGTCCGCTTATTTCATTATTATCATTATCATTATTATTATTATCATTATCATTATTATTATTATTATTATTGGTCGTGGAAACCGATACGGCGGCGGTGCGATTCGCCCGCCCCGCGAACGGAAACAATGGGAAACGTGATCGAAATACGGCGTGCACGCAACACGCCCGACCTATATGCGCGTCGCGCGTACCGTGGAATACGTGCGCGCATTAGAGAGGCACGTTACAAACATTACGGGGTACATTATAGCCGGTCGCCCCGCGTACGCGGCGTGTTATTATTATTGTCCGTGAATTCGCCGACAGTGGCCGTCGGTCCGTGTAATTTAAATTAAATACCGCCGGGCGTTCTCGCGTCGCGCGTCGTGATCGTCCGGCGTCGCGACGCCGAGCAGCGGGTCCGCGACCCGTACGCCGACGCCACCGCCACCGCCCCCGCCCCACACCGCACACCGCACACCGCAACACCCCGCCCGGCGGCGCCCAGCCTCCCCCCACCCCCCACTCCCGCCACCCGATTAGAACTCGGCGCGGTCGTGTCCCGAACGGCCACGATCTCGGCCCCGTCGCCCCAACGCGGTCCGAAAACACGCTGCAAATCTGGCCGGACGGAATTCGATTTTTTTTTTCTTTGTAAAAATCCACAATACAATTTCGTACAGTATTTTTTTATAGCGGGTATTGTAATGTATACCCACTTAACGGGGAGTTCATTAATTTTCGGGTACGGGTCTATAGCCACGACTGTTATAGGCAATTCAATGTATACGTTAGTAACGTAAGCCTACCGTAAACAACGATTAATCCCATTGCTTATGAGCAGAGTTCAGTTGATAGTGATGCTTTGTAAAACGATATAATATACGCCATAGCGAAACAATTAAACGGGCTGCTGCTTTATATATTTTCTTTATAAAACATTTGTTTAGCGTTGTACCGATTTTCCCGGTTTTCCTAGGGTTTTGCGCCATCGATTCGACTTTTTTCGTCGTCTAATTCGGAAAACACCGTCTCGGGTCAATCGTGATTTATGTTTAACCGCCTTCTACTGTCACGAAACTTGCCATTCGTGACAATATATCGTATCTAATCTATATACATATTTTTGTTGTATTATTTTTACCAATACTATTGTCATTTATTTTATGACTAATACACGTTATAGCCATTTCATAAATACTCTCGCGCGCGTTTTTTTTATAGCACATAAGCAAATAATTTGCGAATTAATATTGTTGCAAACAAAATACAATTAAGCGTGTGCATTGCCACACGTCCATTTAAAATCATTGTCTAAGCTAATAAAATGCCGTAATGCGATTCGGCGGCGTAGACATAGTCACCAATCTAAAAATGGTAGCCTTAAAGTATCTTTTCAGATAAATTTCCAATTAGAAACATTGCTATCCTTTATATAGGGGTAAAATTACAAGTATAAAAGTTGTCCACAGAAAAAAAAAAATCGTAATATTTTACTAATATATTTCGTACATTTCCCCATTTTTCCTCACATTTTTCGGTTTTTATACATTTGTTGAGAAAACTCCTGAGAAAATCGAAAAATCCCAAAACCGATTTCCTTTCAGAAATGGTGCTACACTTAAAGATCGGAGCAAGTCTTCTACCAAAATCTAAGATTTTTTTTTTAATTATGAATTTAGAAATTGTTTTGTAAAATAAGATATTTTTCTCACACCCCTTTTTTTCAAAATATTTTTCTTTCAATATTTTTTTTCCTCATCACCGACTACATAGATGACTTTATTTTCCCCCACCCCCTTTTTTCTAAAAATATTATTTTTTTCGATATTTTTTTTTCAAAATAATTATTTCCTAAATTATCATTGGCTACTTAGACGGCATATTTTTCCCTCACCCCTTTTATACAAAAATATTTTATTTTTTTTAAATGTATTTTTTGAATGCATGTAGAGCACCACGTACTAGGCGTATTTTGACCACGCCCCCTTTATCCAAATATTTTTTCCACATTATCGAATACATACTCGATTTATCTATCGTGCACACATGCAGGTATAAAGGTCATCATTTTTCGTTTTATTATTCTGCGGTCGCCCGCGCGCTCGCGTTACCCCGCATACCCTCTGACTATTCTCTGATGCAGATGTCAAGATAAAATATTTTACGAAATATAATCGTCGGTGACGACGAACCTATCGATCAGAGAACTATAAATTCTCCCCCCACCCATCTACCATTTGCTATGGTCAAATATTACTTATGTATTAAAATATTATTTTATAACGATCGTACTCAAAGAAGAAAGATTTGTTTATATTCGTATACGTATACGAAATATAATCGACGACGGCGACAATAGACCAATCGGTCCGAGAGCTATAACCTCTCCCCCACCCATCTACCCACCGTTTCAAGTGATTTCCTATACATAGATTTTTGTCAACGACAATATAATTGTTATATCCGTTAGTATCATCGACCTACTGTTTCAAATTTGCAAACAAATATATGATATTTAATGAAAAAAAAAATTTTTAATTTGCCTGGAACATTATATTCTAAGGTTCATCTATGGTCATACAATACCTATTCTTATAAAATAAGATTATTAAAGAATGTTTAGAACAAAATATTTTATAAAATAATACAGTAAAAACAAAATTATTAAAATGGTTAATACTCGTAAATAAATATATACATTTTTATTCATATATTGTTGTATTGGTTGTCCGATTTGAAAAAAGAAGTGTAAGCCCTTATTAGTCATTATATTTATCTTGTTATTGTTAGCTATATTTGTAAAACTTAAAATTGTTGTCACCTATATTTTTAGTTTATATATGTTAATTTCTGTTATATATTGTGTTACTACTTGGATATTACCATACGAATATATATATATTCATATATTTATTTATTTTATTCAATAAATTTTGTTGGAGATGGCCAATATAAAAAGATTTCAATACCAGTATGTACACGCAATGCTCGAATTAATAAAATAAAAGAAGAGGGACTATATAACATAAAAAAAAACTTAGCGTCCCTTGCAATTATTGAACTGAACCTAACCAGTGGGAGGCTGAGGACTACGTACTTTACACACAAATTTTCAAACATAATTCAGTAATTCATGATTCCTAGAAAAAAAACATTTCCTACTGCAGGTTAATATTCGATTACAAAGTCCTTACTATAGTAAATATTATTTATTTTTAGATACTTTTTCTGTATGAGAACCACTTTTGTAACAGAAATCTTGTTTCAACTAGAATCTACTTTAGGGGCGATGGTTTTAAGTAAAATTTTTTGTCTGATTGGTGCAATAATAATGGTTTATTTTGATTTTATAGTAGTCTTCATTATGAGGAAAACCCTAGAAAACACGCCGGGACTTGTAACTGTTACATGCACTGCTTCCGTTTTGTTTCATATTGTTTGTTCAATGAAAAATAATCGTAGAAGTCAGAAATTACACCGACTACGTTTATAGTTTAATCTCTTATATACAGCTATTTTTATACATAGCACCTTGTATCCTGCACTGGGTCCCATACGTAAAATCGAAGGGTTTTATTGTTTACACGGAAGAGGCATTATAACTTATCTAACCGAATTTTAAACTACGATCGAAAGAAATTTTTCTATTACCTACGGCTGTTTATAAACAGGGCGTAACTTTCCTACCAGAATACTTGCTCGGATATAAACATCTAATGAAAAAGTGTTGTCTAATCTGGTTTCAAAATTGTCAAAACTTATATCTGTTACGTGTAATGCTTCTGTTCTCTTTTTTATTTTGTTTATTCAATGAAAAATAATCGTAGAAGTCAAAAATTTCCTTGGCCACTTTTATAGTTTAATCTCTTATACACAGCTCTTTCAATACACGGAACTAAAATCCTCTACTGGGTCCCATGCGTTTGACTTCAAACAAATAATAAAGGTACGCTTACATTTCTAAAAAATTAGTTGTGGTACTCCGTCCCTCTGTGTCCCTCATCAATTCGAGCACTGTGTACACGTCAAATGATGACGAAAATCACGTGTGCATGCTAATGGAAATATGTATGGGTGTATGTATGGTGATTTAAGGGAAATACTAATGGATACTAATATGTACTTAGTTTTTATTGCTTATTAAATTATCGTATTATCGAAGGGGTTCATTATTTACACGGAAGAGGAATTATAACTTATCTAACCGAATTTTAAACTACGATCGAAAGACATTTTTCTATTACCTACGGCTGTTCATAAATAGGACCAGTAGCGTATTTATATTTTGAGCGAAGCGAAGTTTTACAACGGTGTTTATTTTATTTTATTTTTTTATATCAGTGCGCGCATTTCCTAAGAGAACACTTGCTCGGATATAACCTTTAAATGAAATGGTGTTGTTTAATCTGGTTTCAATATTGTCAAAACTTGTATCTGTTACGTATAATGCGTCTGTTTTTTTTTATTATTTTGTTTATTCAATGAAAAATAATCGTAGAAGTCAACAATTCCACTGGCTAATTTTATATGTTAATCTCTTATACAAAGCTCTTTTAATACATGACACATATCCGTCCCTCTATGTCCCTCATCAATTCGAGCACTGTGTACACGTCAATTGATAACGAGAATCACGTGTACATGCTGATGGAAACTTGAATGGGCAGTGACTTGAGGGCAATACATTTTTGAGAGGTATGTATGTACTTATTTATTGTTTATCAAATTAAACATACCGAATGCAAAAATGTACATAAAACATAAAAATATAATATACAATCATTTTATATAATAGTTAATATAGTTTATGATCAATTATATTAAACCAATAATACACAGAACAGTTACTCCGAGTCGAAGAAAACCCAAAACGATCTCTTAAGTACCATATAATCTTAATTCAATTCAATCTTCTTAATAATACCTTACATTTGAAGACATTTTTTTTTATTTTTAAAATGCCGTTACTTAAAAAAATGTCCGTAATATTTATTTATCATAAACAATTGTATTTTAATGTAACTTTAACATAATTCACTCTGAATAAATAATTACAGAGAACATAGCCATTAAGAAGAACATTATACGTCAATGAAAATACCGCTATATTTTACATAGCGTGATTATCGAAGCGACACATATTTTGTACGCATAAAACCTAACAGATGAAATAGCGTTGTTTAATCCGGTTTCAGAATTTTCAACAACTTCATCTACATCATAATCATTATCGTAATTAATTGTTATTGATTTTTTTTAAACTAAACTATCTTGAGTATCTTGAGAGAAAATTCGCCGTTTGTGATTTTACTAAAATTTGCAATGTGCCTTCGATAATAATTGGCTAGATCAAGTAAACTGCGCAGCTGATACATATTTGTGGGTGATTGAAAATCTGCGATTTATTTTAAACTGTTTTTTGTAGTACTTACGCCGTCACCGTTTTTTATATTACCTAACACCTTAAGACCGGTATAACCAAATTTGAATTTCCAAATTCTCTGTTTTTTTTTATTTTTTTTTTTAAACCCTCTAATTTAGGTTGTAATAATGTTAAATGTTCATCTAATGTCTTTTCAAAACACGTAATGTCATCAATATAAGTTTATATCGTTTGACGCAGATTTTTATATATTTGTAATATGTTTAAATATATTTAATGTTAAATACTGAGAAATTTATAAAATTTATATTGTTTATTCTCGTCGAAATTTGAAAAACTAAAAAAAGTGCGTCGACCGATGCAAAGTAAACACATTTGAATTTATATATTATATCGTATAGCAAAGTGTTCAAATTGTATTCTCAAAATATGCACCTTTAATATTATTGTAACTATATTCCAGTTTTCCCTAGGTTTTTTCCGATTTTTCCACTGTTTTCCCCATTTATTATGAAAACTCCTGGGAAAATCAAATAATGACCTTCCTAAAGTATCACCTCAGTCAGATTTTCACTATATATTTTCATCACAAATCGAAGCGATATTGCCGGTATAGAAAAGTTGTTCAATCGCTCCACTCAGAATCTAAAATTAAAAACTACGTGATATGTTATCGGATATTATAATGTTTGAGTACGCACGTGGGTGTTTCGAAGATGCGATACAAATTATTCAAATTACCCGCCTTCATCACCGGATCATCGTATCCCGGATGCGATGATGGACCGTGTAAAGTCGTGCGTTTTTTTTTTTACATATACAACCTGCCAATAATGACCGCCATGGTAATATAATAATAATATTACAATATCGTGAATCAAAATATTCCGTATGCCGCACGTTCTTCCGTTTTTGAAAAATCGTATCGTACGCATTTTGGATTAGGTACGCACATACTGCAAAATAATAGTACTCCAGTGATTCACATTCGAAGAGTAGAAGAGAACATTTTCGGTAACCTCTGACGTGTAGGCAAAGAACATTTGCATTCCTATTAGTTTCTACTAATTATACTCATTGTCGGACTAATAACTGTAGTATCGTTCAAGTCGGTATTCCTCGGTGTTTATTGATTCTCGCGTGTAATCGATTAGATTAGGTACATATTACCGGGTGACGGTTAATATTTTAGTGGATTGACGGTTTTACTTCAAAACATAGTTTTATTCGTTTTATAGTGCCGCATAACAACTTGTGTACCACGGTATACAGGCGTACATAAAACTGTATTATAAATAAAAATCGTATACCCATAATAAAACGCAACTTTTCGACAGAGTTGAGGCACACCTCAAGTTTTCTTTTATTCTTCCCTTGACCCAATACATACATAACATGCACATAACCCACCTAATTATCTCTCGTGTTCCAGTTGTATTTTATTACCTAACCGCCTTTACTGTCACGACAATTGTCATTCGCGATAATATCGTTTCTAACCTTGTTTTTATTTATTTGTTTTATTACTATACGTTATAGCCGTTTTATAGATAACTCTCAGAGTACTGCAGATAAGAACATAAAATGTGTCGCATTAGGAATCATTATAATTCGATCGGTTATTACTTATTAATGTGTAACTCCGTCACTGTTTTCTAACCAAACGCCGCGGCGCAAACTGCAGATGAAAAATGTATCGTGTCATGTAGGAAATAAATTGTAAAGTGCACTCATATTTCACTGGTCTATTTACTGAAATTTTGGCTCGTACACCATCCGAAGTGAAATATATTCGTCGCCCCCGTTACAATTTGTATGTTGTACGGGGAATATGTACGAGCTATAAAACTGCTCGCCATTCAAAAGATTATTATAACGAAATGTGCATACGAGGGGGAAAGAATATAGTCACTACGGCGCGTCCAAATACTCGTATAATATACAGTTTTATGAATTATTGTATGAGGGGACATTATAATATTTTCTGTCCATTCCGTGCGAAAATCCATATTTTTTATTGCATCGTAAACGTTATTTATATATATAAATATATCTCATGATAACAATACTCATAATATTTTATTTAGTGAACATTTCTGTTAAAACATACTAAATGATGTCCGAATCCCTTACCTTAACTTTTCCAAATTGTTCGATACATATCCACTGTGCAATTATTTCACTCAGAAACGTTGCAAAGACGTCCTTTTGAAACACGTAACCATCACAAATGGTGTTCCATTTAAGTACGTTTAGCATCCCAGCTTCTGTATTTCGGCTGCAATAATGTCTTTTACAAAACATCACTTAAACATCATTTTTCAACATCCGTAAGACGGTTAGATTTCGTTTTTTCGATCAGCGTCCACTGAAACTAATGCTTGCGCAACTGTGGCCTAGTACACGCGTGGTTTTTAAATTTGTTTTACAAATATCTTCATCGTGATGCAACGACAATTAATTTAAAATAATAATAATATTATTTATGAAATTCCCATAGTTATCGTGGTTTGACGAAATATGTTTTTAATTTTACGTGACTACTAATTTAAAACTATAATGTCACATACAAGTATAAATACGAAAACGGCAAGACAGTATTTAAAATACTATTCAATTAATAAAATTGAATTAATATTTCACATCCTCGGTTGAAGAAAACAAACGTTTTCGACATTTTTAATGTGTCGTCCATAAAGAACGTCTTTACGCAGCGCTAGTCCAGACTAGTAGCGCTTCCGGACGTAGACGCAGCCACGTTAACGCGAGTAGGAAAACGGTCACATATAAAATGCTTCAATCTAGTGATAACGCGTGTAGACGCTGCAGGGAAAACGTACCTTTACGGATTTCACCGTGATCAAGTGAACATGGTCGTTTCAGTACATCATCTCGCGATACTCGGCGACGAAAATAAATCGAAAAAATTGATATCGACTACTGCAAGTTGTTGACAAGGGCAAATCGACTGTAGAAATTTTCATTGTTGATTTGGATAATCGCGAAAAATTACAATTAGGTTTTTATAATTTTTATGTCTCATGATTTTTGTTTGTCCAATACAACAGTTTACAATCACAAACTGTTTTTATTATTGCCTAATATACAATAACGAGTATTGATGATCGAGTAACGTAGCAACCACTCTTTTGTGGTTCACAGTAAGGTGTATCGGCGATTCTGCCACTCACAATTTCGATTTTGTTTTTTATTCGTCGAGAATATTTTTAAATATACAAAATTCAAGGCTGAGCTACTTAATGAATTTTTTCAACTCAGTTAAGTTACGTTAAATTTAAATAAAGTTAATAATTAAGAGTCAAAATAACCTATCAATTATACTAAGTTAGAAGTTGTCCTAAAACTTTTTAACTCAAGTTCAGTTGGTTGAAAAAAAAAAAATGTACATACCTATTGTGCATTTCACCTACTATAATGGTCAAATAACCTTTAATTCCTAACCCGTGGCACCAGTAATAAATAACAGGCATTCATAGTAATTCGTATTTTAAAATGTTCATAATATATTGATGATAATAATAAAATTAATAATAATAATTATAATAATATTTTTATGTGCATAAGCATTGATATAAAAATTTAAATCAACTTAACCTGTTATTTATATAAAACGAACCCTAGTTAATTATTTTGTTTTCCTCGAGTTGACGATTAGTCATTAAGTTATAAAGTTAAATTAACTTAATTTTAACTTATGAATGCCCAGCCTTGAACAATATATTAACAATACCATTACGGTTTAATGGGCAGTATAATTATTTTTCAATGCCAAAGTTCGGGTTCTGAATTAGACCAGGGGTTAGGGTATAGACCAGCAATTCTAAACGGTAGTAATAACGCCTCCTGAAGGCGGTAAACATATTTTTTCTTGTACGAGGGGGGAGGAAGACGACGATCGTGTTTTCGCATGAGCAACGTAACATGTTATAATATGATGATTATTAATTTATTAAACGAAATTAAGTTATTTTTTTATGTTATTCGTTCAGTTTATTAATTTTGTTAATAAAAAACACGTATTTAAGGGAACTTTGTTTAGTCTCTATTCGTCATTTAAATTATTTATTTTTCGTAATTTTAAAATTCAGCAGTCTTTTTTCTCTCCCGTAATTTTAATCGGGGGATTTTTACATAGGAGGTGTTTGAAAACCGTTGGCTCTTCGAGGCGACGGCAATGTTAAAAAAAGGTCACGACGGAATAATGAATGTACTAAATATTGTAATTTAAAACTTTCCAAAAATAATTCAAAAGTACGTGACCCAAGTAAAAAAGATGGGTTAGGATAATGGGATCGGGTGCAGCCACTGTTATAGGTAAAATGACATCTCTAAAATACCTAGGGAGGTCCCTAGGGAAATTTCATCTTAGAAACATTGCTATCATTATAAGTTGGTGCTAAATTACTGGTAAAAACATTGTAATATTTCAATAATATATTTCATACATTTCCCTTTTTTTTTTTTTTTTTTTTTTCGGTTTTTCACATTTAATGAGAAAACTCTTGAGATATTCGAAAAATAACCTCCCTAACATACCTCCCTACATCGATTTCCTTTCATAAAAGGTACTACACTTAAAAATCTGAGCTGAGTCTTTTGGTAGAAAAGTCGCTCACAGATGAAAAAAAAAAAAAAAAAAACATATTTGTAAAATTTTAAGGTTCTTCGATCCTCTCAGAATCTAAGATCTAAAACATTATACACCATGCCGCAGACAATTATTATAAGTCGTATAAGGAACTTTTTTGATTATCGTAGACATTTTTATTTTTTCTTTGTCACATCGCCCGCATTATGCCTGTATACATTGCGGAACGTGTGTATTGCAGTGTACTGTTCCTATAGAATATATTAACGTACAATAATATCATCGATTGGATTCAAGCGTATCTCGAATTCGCCGAGTATACCTATTAAAATTTAATTTCAGACCGATGTGCGATAGTTTTATTTGAAAAGTTAACATGCGCCATAATTTATAAATGTTATTATCTTTATGTAGTAGGTATATACGGGTGCGTTAGCAAATGTTTCATTTTGACCCCCGACTTTAATAAATGGCCGCACGGTCATCATCGTAAATAAAAAACAGGGTGAAATGAATTTACATACAGCTACTATATATAGTATTATGCAAACTGGATAAACTAGTCGGTATCGACGAGAACCGTGAGTTATGGCCGTGTTCGGTCGAGGGGAATAAAAATTGTAGTTAATGCGAGAGAATTGAATTATGATAAACACAGGCCGTTCGGATACAAAAGTACCAAATTATAATAAAATCAAAATATAAATACATCGAAGATCCGAAAATATTTTTGTAATTTATTTTTTTTTTCCTGAAAAAGGAAAAGTTTAGTTTTCGTCATAATTAAAACCGAGAATGTTTACGACTAGTTCTGTTTCATTATTTTCGATTTTGTTAAAACATTTTTTGAAAATTTAACAAAATGTTCATCATAAAGTTTAAGGGAGACCTTTTTTTATTTTCCCAGGAGTTTTCTTAATAAATGGTAAAAACCGGGAAAAAAACAAAGGAAAATGTAAGAAATGTATTAGTAAAATATTACGGCTTTTTTTGTCTCTTGCGGATAACTTTTCTATCAGCAATTTTACTCCGATTTACAGTTTGAGCTGCACTTTTTCTGAAAGGAAACTTTCAGACTGGGGTGATACTTTAAGGAGGTCTTTAAGGTAGTTGTAATAACTGCTGTCACTGCCACCGCCTCATACACGAATATACACAACACGTTGTCACAGGCTGGCTAGGGTAACAGGATCAGCGGCGTAAGTACGGGGAGAAGGGTTCCCGGGTCTCGACTCCCCCACACCGCCCCAGAGAATAAAGGTTAAAAAGTCATGAATAACTTGCCACGTAGATGCAGAGAAAGTGAATATTAATTTATATTGTGCGTTTTTAACGTTTGCATTACAATTCGTTTGAGTAACTTGCGTTTAACTTCCGGTCAATTTTCGTCACGCCGTCGTCGTCGGACGATATAACGACATAATAAATATATGACCGTATCAGTACGCCGTCTATTGCAGCGGGCAGCCCGCGTTCGTTCGGCCGTAATTAATGTGCGCGGTTCGTCATCGAAATTCGACGGCGCCGTAATAATTAATAATTAAGCAATAATTAACGTTGTAGCCGCTACGCGAACACGCGAACGCTCGACGAGAAATTGAGGAAAAGGCCGTCCAAAAAACTGATACGGCGCGCGGCGCGACGCGACAAATACGTAGTTAAACAAACGTACGCAGTGTGTACAGACGCACAGTGCGCGTCAACGGAACACGAACGATGTTAATGTAAACCCTTTATCTCCGCGCGTTATTCCGCAATACGCGATAGGTACCCTATTTAGCCAATTCAATTATACGGGATATGTGTGCCGCGCGCGCCGATTCTGTGCCCGAAATAATTTTTATAACGTAATATACGCATATACACGTGAACCGATGACGGTTCCGTAATCGTTATTGTTAACGGGACGATCAACCGCCGATGGTGACATCGCCCGTATTGCCGTTCATCGAATGCCGTACGGTTTTCCCGTCGAGTTTCACCCCCTCCCCGGGGGCGTCATTTCAGGTTTTTAAATTGGGCCGTCAAATCTTTTAGCCGGCCAAATTTATCCGCCGCCAGGCTGCGGTCATAAAACAAAAGAATACCAGAACCGTTATAGACTTTTAATACCCAGGGATGATGAATAATGAATTCGCAAAAAGCCTATAGTAATACAACGATATAAGCAGAACCAACCATACATAATTGCTTATGAACGACACGTTCCTTTTTGATTGCGCGAAATAATTTGTTACCCGTCGTCCTGCCTACGGTATACCTCTACATCGCTATTTACCGTCCGCCGTGTATATCAATTGAAATATCATTATTTTATCACACCAAATCGTTTATGAATATTTATTGTTTTTCAATCGGTATTTCACCGTCTCGTCAGTTTTGTTTTTATTAAATATTATGACACGGAATTATGAATTATGAATCGCGATAAAATATGAACTACGAATACAACAGTGTAACGAAGAGGCCTACCTATAACACGTGTTGGTAGAATACATTATTATTTTATTGTTAGCAGAGAGTTATGGTACAAGATAAGTTTTATTTGTCAATTACGAGGTCCGTTGTGCGTTGTGTCACGTTTTGATGCGTCCCGTAATATGTCATTGGAAATAAACGTTGATATTTTTGTTAACGACGGTTGAACAGTGAGATGTAATATGAATTTTGTTAAAATACCTATTGCCAGGAGGCATATTACGTTTGGACCGCCGCCATTAGTATCGAACATCAGTGGCGTACGCGGAATTTATTCAACGGACGATGGAGGCTTGACAGTTTATAATCAATCAGTTATTTTGTCACAATTTTGAGAAATAAAGTAGGTCAGTAGGTGCGTTCTTAGTTCTGACTGATAATAAAAATAAAATATATACAAAAAAAATATAATAATTGGCTGAAAATAAATAAATAAAAATATTTTATTGTATAAAATACAATTTTTAAACAAGTATAAAAAAAAACCCGAAAAACAACCAAAATTAGAATTTTATGAGTTGTCGATTACATTACTTACAGTTTTTTTTCATCAAATAAAAATCGAAAAAAATTCGAGCTTTTTTCTGCCATAATGAACAATTAAATAGTTATTTTAGTGTGCAAAACTATGAGTTACGTTTTCAGTGGCGCATAGAGAAATTTTGACAGCCAATGTAGTTAACAAAAATATACCCGCCCCCACCTAGTACCGAGCGAAAATCGCAAACAAAAAGATCATCCTATTTTTGTTTACCTGTCCATACAATCAAAATTTATAATGAGAAAAAAAAATATCATTGGTTTTTGTTTTTGCTTTGCAGTGTTCAAAGACTAGGTCCTAAAAACACTATAGTATCAACTTCCTGTCTATCAAGGTTACTACCTTGCTACAACAATAACTTATCTAAAAATAAAATTACACCTTCCTAGTTTTAAGATATTATATAGAATATACGCCTACGTTACTCGTTCAACATAATTAAGCAATGTCATAAACAATCAGGATCATTTATTTTGTACACGCTTTTTCAATATATTTGTAAATAAATGTCTCGATATCTAAAGCATTTGAGGTATTTCATACCTTTGTCTTACGTAATACTGTAGTTTTTAATATTCATACTATGTCTATTATCTAAGATAATATTGTTGACAAAAACCCAAAATTCATTGAATTCATTTACATTTATAAAGAATTTAACTTTTAAGTACGGTTTATTAAAATAACTTATGTCCATTGAACTACGTAACGTTATTTCCCATTAAGTGACTAATGTTACGTACTCAAACACAAAGTTAAAGTAGGTGATCTAATAATAAGTAGTTTTGTTATTTATATAAATAAACGAACCAACTTTTTTCTTTTTTAAGAATCTTTTGTAGATTCTAAATGGAGCTAAGAAACTTATGGTTTTTTTTTTTTTGGACAACTTTTCTACCAGAGATTTTGCTCCGATTTTTAGGTATAGCACCTTTTCTGAAAGAAAGTCGCTATGGGTAAGTACTTTAAATAGATCATTTTTCTCCAGAGTTTTCCCAGCAAATGTGAAAAACCAGGAAAAAACACGGGAAAACCGGGAAAAACGTAGGAAAAACGGGGAAATTGGTACATAAAACAAATAGTATTAAAGAAAATATATAATACTTATTTAAATGTTTTACCATAATATATAACCCGTTATATATATTGTTAACAAAGCTGTCACTATCAACTGAACTCCAATCAGAATTGTTTTATCGTTAGCAATAGTTTATTGTTTTTTTTTTTATAGATATTTATATATTAAATTACCTATAATAGTGGCTACACCCGACCCCCCATTGTTCTAGGACGTCTATTTTTCTTTTCTTTTTTTTTTTACAATAATCGTGATCATAAAATATTAATATCATCATATCAAACATGTAATATTATGTAGGCGTGGTTTTGTGCTTTTCTTGTTCTGTATGAACAATAAATGTTTCATATTTTGTCTAGTGTCCTACTATTATAGTGGTTTACTTTTATATACATATAAAGTATAATTAGAATAAATAATTTAAACTTAAAAGTTGAAAATACCAACACGTTGCTACCCACATACCTTAAGTTGTGACAACCCACCTAGTTGCATTACTTGAGACCATAGATATACGCCACAATACGTTTTATACAAAAACAAGTAAGTATACGAACTATTATTACTGTATAACTTCCACTAACGGTCGACTCAATGTAACGGTCATTTTTTTCGTCCCTTTGATGACCGTTGTACGGAAGTTTTACTGTACTTTGAAACTCAAGAGAAATAAAAATAAAACAAAATTATCTACATAACTATTGTTATTCACTAACTAAAGGTTATATTATTATTATCTACAATATCCGTGGGCTAACTTAACGATGCGTTAATTGTTGCTGGTTGGTAACATCGGTTAAGTAAGTTTATTATTGCAAACATAGATTTTATCTAAGGATTTGTGGCAGCCCGTATATGCACGATAACATCAACCGCCAAAGTTGTAACAATAACAAAACCATTGCGTATAACAGGTGTCGTCGGGTTTGAAAAACGGGTTTGAACTCGCGAACCTTAGGATGACAAACATAGCATAAAATATCCGCGCAAAATCAAAACTTCAAAAAGCTATAATTTCAAAAATTAGTCAGTTCGCTCAATTTTGACTTCACCGTCGTTCATAAATCTGTAATATACATAAGTTCGAAAAAATAAATTGAAAAATTAGATTTGTTCCACGCAATCGTCAAAATTCTTGTATAAAAAAAAAAATACTACATTAAACTCAAATTGTTTTTTTGATCACAAAGTAAGACTCTTAATGAATCTCCTGTTAAATTATTTTTGTTAAGTCTAGCAATTTTACCGCAGAGTACCTACCGAATAAAAAACGTACAAAACTCGCAAATTACAATTTCTTTAAAAAAAATTGGCTTAAATTTTTTGAAAAATTTACCACGTTTAGAAAAGGCAAATGTAAGTTTTCTTTTTCGAAATTTCAAGTCTTTACAAATATTTTTAACTAAATCACAACATATAACAAAATTAAAAAATAATAAAAGCGTTATTTTCGTATATTTCCTGGTTTTTTTTTTACGTTTTATCCTGGTTTTTCTCAGATATTATGAAAACCGCTTGGAAAATCAAAAATTATCATTTCAAAAGTACCAAAGTACCATTTGTACCATTCATTTATTTTCATAAATGGTGCCGCGCGTATATATCTGAGTAAGAATTCTGGTAAAATTTTTGTGCCAAGTATAAAAAAAAAAAAAAAATAAACAAAGTTAAAACGTTAGTTCAAACGTCAAATTCGGATGCTCCATGTTCCGGTTTTGTCTCGAACACTCTATGAACTGAAATACATAGACGAACACAAGTTTTACTCTATGCTAAAATGAGTGAACCCCAAACGCACGTAGTGTTATTGATTAAAATTATTAGCGAATATAATAATTGTTGTAGTAATATCGACGCGACAGTGTAGAATGTGATAATTATTTCTTTGAACCGTATACGCGTGCATGTCGTTCGTTATATTTTTCGATGAGGCCGCAATATGTTTGCAATGTAATCGCGAATAGTAGTTTTTATAACGATATCACCTATTGTATCGAAAAGTGAACGATTTTTTTTTTTTTTTTAATTTAAATTTTATATAAATAATCCGGTTTTATACTCGTATAATATTATAATTTGTGTACCGTAAATTATATAAAAGAGGGGGAGGGAAAAAAAATGAATTATTTCGCGCTGGTTTTTTGCGGCAAGAGAAGCGGCGGTCCCGGGAGAGTTACGGACGCTGGATTATTTCTGTATCGCAGGTGCGCGAACGAATACGAATATTTACTATTGAAATCCGCGAAGAACCGCGATAAACACTGGACTCCGCCCGAAGGTGCGCCGGGGACGATTATAATAATATTATTTTTAAATTTAATTTAATATTCAGTCGATACCACGTAGTGCTAGACCGTATCTGGATTAAGCTCGGTACGAACCCTTCAGAAACCCCCCCTCCCTCGACATTTTTTTCAAAAGTAGATCAACGTGTTTGGAACAAGGACTGGAACCATAAAATACCGTATCGAAAAATACCGGTTAAAGACCGAAACCTTTTGAAAATCACGGAATAATAATTTTTCTTAAATTTTTATCGAAACCTTTATTTTGATGTAGAGGATTTTCGGCTCTTTTAGGTTCCGAATTCCAATGTATAACAAAGAATAGTAATAATAACGAATTGTTATAAAATCGTAATTCTGTATCAATTATATTTCCTTGTTATATAGTAAAGAGCAGTATCTACAAAAATGCAAATCCTCGGAAAATGGGTTTTTTTTTATTTTTAACTTTTTTGCTTGTTAACGACACTATTCAATAATGTTTTGAATATTAATTTGGATAAATTTCATTTTCCTAAATCAATTTATTTATACCTTTTTTGGCAAGATTAAGTAGATTCTGCATTTTTGCGATAGTCAAAAATTATTACAACTATAATTAAAAAGCAGTATCAATTACATTCATACATAAATTATGATGTATTTATAGACTGTTGTAATAATGTTTTTTTAAAAAGAAGAGAAAATAATAATTGTTTTATTCTCTTTTGTTGAGAATATTAAGAATTGAAATTAACAACAACTGACAGAATAACATATTAGTTGCTCCTAATATGTTAGTCACACATCTATGTCAGGTACTAGTGAGGTTAGGAAAAGTATTAAAAAAAAATAAATATAAATAATTTTAAAAAAAGTCCTAGGATAATGGGTGCAGCTACTGTTATAAATAATTTAATGTATATCTATGAGCATCAATAAATCATTGCTTTAGACAAAAACGATTCTGAGTGGAGTTCAGTTGATAGTGATGATTTGTCAACAATTTATAAGTCATATCATAGAAAAATAATTAAATAGGCTTTATATATTTTCTTTAATACTATTTGTTTAATGTTGTACCGATTTTCCCAAATTTCCTACGTTTTTTCCGGTTTTTCTATGTTTTAACCAGGTCTTTCACATTTCCTGGTAAAACTCTTGAGAAAATCTAAAAATGACCTTTTTAAAGTATCTTCCTAGTAAAATTTCCTTTCAGAAAAGGTGCTACACATAAAAATTGGACCAAGATATCTGGTAGAAAAATTGTCTACAGAAAAAAGAAATAAAATAATCATGTTTTTAAAACCATAAGCCGAAGACACTCCTCTCAGAATCTAACAGTTGAATGAAAATAAAATAACAAATTTTGACTATATCAAGATAATGGCTCATAAATATAAATCTTAGCAATGTTATATCAAATTATTTTAATAACTCTATATTTTTTATTTAAAATTTATTACCATAATGTGTTTCTTATTGACTAAATGTGTTGACAAATGTTTTCTTATTGATTAATTATGTTATTATTTTTAATAAAATTATAAATATTATATTAAATTGAGTTTTTGTTCAATAGAATAGAAATATATATGGGAGACAACTATAGTGTGAAAATTTTTGGGAGGAAATTCATGTATATAAATATTAGTGCATATTAAACTTTTTTATTTACGATAAAAATGGGAGGCGATTCGATTTTAGGAGGCAATTTTATGCATCAGTTCAAATCGCGTCGGTGTATCCCATTGAAATTAACCTAAATTACAACTTGTTTTTCGGCCAGATCGTTTATACATTTTAATATTAAGAGTGCTATACGTTGATTGCAGGCCGTTTGATCGAAAACAAAACCTTTTTGGATACGGCGAAAATCGTAACGAACAAAATGACCGGGTACTCAAGCGCCGATTACGACATATTCGAACACCACAAGTACATGCTAAAAGTAATCGCATAAATTATTTTAAATCATATTATAGGCGTGCAATATCAATAGTTTAGAATTCGATAATATACTAGTTTTATGCCGATACCAATGATTCGTATTCTGGACCTTTGTTTAAAAATTTAAAAAGACAAATGATCAGCCGCGGATTGTGTCACTATTAGGTCAAACTTTCCCCCGGCTGACTTGATACCGTGGAAATATTTCCAAATGTTTTTCTCTTCAGAGCGTAGCGACGTCTGTGAATTTCCCATCCCCTCACTTTCTCCGATCGGTTTTAAACTGGTGTCATATTTTTTTAAATTATTATTATCAATAATCTTACCTTTTTTTAACGTTTTTAAAAAAGAATGTGTGACTTCATACAACCATTCCAACCATATTATCAAACCCGGTTTCTTTATTCAGAGCGAATCGGGTAGCGATCAGGGGTCTATTGGTTTTAGTATGGTGTTTTTATTTTGTGTCTGTAAATTTTTTTTTTTTTTTATACTACAGTTAAAGACACTTAATAAACCTCCTGTTAAACTTTCAAGCATTTCTGTTCAACTAACGACTTGAAAAATGGTTACATTTCACATCAGAATATCTACCGAATAAAAATTACAAAACTCGTAAAATTAAAATATCTATAAATAGCTCAAATGTTTTGAAAATTTTACCACGTCTAAAAAAGAAAAAATATAAGTTTTCTTTTCAAATTTCAAGTTTCTACTAATATTTTTAACTGAATTACAGCCAATAACAAAATTGAAAAATTATAAAAGCATTATTTTCATAAATTCCCCGTTTTTCTTGCGTTTTATCCTGGTTTTTCCCAGATATTTATGAGATTTATGAAAACCGGTAAGAAAATCACAAAAATGACCCTAAACCATAGAGATAATATTTCCTTTCAGAAAATGGCCGCACGCGTATACCTGAGCAAGATATCTGGTAGAATTTTTGTAAACAATTATAAAACCTTAAAAAAAAATAATAAAATAAACTCCTCAGTAAAACCAATACATTCTTCGCTACACACAGAATCTAAAACAGCAAGAACAGGAAAAAAAAATTTACAAAATTAATGCTTTTATTATATACAATTTTGTTTTTTTATTATAATTAAGTTTGAAATATTCGTAGGTATTTTAAATTGTTTACAGAGAATTTATATTGCCCTCTATAGTTATGTTTCAAAAACCTTTAAGCCATGTTTGAAATTTACATAATAGACATTTTAATCTTGCGAGATTTATACGTAATATTTATTCGGTAGGTACTATAATTGGATAAAATCGTTCAAACAGAAATCTTTGAAAATTTAACTTAATTTGTTCATTAAGTCCTAGGTACTTAGTTGTAAAAAAAAAAAAATTAAAATTAAAAAAGTTTAAAGTTTTAAAATCAAATTTTGATGAAAATCGCAAGCACATATCACGGTCTTTCAAAACATTTCGGTGTAACCGGACTTCTCTCCGAATCGTTTTTCGGAGAACACTGGTCGTCTATCGTTTGTTACAGTTGTATATTAAATTACTTAATGTATTTTTTTCTCTCAACTTCTTATCTACAACAGCGGCCGCACCCGTCCCCAGTATCAGTTCTTTTTTTTATGTATATATTTTTATAATGATCAGGGATTGAAAAAACAAAGTTTTGTGAAAATATAGGCAAAGGAGTTCTCGAAAATTTACAAACTTACAAATGAACGGTGAGTCCAGGAATTGAAAGTTTAAACATATCCTAAAGACCATATTGGAGATGAGCTGCCTGCGAAAACATACCGTTAAATGTTTCAATAACAAACCGCATGGACCAGGAATTTCACATTATTTTTATACGCCATAAGAAAGTCGGAGCATTTTACCGAAAAAAAATCGTGTTTTATGAGAAAAGAAAAACACGCACGTGTATTTATAAAAACTACGAGTACATTTACATGTGTGTTACCTAGGTGTAATATATTTTCTTCGGGAGATGAAACAAGAATCTTAAAATCATTACAAAACAGTTCAATAAAAAATTAGTAAATATAACATTTAAAAAGTCCAACTTGTCCAGCTTGCATAAACACGTGCTAAAAAAAAGGTCTAAGGATAATGGAGACGGGTGTAGCCACCGTTATAGGTAATTTAATGTATATCAGTAAGCAACGATAAAACATTGCTAACGAAAAAACGGTTCTGAGCGCAGTTCAGTTGATAGTGATGTTTTGTTAATAATGTATATGTCATATTATGGTAAAATAATTAAATCTTTTTTTTTTTAATATTTTCTCTAATAATATTTATTTAATGTACTGATTTTCCCGTTTTTCCTCCGTTTTTTTCGGTTTTTCATATTTGCTGATAGAAATCCGGAGACAATCGAAAAACGACCTTCCTAGTAGAAAAGTTTGTACAACAATTAGAGGGGTATTTTGAGATTAAAACAGTCTGAAGGAGCAATGACTTGGGTCTCTAGGTACATCAAAAATGCATTTGTTTTTTCCTTGTTTGAGTAAATGCAAAAAAAATGCATAACGTTTGTTTTTTGACACCCTGGTTTGTACTCGGTAAGGTTAGGGCCACGACCAATATATTTTAAGAAGGTCAATATGGAGTTATTTGACATAACATATAATATCAGAACTTCAATAAAGCTATAATTTCGAAACATAATCCTGACTTCACAATCGATCTTAAATCGGCAATATACATATACTCAAAGAAAAAAAATTTTAGGTTTGTTTTACGTTATTTTTACTCAAACAGTTTTCTTCAGAATTTGATATTAAAATTCCCTCATCGAAATAAAAAAAAAATAAAAAAACATTTAACCCAATTTTTCTACCAAGTAAGACTCTTATCGAATTTTCAAGTCTAGCAATTTTACCTACCGAATAAATATTACGTACAAAACTCTCGAAATTACAATGTCTATAACTACCTCAAAAAGGCTTAAATTTTTTGAAATCTTTACAACGACTAGAAAAGGCCGATATTAGTTTTCCGTCCGAATTTCAAGTTTTTACGATTATTTTTAACTGACTTTTAACAAATAAAAAAATTGAAAAATAATAATTAAAATGAGTATTATTTTCGTTTATGGAAAAAAAAAAAAATAATAATAAATAAATAACAAATACCGTTGTAAAACCTGCATCGGGTACGTTTCTCGCTCCGCTCGGATTCTAGAGGGGAAAAAAAAAAAAAACCAGAAATTCAACCATTCGTTAACCAGCCGTTTTCTACCGGACCGTCGTCAATAGTGCCGCGGCGGGTGCTCGACCGTTGGTGTCGTTGCAGTCGAGTTACAATAACACGACAATAATAATAGTAGTCGCGGTGTCTGCCGCGGCGACGAAAATAACGCAACAATGGGGGGGAAAAAAAAAAAAAACGATTCGGGCCACGTGCGGTTATCGCGGAGGAGGTGGGAGGGGGCGGTGAGGTGGAGGACAGTGAGCGAGAGGAAACGCGTTATAAATTTTCACAATATATTATTCACAATAATAAGACCGCGATAGTTATGATAAAATATGTATCGCGTATACGATACGGACATTATTGTTGTAATAATATTGACGCCGCATCGTTGCCGGTGTGTACCGGGGTTTCATTGTATAAGAATTCGCATTATAACATCGTCGGGCGTTGTATTTTTCGGGCCGCGCGGGGGTCGTATTTTTTTTTTTTTTTTCTAACGTTTATTTTCGTTGTCCTTTCTTTCATCCCGTTTCTTTTGCAGCACTGCGACGCGGACGGTTCGCGAAAAACGACAATGTACTACTTGACCGAGCTGTCGAACCGCGGCAAACAGCCCGCGCTCCGCGCCGAACACCACAGCGGTTTCGCGTGGGCGACCCCCGAGGACGCGTGCCGGCTGACGGCGTCCGTCGAGCAAAAATTGATGTTTCGGTTCTTTCGCGACGTCGTCGTTCGCGGCCGCGAACCGCCGCCGTTTCCCGAATAAACGGCGCGGTATACGAAATATTGTGTTGTAACGCGTCGAGAATGTAAAATATATATTAACTTTACGATCTGTGGATTTTTTTTTTTTTTTTTTTTTTTTCTAATCGTTTTCACGTGCGCGCGCCGGCGACTTTTCCGCCCGAAAAACGAACAGGGTACAGAATACAGAACACACAGTAGGTGTTTGCTATTGAATATTTCATTCGAATATTTTTTCCCGTGACCGAATTACTTTTGTTCGGCAAAACTATGCAAAATACACCGAATTAAAAAAACTACTCGATTAAAAAGGTATCACCGAACACGTAACTATTCGAATACGTACAGTATGTTATTATAATTTATAAAACCGGTATATATCGAATAACAACAATTTTCATAGACAAATAGTGAACTGCGGCGATTTATTTTATATACTTATTAAAGCGAACAAAGATGTACAGGACCGGAAACGATGTGGTTGGAGGGACAGCTGCGATCTCCTTGATGAACCGATTGAGCGGGGTACCGGGGAGGGGGGGGGGCTTCGAGTTTTTGTCGACACTTGCGCTATCCAAGTATTTACTTTAATGTCGATTAAATATACATGTGATTTATTAATATTTTAATCTGGGACATGACTCTGATCTAAAACAACCTGAAGCCACATTTATTAAATAAAACCAAGAAGTTACAAAAAAAAAAAAATATATTCAAATCACAATTGTTTCAATCTAATAACAGCCATAGAAGCCATTGGTTATGTCAAACATTGTATACATCCAGACGCTTTTAACGAAAAATCATAACAAATCATGCTCATGAAAAAAAACAATTATTTACGTTAATAAGAACATCAATCGTATACTATATACTAACTGTTCATAAAACTGAAGCAATGACAAATATTTTCCGATTCTGCATAGAAATCACATCCAATATTAATAACTTATCATAAATTGAACAAAATTTAAGGAATTACAAGGGAAAAAAAACGTCATAGGATAATGGAGACTGTTGCAGCCACTGTTCGTCAACAATATGTATGTCATATTACGGTAAAATAATTAAATAGGCATTATATATTTTCTTTAATACTATTTGTTTGAGGAAAACTCCTGAGAAAATCGAAAAATGATCTCCCTAAGTCCTTTCCAGTTAGGTTTCCTTTCAGACAAAGTGCTATGATTTTAAATCGGAGCAAAACCGCTAGTAGAAAAGTTGTAAACAGATAAAAAAAAAGGCAATAATATTTTTTTTACTGAAACCTACGTGTTGTTCATTTTCCGAAATATTATTAAAAATCAAAAAATTATATCCCTAAAGAACCATGTAGAAAAATTACCTTTCGGAAAATAATCTACACTTGATAGATCGGAGCAAGATTTCTGGTATTAAAGTTTGCACAACAAATCGTGGGATATTTTGCGATAAAAAATAATCAGGTACATCTAAAATCTATTTTTTTTCCCGTTTAGGTAAAAGGAAAAAAAATAAGTGCAAACACTCAAAATTACTCAAACGATTTTCGTCAAAATTTGATATTGAAATTCCATTAAAAATAAAAAATACTACATTTAACTCAATTCTTTTTACTACAAAGTAAGACACTCTTGTTAAATTTTGAAGCATTTCCGTTCAACAGTTTTACCACAGAGTATCTACCGAATAAATATCATGTACAAAACTCAAAAAAATTAAATGTCCATAAATACAAATAGTCTTAATTTTTTGAAAATTGTACAATGTCTAGAAAAGACAACTGCGTCCACTGCGACCATTGTGCTTTTTGCACGTAGTTTCCACATACATATAAGTTTTGATTTTTAAATTTTTCAAAATTAATCAAAATTTACTTTTGAACAGTATTCAATACATACTTGATCTTACTAATTCTTTAAATATTAATTAATTTCAAATATATAGTGTCCTTAAAAAATTATCGTTGTACATTTTATGGGTACCATCGAATATAATTTTCTCACTTTCTACGAGTGCAATCAAAGCTTCGTCCTCTGTTGAGGAATACAAATATTTCTAATTTGCCGATATGTTGACGCTGGGAATTCGGACGCAACACCGGTCCGGACCGGTACTGACGTCAGATGACGTGTCAAATGCGAGCAGGGAAACTGTACTTGACTTAGTCAATCGAAAAATCTTAAAATCCTGTTGATTATATTCAAATTATTCTCCCGAAATTCAATCAAATTAATTATGACATCAATAAAACAAATACGCGCGCGTTTGGATTATGAAAAAGATAATAAAGATTAAAAAGTTAAGAAAGAACATAAATAGAGAAAAAAGACGTTCTAGGATAATGGGGACGGGTGCAGCTACTGTTATAGGCAATTTAATGTATGCCTGTAATCAACGACTATTAACCTATAGTAATCTAAATACTGAACATAACGTTGTTGTAACGAATTGTAATTGTACAAATATATTTCGTACATTTTCATGTGTGGTTTTTTTTTTTTCGGTTTTCGCATTCGATGAGAAAATCGAAAAATGCCCCGTCTACGGTAACTCTCAAAACCGGTTTCCATTTAGAAAAGGTGCTACAGTTTAAAACCGAAACAAGATCTCCGGCAGAAACTGTTTTTAGATTGATCCGATTCGATTACCGCGGTTAATGAAAACGGGCCGCGGTCGACTCTTGAAAAAAAAAACCCCCCGTAATACATTGTACCATATCATATTTCAACAGTCGACTATAGAATATTAATTAAACACTGTTCGCGCGAATAGCGTCGATCCGTTTATATCGATGTCGTGACGATCGGCACCGAAAGATTAAAGAATTGTAGTATGTCCGGGCGTGAGCGCAATACCGATGGATGCCCTATCGGCACAAATGTACCACGCGGACCAAAAGCCGTGCACATTCCGTACCACGAAACTGTGCGATATTGTTCTACGCGTTCGCCGCCGTCGCCAGTGACGTTCTGTTAAAATACGATATCATAATTGATAGGTGGTACCGTCTATGTTCAGCAAAAATTACGTTGCGTATACAAATATCATTTATGCGTACACGATTATAGTTCAGTTTTGTATTCATTAACGTGGCGAAATAAAACCGTTTTCACACGGAGCGAAAACGCGTCTTTTTGCGATTTCCTAAACCAACGGAAACCGCAGACCCGGTTGAAACGACAGAATTTAAATTGTACACCGATATCGGTGTGCTACGATTATTCACTTTTTAATTTGTAACTAACTGTATTAGCGATAGAGTTTCTAGACAAAAAGATTGCCTAGGGCTGCGGCAATTGTCCTACAGCCTTTCCTGTTTATCGGATCGGAATTCGCATTCGGTCTCGACGCCGGGAAATAACACGCCGAGCCACAATTCACATGCGGCCGCAATTTCGACCGTGACATCCGCGAGCGCGTTGAAAACCCCTTCGCCGCGCCACCGAATCCGATGTGTAGGAGATACCGTATTATACGCGGCCTCCTTGTTCTTTATTATTATTATTATCATCATTATTTTTTTATTTTTTATTTTTTTGCAATACCAATCAGAGGCGGCGACGGACATTTTCCTTGGGTGCAGCACATGCCCTTAATTTAAGATCCTATATAGGACATTATATACGATTCCCTGCACAGGACACATTTTTTTCGTTGTTCGAACCGACGATGCCATCTGTGAATAACATTACTACACTTGCGTCCTATACATATATGATAACTGGGTAACCAGTTACCCAGGGGGGGAAGGGGAAGGTCAATTTTTTCTCATTCACCAGTTCGTTTTAATTTTTTTAACCTCTTAATGGATAAATGGCTTTCTCCTAGTTCTGCTATTTGTCTTCAACTATATTGGTTTCTGTATAGAAATACAATGCACTATATTTTAACTTCACTAAATGTATTCATGTTAAAATAGCGAAAAGCATTATAGGTGAAATTAGAGATCCAGTATGTTCACTCTCGAGGGTTATTTACACGGCGCGTTTGAACGTTTGTAACTATAAAACTAAGCCAGATAAAAATATCAATAATTACAAATAATAATAATACAAGAAATGTCTATTTTCGACCACATTTTAGATATTTCCAAAAATATTATTCGTCAAGGCTTATGTAACAAAAACTATAAAAGTAAGTATGATAGGTAAGTTTTGATTATACCAATGTATTAAGCATTAATAAGTAATCATTAAAACGCATATTTCGGAAAAAAAATTTCAAATTAAAGTTCGTCCGACTTTTTGTTTCGCAAATTCTTATAAAATACCCCAAAAAACAAACAAATTTCGAAAAAAAAGCACCCTTAGAAATGCACAAGATACGGATCTCTCGGATTGTTACGACCGCGTCTACAAAACTGCTGCAACATTACACTTACAGTACTAATAAGAACATTATTTAAACACCTAGGCTGGACACTGATTTCTTTCAACTCAGTTAAGATAAGTTAGTTTTAATTTAAGTTAATAGTCAAAAGTTAATTCAAAATCTTCTATCAATTCAACTAAGTTAGAAATCAACCAAAAGTTAAAATTAAAATTTTAAGTCGAGTTAAGTTAATTATAAAAAAAAAAATATACGCATTGTCTATTACCTACTATAATGGCTTAATAATCTACCTATAACCTATAAAAAAAAATCAGGCATTCATAACAATTCGTATTTCAAAATGTGCACAACATATTAACATTGATAATAATAGTATATATTTTATTTGGGCACACGAGCAAAATTTGAAATCAACACGTTTATGTATAAAATTTACTCTAGTTAATTTTAAAAGTTGATTTTGTTTTCCTCGAGGAAAACAATAATTAAGTCGACAGTGCAAACAACATTAATTAATTTTGTTAAAAAGTTTAATTAACGTTATATTAACGTTGTATACGCGATGTCGGATAACGATTATTTTCGCGTGTATTTTAACGTGTAAAAGTCGTACGAAAAAAAAAAAAATAATAATAAATTTATACGCGTGCACAAACAACGTATAACGTATACAAACTTTGTGCGAGACTTCCCCTTATTTTTTTTTTTTTTTTTTTTTATGAAACCGCCGTACACATCATTATTACATTGTGTATAATATATAATATACAGTGTACACGCGCAGTTCAAAACGTTAAACGCGAGAAATCGTCGGATTATAATTGCCGCAGCAGCAGCGGGCGGCGTTATATTATTATTATGTGTAACACGCGGGGTGTTAAAAAACGCATTACGAATTTCGGTTAAACTGCAATTATTTTCTCGTTTTATGCGCTCGCGTACCCGGCGGTATCGCGCTGCGTTATTTATGTTGTATTACTATATGCAATATACACGAGTGCGAGACATTAACGGAACGGCCGCGATAGCTTTTTAAATTTGTTTTTTTTTTTTTCCATATAATACACGACGTTTTTTCAACGGACACGTGCTACGCATGTTACATTAAATATGTACTGCATTGTATATGTACGTGTAGGCACACGTTTCACTCGCGATAATTCGTCCGTGTAAAGTACGTACATTCGCGCGGAGTAATTTTCGTAAGCAGGGCGATTCTATTTTATTTTCACCGTCACAACGTGATTCGCGAATACGGATTTTAATTTTATGCGACTAACGACGATGTTCGTCTGGTGGAAGAAATTCAACCCCAGCCCCCCCCCTCCACCCGCATAACACGGTTCGCTCGTTCGCTCATCGTTCCGTCTTTCATTCCTATCGAGTTCAAAAACAATAAACGCATACGAACAATACTCTTAAAAAGCGTAATGTAATAATACCATCCACTTAATTCGTATTAAAGCCGCGAAAGAAATAAAAAAAATCTAACACCGAAACAAATGACATGCTCGGATTGTAAAGTGACCAATTAGGTTTATGCAAGTTGAATTTGCGGTCAATACAAATAACATCAGTGTATCAAAAGACGAATTAGGTTAATGCACCAACATTAGTCGAATGAATTTTCAATTAAACATTTAAACATTAGAACGAACAGTCGAAAAATTACGTCCTAGGATAATGGGGACGGGTGCAAAAACTGTTATAGGTAATCGGATGTATATCTACAAGCAACAATAAACCATTGCTTTCAAAAAAAACTGAGAGGAGTTCAGTCGACAGTGAGATGCACTGTCAACAATACATACGTCATATTATGGTAAAATAATTAAGCAGGCATTATATATATTTTTTAATATTCTACCGATTTTCCCAGCTTTCATACGTTTTTTTCTGGTTTTCCCATGTTTTATCCAGGTTTTTAAAATTTGATGAGAAAACTCCGGAGAAAATCAAAAAATAACCTCTCTAAAGTACCTTCGTAGTGAAATTTCCTTTTAGAAACATTGCTATCTGTTAGGTTATGAATAATAACCTACAAAATAGACGTGGCGTTGCGTTCATGATGACGGTCAGTGACCAACTGGTTGGTAACACTACCGTTAAAAGTTGGAGCAAAATTGCTAGAAGAAAAGTTATTCACAGAAAAAAAGAAGGTCGTAATATATTTTAACTAATACCTACATTTATTATATTTTCCCCTTATTTTCGATTTTTCAAATTTGATGAGAAAACTCCTGAGAAAATCGGACAGTTACTACTTTAAACTACCTCCCTACGCAGATTTCCATTCAGAAAAGGTGCTTCACGTAGAAATCCGAGCAAGTCTTTCGGGAAGAAAAGTTGCGTGCATAAAAAAAAAAAAAAAAATAAAAACAAAAAACTTTGTATAACCATAAATTTCTTTACTCCATTCAGAATCTAAAATATTGCTGACAAGGTATGTCAATGAAGTTTGGTGCATTTTTGTTTAATTTGGTTAAAATCAATTTTACCACTGTCGATACAGTTTCTTTTTCACATTTCATTTCATTAAAATGTTTTCCTAACATTTTTAAACTTGTATTGCGCACACTTATATTCGCCAACTGGAAAGTTTTTTCAAACCTTCGCCGCTCAATATATCAATATATTCAAATGTTTTGTGCGAAATTAACAGTTTTATTGTTCGTCGGTGAACATCGTTTTTCTACAGTTTTCACAATTAAAATATTCGACACATCGTTTAGCCAAATAGTCCGCGAAATATGTGATCGTACAGTCTTCTAAGGTTATTTTCGGGCTATCAATTATTTCAGTTTCGGATTCTGATGAACATGAACTGGACGATTAAAACGTTTTATCAACAGGTTAACGGCCATCGCATTTTTTAATGCTTATAACATATTGCTAAATGTAACGTTTCTGGTACACGGCTGATCATTATTATCGTACTACATGTACCATTTAAGATACACTCGAGTCATTGACATTAGTAACAGCGTGTGCCATAATGGATACACGTAAATGCGATTTTCCTATGAGAGACGTTTGTGTGGCCTCTTAGTAATGTTTTAATAAAAATAGCGAAATAAATTTATAATTTTTTAACGGTTTTATCAATATTTTCACTAATGGCATGGCAATAAAACATAATGTAAAATAACTATATTTTTTATTATTTTATTTTGAAACTTGATTCATTTTTTATACTTATGAGTGTGAATGAAACCATCCAGAAAAAAGCCCCAATCCCATAGAGAGCGAATTGTTGATCCGCGCGAGGTTTTCTTTCTTGCTATTTGCAATAGAAGTCCGAGAAATGTATTTACAGCAATTATTGCCTCGACTTCTTTTTTTGCTGTTCACCCACTCATATTCATCGTATTATATTGGTTCTGAAATTTCTGGAAAATTGTTCAATTGTTGAAGTAATCCAATAATAATAATGGCGTCTTTGAATTGTGTAATTGTCTTATAATTTCCAGTGACTTTTTTTTTTTTATAAATACTGAAAACATTCAATAACGATGTGTTGCTTATAATATCTATAGCAACCTTGCGGTACCACTTCTTAGACAGCTACTATAATATCCCGTCCGATCGCTTAATTCGACGTGTCCCTTAAGACCACGGCCATAATGCGGGGAGATACTTAATAGAAATTCAACCGACGCCGTACCGTACTTTCGCCTGATAACTATCTATAATCGATGTTAATATCTTTCAATGGTCTGTGCATACATCATAATCGCGCGGTACTCGTGTAGTATATCATAATCTATAGATTAGAGTATATTATCATTATCGTTATCATAATCGTATACCGAAATCGTGTGCTAAACGAATAGGATAAAATAAAGCGCACACCGAGGCGGTCGCCAAACGTTTACATATCCGTGTCGCGAATTTTTCCGGCAACACCGGGTAACGTCTACGGTTCGTAAAACATTTACACGTGCGAATATAACAAATAAATGAATCAATGCGTCGCCCGGAGTACCGCGATGAGACCGGTTTCGAATTAAAACGTCCAACCATCGGGTACGCAACGGTCAGAATGTAAAACGCGACATTACACATTTTGCAGATTTGCCCGGCGCACCGGTGTTCTTTTTAACGGGAAATCTATACCGGCATCCCATCTATCTATCCGTGTGTATACATACACGTTAAAAACCAAATGAATTTCTAGTCGGTGACGCGACGACGATCGGCATTACACGTGTGCCGGAGCCGTTGGCGTGCGCGCGCGGTAAACGACAGCGAAAGTCGCGGAAACGACTGTGTCTTTATTGCGTTAGGGCGCGCCGCGGCACGGTGGTCCGAAACGGGAAAAAGGCGGCCGACAAATTTAATATCTGTAACGATAATATTTTACGGGTATTTATATATTTTTTTTTTTTTTTTTTTCGAGAACCCGTCGTCCACCGTGTTGAAAACTCACGGCGTTGAACGAGATAAAAACCGTTTGAAATTATTAATTTTAGCGCATTACGCTAAATTCAATTATCGTTTGAAAGTATCGTTAATTTTCACCGATAATTATTGTTTTTCAAACCGCCTCGCTTCAATGTAAACTAACATAATCATTCGATATTCGGATTATTCTTTTGTAAGTGGTGTAATATGCTGCGGTCGGCGGTCTGTCTTGCGCATTATTACGAAATTAAGTCGCGCGCTCGACCGTGCAGGACGTTATCGTATTTGATTAAACACTGATAAGCTATGTGTCTGAGAGGAGTATAATAATAAGCACTGCGGAAATTTACGATTTCACTTTGTCTGGTCATCGATGGTCACGCTCGTACGTATGCGCACACGCACAATAATACAAAACAAAACCCGATTACAATACACACCGAAAAAGATTATGACGCGTATTACCGGTGGTCGCTCGTATTTGCTCTGTGCCGTCGACAAGACGGCACCGAATACGAATACGAAGCGTGTGCGTGCGTGCGTGTGTGTGTGTGTATGGGGGGGGGGGGTGGTGGTGGCATACGCGCGTCATCCGATTTTATTTTATTCTCATCGCGAACCGCGCGGCTTCGGTTTCTAAAATTGATTACACATGACCCCGATTGTAATAATTGAATACCGCGCAACGAGCCTGCAACGCGTCGACGGGAACGAACAAAGTCACGGCGTTAAACTAAATAATACGTTCCGAACGCGCGTAAAATATTTCCCCCGCGTGGTTTTTTATGATGTATAGTCCCGCGTTTACCTAAGGGAGCGTACCGCAACACCACCGCACCGCACCCCGTATACGCGTATCAATAATTTGATCGGCTTTATAATTCGGAAACCGAGTTGACCGTGGAAATACGTCGGTTTCAGTAACGATCGTGTAGCGCGCGCACACGCCATTTTGAACTAAAGTTTTTGAAAAAAAAAATAATAATAATAAGAACTACGGCCGATTAATTTTCGATACCGGGCCACTGTGCGTCGCCGGTCCGGACCAACTCGCGCGGAAAACCGTCGGCGCAATAAACGGCCGACGACGCCGGGAAACCGCTCCGGACGCTGTTGGCGATCAGCGCGCCGTCCGTCCGGTTGCGCCGCGTGCGGCGTGTACGCGCGGGTCGAAAGACAAAACTTCCATAACGACACGGCGGGCGGCGGACAGTAAGACGGACACGAGCCGTTCGCGGTTCGTACACATAGGTTAGGTGACCCGTTTTAGGCATTATTAAATTCAACAGACCCCCCCCCCGTAATCGAGAACAACGGTTCGGAGTGTCGGATAGATTACGAAACAATTAGAAAACAAATAGAAAATAATTACGATACGGCGTCACAAGACATTGAACGGAAGCTCGAAAAAAAAAAATTGCCGTTGAAGAACTACACACTATAAACAAGAATCTGCAAATCGCTGAAAATAGTTCAATTCGAAATAAGTAAAAACGACGTCCTAGGATAATGGAGACGGGCGCAGCTGCTGTTATTGGTGATTTAATGTACAAGCAACGATCGCTAACGGAAAAACGGATTCTGAGCGCGGTTCAGTTGATAGCGATGCTTTGTCAACAATATACGTGTCATATTATGGCGAAACTATTAAATAGGCATTGTATGTTTTCTTTAATAATATTTGTTTGATATTGTATCGATTTTCCCGTTTTTCCCCCGGTTTTTCACAATTTCTGGGAAGACTTTAAAAAAAATCGAAAAATGACCTTCCTAAAGTACCTTCCCAGTCAGATTTAATTTCAGAAAAAGTGCTTACATTTTAAATCGAAGCTAATCTGCTAGTAGAAATATTTAAAGGATAAAAAAAAGGCCGACATATTTTTTTACTAATATCTAAATTTCGTACAGTTTTTGTTTTTCCGACATTTCATCCCGTTTTTTCCTAGGTAAGTTACCATGGAGATAAAATCACCTTTCAGAAAATAAGTTACACTTGATTCGTCGGAGTAATATTTCTGGTAGAAAAGTTTGCACGACAAATCGAGAAGAATTTTTAGGGATTAAAATAGTCCGAGTGAGCGATGTCTTGGGTCTCTGACTACATCCAAAATGCTTTTGTTTTTAAGTAAAAGGGGGGAAAAAACCGAAAATTGTTGTTATTATTCCTGTATAAAAAAAAAATTACTACATTAAATTCGAATTTTCTTTATTCGACCACAAAGTAAAACTCGTAATGAACCTTCTGAAACGAACAACCGCCGCAGGTACTATCGGCCAAATATATCGGCCGACGTCTGACAGAAATTATCGGATGGCCGACGTCCGCGCAACTGTGACCATAGCATTACTATAGGACACGTGCCGTTACCTGTAATACTCGACGTGGTTTCGCACCACGATTCGAGGGCATTGTTAGTCATTCGATTAAAATTGTCCGCGCGAGAGCGCCGCGAGCGAGCGTCCCGCGTTCGGTATCCCGTTCCCGCGGCTGTGTACGTGTAAAACGCTATTTCACTTTTCCCCGCGGCAGTTTTACCTATCCGACGTGGTTTTTTTTTTTTTTTATTTCGAAAACACAATGTTTATACCGTGTGTATATTTTTCAGCGTTCCGAAAAATAAAAAACCATCCGAAATTCCCCGGGGGTGCTCAACTAGACCTTGCAGATTTTCGATAATTTATTTTTACACGATCGTTGTTAAAACGTTGATTCGCAATTATAAGTTGTACAAAAACAAAAACCGAAAAATTCGGTTAAAAGTGCCGTAAACGCATATGCGTTATGCGCGTGCAACAAATTGAACGTCCTCGTATAATTTCGAAAGCATTACAAACAAACTCGAATTCCGCGTTTTACCTATCCGACGTGGTTTTTTTTTTTTTTTTTTTTTAAAAACGCCGTTTAACAGTTACGCGATTTTCCATAAATACAATTTCGAAGTGGCGCCAAACACAATTTGTTCCGAAACGCGTTGTGTGACGTTTTTAACCAAAATAACGTAAAACGAAAAATTCATAAAACTCTTGAAAACAAAAAAAAAAAAAACGTAAAACGAATTTTTTTTTTTTTTTTGGTTTTCAAATCCGTGCCCCGCGCGAAGTAATAATATCAACGTAAATGAAACCGATTACTGCGATTTCAACGCGCCGGATGAATTTGTAATCCAAGTTTTTTCAAATATTCTACTCGGCTGTTCCCGACAAATACGCGAGTTCTTGCGAATACACATGTTTCACTCTGCAGTTCTATAGAAGTGCATCAATATTACTCATATTGCGTTACACACTGTACGGTATGAGCCGCATAAAAAACACGGCTACCATCTATGTAGGTTCGTATACAACACGATTTATTATTATTTTATCCCGTTATTCCGCCGCTTACACGGCTTCCTGAGGCGCCGTTGCGCGCAGTTAGTACTTCAGACAATACAACGACGTTCTATTTTTATTTTCCTCTTCACAGGCCGTATATTCCGCTGCGTATACATCCACGTACAATATTTCAAAAAAAAAAAGAAAAAAAAAAAAAATGTCCATAATATTAGTGCGTCAGCGACATACCAACAGTAATACAAACACGTATTCGTCGCGTTCGAATATCACATAATTTTTCAGTGACAGACGCTCGTCGACCGACGGTTAATTGCACAATTATGCACGAATTAACGAATAATGCATAATCTGTTCATTCGTTTTCGATAATATTTACATCGAGCAGGCAATTCGATTAAAATACGGGTAAAGCGTCTCCGCGAAATTGTCGTATTGTTCACGCCGGTTATTTTGGTACAAACGCGGCGTTTTCTGTCGCCCGCGGCGTAGCCGTGAGGTGTTCCCGTAGGACAATGCGATGCGTAACATGCGCCGTATGCCCTCAAAGTTTCTGTCGACGAATCACGGGTATACTGCGTACGCCTCTTAAACGGTTTAAAAAAAAAAAAAAAAAAAAAAAACAACAACCCTCCGCGATGCATTATCGTCGTGAGCCGTTGCCAATCACTTGCGTCACCAACACCGGAATAGTAATAAAAGTCGTGTTTTATTTCGGTAACTATTAATGAGTAACTGAAAACGTCGCAACAGTTTTCTCGCGGCACCAATTGTACAATAGCATTTTTATTTTTATAACTCACCCGCGTTTCGTCGTTTACGTGATTCTAATTTGGTATTTCGTATAGTCCGACGTCTGTCGGTTGCCCCGTGTAAACAACACAATTCACGAGAAAGACGCATACAACAATTTAGGCGGTACAGTACTCTATCTACTGTCGAAAAGACCGACGGGAACGCCGCTGAGCCCGTCCTGATTTGAAACGATGTAAAATTGGGAGTTTGTGTTTTTATCATACACCGGCGTTCGTCCGCGAAAACGTGGCGTGTTACATCGTCGCCCGTACAGCCGCTACTCCGGTGTAACACGACGACGATTGATTTCGGATTCGACGGCCCGTCGGCGCATCGATTAATATTTCGCGCTACGTTATTCGTTTATGCGTTGCGACACGCGACCGTATTTTATTGTCATCATCATCATCTCGTATTTGTCGTTACGCATCGATTCCTATGTTATACGAATAAATAATGATGAAAAAAACACTGCGACGCTCGCTCCCCCCGCCCCTTCCCCGAAACCACCGTTCAAAATTACCGAGCGCGCGTACCGCAATAATCAGTGTTCGAATTGATGAAATAAAAAGAATAGTGACTCTTATAGAAAAAAAAAAAAAAAAACTTATTTACGTTCAATGATTATTGAACTCGGCCCGACCCGCGGGGGGCTTTCACCGCCTCACGCACCAGTTTTCAAACGTAATTCGGCGATTCGTGATTTCCGAAAACAAACACTGTCCTACCGCAGGCCAACGGTGGCTCAAACGTACAGTACTATACGACAGATTTATCATTCGTAGATCCCAATACGATGGTTACTAAATAAACGGCGGTTACAGAAGTCTCGCTACAATTATCAACGTTACACGCGAATAACTACACACTGTTGTCTCGTTGCTGCGATAATTTTTTGATTTTCTTCAAGCATTAACTAACTGTTTGGAAACCCGTTGAAATAACGTCGGGAAAACTTGTAACCGGTAACATTTACTATTTCTACTTTGTAGACATTCTGTTCAGTTGTTCAACGAATAATAATGGACACCGTAGAGGTCAGAAATTCCGCCGAACGCTTTTATAGGCCGGCATACTTTTATAGTGCGCTATATAATGTACGGACACTTTGCGGACGCGTGCGGTACCTGGTACTAGGATACTCACTCCGCCGCTGCGCGCCATGCGTTCCGCTTCAAACAAACAGTAGAGGCGTACGCTTACGTTTCCGAGAGATTATCCGAGACACTCCGTATCTCCCCCCCCCCTCCCAAATACGTCGCCCCTCAAAATTCGAACGCTGGCAATGCGAATGGGGGGGCACCCTGCGTACGGTGCAACATCCGCGGCCATGTTATTTTATTTGCCTAACGGCGGCGGCGGCGACGTTGTTTCGACGTTTTCTATCGCCACTGCGGCTCCGCGGTACGCGCAAAATAATCGCTTTCGTTGCGGTTTTGATCGATGTTATTAGCGTCGGCGGCGGATAGGGTCGGGCGATAAGGTATGGTATTGTTATTATTGTAATGATATTGGCGGGCGTCCGAGCGCGCGCGGCGACGGCTGCGGCGGGGCGGCGGTGGCGGCGGCGGCGGGTCGGACGGAGGTGGGCGCAGGAGGAGTTTTCGCGCCGCCCATTCGCCGCGGTGTCCGGCGGCCGGGGGAGTGGTCTCGGGGCGTCGCCGAAAAACCCATTGTGCGTCGGACGACGGCGGCGGCGGCGGAGGGGACGACACGAGCGCACGCACACGCGCGCACACCGCACGCACACGCCCGCAGCGCGGACACGGCGCGGCCGAACACACGCGCAGGGGCCCGGCGAGCAGGCGCACAACGCGAATTCGTAATAGGTGCGGACGCCGCCGCCGCCGCCGCCGCCGTCGCGGCCGCCGACGACGGCTGCACGGTCGCGGCTCACTCATACACGAGACCGGCCGCCGGTTCGTTTGTTGTCACCGCGGCGCGCGTGTCCGTAACCGACGCAGTTTTGTTGTCTCGTTCCGTCGTCGTCGTCCGCCCGAACTTTCCGCGTAACAGTTGTACCGCCGGCCGCAGACGCGACATTGACGACAACGGCTCTCGAGCATAATAGAGCGTGGTTTTTATTTTATTTTTTTTTTTTTTTGTCCGACGGGCGGCCACGGCAATACGTTGTACGTTAATAACAAGTAACGATAATAGTAGGAAAAAAAAAAAAAAACACAACGACGACGAAGGCGATTTTTTTTTTTTAAAAAACTCTATAAAATCGCGTCGAAAGTCGCGGCGCGCGGGACCTCGTGATAACCGTGACCGAAACACTATCGTCGTCGCCGCCGCCGCCGTCCGGGCCCGCGTCGGGTCAGACATCGTCCACTTTATGGTGCCGGCGATGGAACAGAATTTCACTCTGCGGCCGTGCGCCACGGACTTTTCGGTGGCCGCCATACTGGCGCGACGCGATCAGGGCGCCGTGGCCGCCGCGGCAGCGGCCGCGGTCGCCGGCAAACGGCCCGCCTCGGACGACGAGGACGCCAACGCCGCAGCAGCAGCAGCAGCAGCGGCCGCCGCCGCCGCCGCCGCGCTGGTGCAATCGCCGACCCCGTCGCCGCCGGACCACCGTGCGGGTCACAATCATCTCCGGCATCACCACCACAACAATCACCACCATCACCACCATCATAATCATCATCACCGACGCCGTCACCACAATCAGCAGACGTTCGCCGCCGCCACCGCCACTTCAGCCGTCACGACCGTCGACGACGACGAAGGTGAGAACGCCGCGAACGCGCGCGACCAACGTTTTTTTTCTTTTTTTTTTTTCTAATAATCCTACCGTGCCGTACACGCACACGCGTCGCACGGTAAACACTGTAAAGCAATAAAGATAATTCGATAATTCGCGTATCGTAATCGCCGCACGGCACTCGAGACGCGAAAACGCGCGCGTACAGTACGGGGCCCGGCGATCTCCCGTTTTATCGGTCGCGGCGCTCCGGCGAACCCCGCGGCCGCGCTCCGTACGCGCGCGGAGCGTGCTCCGTGGTTGCGCAACGCGACGACGATCGCGGACCGTGTGTGTTTCGAGTGTTTTTCGATACCGCCGGGACGCGCTCGAGTGTTACAATAACCGATAACGCGCGCCGGTAATACCGGGGGGCCGCATTTACCGGATTACGACTTAGACCGGCTTACCGATTACGGCGTTCGGCCGTCCGCAGACGGCCGCCGCGTCGCGAGCGGATGACGTACGGCACCGGCGTAACATCGCACTCGATCGAATCAATTGACAACGATTTCGCACGTTCGCGATTATAATTTCCAACCGCCGTTTCGCCCCTCCCCCCCCCCCCC
>CABPRJ010000964.1:332575-350380 GCA_902439185.1 Cinara cedri | reverse complement strand
AAAAAAAAAAAAAAAAAAAAAAAAAAATCAAAACGGCCAAAACGACGAGTGCGATTTTATTGTTATATCGTTTTATTCGTTATTTTCGCGCGGCCGTTCGCGAACGCGGAATCCCGATCGCGGTAATCACGAGCGGTGTTAGTTGTGTTTTATTTTTCTCGCGCGTATTTATTTAGATTTTTGTTTTTGTTTTTTTTTTTTTTGTTTTATTTTTGCGAATACTATTTCCCCCCCGTATTTTCCGCGCGTCGCGGCGACGGATTTTGCACGGGCCGCGAAAAAAAAAAAAAAAAAAAAAAACAAAAACCCGCAATGGCCAACACGTCGTCAATACGCAACATTTGTATGCGCTTAAAAACAAACATAACGTTTATACGAATTATTATGATTTCGCCGAGTAACGCGACGCGCGGTATGATGCGGCATTACGTATCGGGGGGGGGGGGGGGGAGCTTTTCCGACCGCTGCGACCGCGGCCGGCCACGCGCGTTTTCGAATCGGCCCGAACGACACTCGCCGCCGCCGCCGACAGGGAGAAGACGTTGTCCGTCCCCGGGACAATGAATGGGCCGCGACACCGTTTTACACGGACGGTAACACATCGATGTGAAACCGTTTCGCACACGAAACAACGGCGGCTCCGGCCGGAGTTGACAGCCGGCCGTTTACACGCGCCGCTTCGTGGTTGGTCGAAAACCAATCGAAAATACATAGGCTCGTAGTACGTGTTTTCTCTGGCGACATTCGTTTATTAATGTTGTACCGGTTCTCTCGGTTTTTTCCTGCGTTACCCGACCCCCCCCCCCCCCCCCCCCCCCCNCCCCCCCTCCCTCCCAGTTTTTCACGTTCGCTGCGCGCGAAAACTCTCGGGTAAATCGAGAGTTTTCCCCGGTAAATTTCCTATCGGAAAAATCGCCGTTGTCGAAGAAGACTGGTGCGAAATCGCCGGCGGAAAAGCCGCGCGCGGCGCGTCTTTCGACGTCTTTGTAAAACTACCTCCAGAATACGGGCCACCTCTCGGAGCGGTCATTGTTTTATGGTCCGTTCGGTGACCGTTGTATCGGGAGTTTTACCGTACTCGCAGTCCGAAACGCGAATTTCCAAACTGAATTTTAAGCTCCGAACCGATCGCAGTCGGCGTGTTTGAATTCCGTCGGTTTCGCGGTCCGCGACTTTATTTCCATCAACGTGTTCCATCAATTGCATAGTCCACGGTTTCATGGTCCCGGCGGTTGTTTTTTCTCGAGATTTAACCGGCATTCCGCGCGCCAGAGTTATTCAATTCCGGTAAACGCACACGTTCCTTGTTATTATTTTTTCCTCTCGAAATTGCGTTTCGTGAACCTAAATCTCAATTCGTCTCGATTCCACGCGTGTTTCGTTTTCCATTCGTGTACAGTGTCCGGGATACGCGTTTCCGGACCGAAGTTTCCGTTCGTTCATTACGTTAGGCTGTTTCTTGTTTCGGACCGTACGCACTCGGCGCGTTTGGAATCGCGGTCGGTTTCACGGTCCGCGACTCCATATTTTCAATGTATTCCGCGCGTTCTGAAAACCTGTCTTTCCGGTGCATTTTAACGCCTTTCTCGATTTCGTGATTCGGCATATGGCTGTACAGCCCCCCGCGCATGCTTGTTTCGGCATTCCGGTCGTTTTGTTTTCCGGCATCGCAATTCCATAGGTCCCCATAGGCGGCGGCCTAAGGGGGAGCCGAAAGGGGCAGTTATGGCGGGCGTCGGACATTTCGCGCCGTACGCACCGGATTTACAGCGGACCAAGCTGCGGGGACGGCACGTTCCTTTCTTCCCCGTGCGACGGACAGATTTTAAAACGTCGAACGTTCGAAATGCACATATCGCGCGCGTTTCGTTAATTTTCGCGAAAAATCGCGTGCGGCAACGTTTCGTCGGCATTTCCCGTCGGTTTTCGCACATGTCCACATGCGCGCGCCGATTAACAGTGTTATAAAAAAAAACAAAAAAAAACTCGAAAAAAAAAATGTAACGCGTTTTTTTTTTTCTGTTTACACTGCCGTCGCGATGACTGATGACTCTGGCGCGCGTACATTACGTTGATACGACGACGTCGTGTGCGGTGTTTTCTCGACGGCAGAGTAAACTCTGAACGCGCGCGTTTTCGCGTATTCGGCGTTTTCGCACACGCGCGCGCGGGTTTTTCAGCCGCCTCCCGCCTCCCGCGTGTACTGCCCCGCGCGCTTTGTGCACCGTGCGCGTCACGCGCGCCAGCGTAAGACAAGAGCGCGCAGCCGCCCTTTGTTTCCGCGTGGGTGGGCGCGCGCCTTTGTTTGGTTTTTTTTTTTTCCCCATAATATAATATCCGTTATCGGTTACGGATGTTACGGTTCGCGAAAACGGCATGTTTACGGACAACACAAAATCGTGTTAATCGATAACGTACCGGCCAGGTGTTGTATAATCGTCGTACTTTATCAATAACCGAAACATCCATAAACCCGTTCATTCCGTTCGGCCGTTTCGTTTCAGTAACCCCGTACGACCGATTATTATTTTGAAGTGGGACGGACCACAGAATTCACGCACGATCATACAGTTTATGTTTAGGAATTTTCCGGTCGAATATTTCACCGAGATAAACCTCGAGCACCGAAGCTTTAAATCGATTACACAACGGGACGTTTACGGATATTTTATTTGGAAGGAATAACTCAAGTGTCTAGACAATATTAAAGAATCTCCTCTGGTGGTTGGGAAGAAACGTTAAATAATTCTGTTATTGAAACTAAAATATTTGATTCGTCCGATTTCAACGGTTATGAAGTAAATAAGGCAAGCAATACAGCAAAGATGGTTTCGAGGTGTTTCCCCCCGATGACGAGAAAGGTGGATACCTAATGATAATATAACAAAAGCCGGGCAATTGCAGCCACTGTGACAAGTGAGAAGTTGGGAAGGTAGTGACATTTAATGTATATCTGTGGGCAAAGATAAACCGTTGTTAACGAAAACACGATTCTGAGTTTTGACAACAATATTATGTATAATACAATATCTCCTGGGGAAATTAAAAAAAAAAAATGATGTCTTTAAATTACCTGCCCAGTCAGTGCTTATTCTAAAAGTAAATCTATCGTTGTAAATTGGAGCGAAATTGTTGGCAGAAAAGTTGTAGACAGAAAAAAAAAATTAAACGTCTTTATAAAACAATATGAGCTTCTTCACTCCACTCCGAATCTAAAACTTCAGTCAAAAAAAAGTTTTTAATTTGTATAATATATTTTATTAGATATTTAAAGGTAATAAAGTTTATCAAGGTGTAGAGGACGACACCTTGTGTACGAGGTGTGTTATAAATAACATTTTTAAAGCGTTTTCCGTGTAGTAAACAAAATATAAGTATAGATAATAAAATACACAGAACGAGAATATTAAACGTGAACACATAACTATCCCCCGGGTCGTTGGTGATAAAATATCAAATTTTAAAATGCGCACTACGGAAAATCAGGAATAACAGCCGCTGATCGAACGGGGCGGGGCGGAGGCGGCGGAGACTCACTCGTTCGCGCGCGTATTATAAATATTATTATTTTTTTTTTTTCAATGTACGACAACTCGTTTGCGAACAACGGAAACCGGCTGCTCGTGGGTACGGTTTTGGACGTACACAGGGTATCCGTCTTAAACGATGTATAACGGCCGTGTTTCGATCGCGGTTTCCCATCGCTCACCGGTTGTTACAACCGCGTTAAGCTGTACATCTTTATGGGGCTATTATTATATCAATGCCGATCTAGCGCTGTTCCCGTTGAATTTTTCCCGCTGCTAAACGTTATAATACGTCATAAAACGATTCGCGCACATAGTACACATTGCAGGAGTTTAACAATCTCCGGTCGGGGCGCGCGGTATATGTTCGACAACTGCGCGGCGAGAAGAACGTACGCGACATTGAACAATTAGTTTAGTTCCGAGAGTACGGGAGAGATCGAAAAACGGAATTTAACGCATTATTCGCAAGTGTTTTTTTTTTTTTCTAGCGCGTATTTCGCCTGTTTTTAGCGCGTACGAAACGCGCGCATATTTAACACTTTAGAGTTGTTACGCCGCGGTCTATAGGCGCACACCGTATGCGCGCGGTTTAAATTCCGTTGAAAAAAAAATTCCGTTTCTATCGTTCCGCGAATTGTGCGCGAACGAGCCCCAACCTCCCCTTTCTCTCCTCACCCCCCCCTCCCCCCGCGGAGACCGAAGAAATCGCGTTGATCCGGTTCGATACCGCGCCCGGAACCTACGGAATCCGTCGAATCCCGCGGACGTGTCTCTATAATATGCGTACGCACCTCGCGTTCTCACCGCGCACAAACGAAAGGGGAAGGGACTCCGGCAGGGGAACAGCAGCGTATACGAAACACAGCCGAAAAGCGATTTTGTTCGTTTATTTTTTTTGTCCCCTTTTCGTTCGACGCGCATGGATCGCGACGGTAAAAACATAACGGTACACAAACAAAAACATTATTCGGGCTTTGTCCGCAAACGATTTTTTGTTTTTTTCATTTTCATTTTTTTTTTTTTTGTAACGATTTTTCCTTTCGAACCAGACGGAAGACCGCGGAGGAAACGGCGAATGAGCGGCGACACGACGGCCGCGTCGCCGACCGACGACGTGACGATATCGTCGTCCACGTCCAGTCCTCCGCCGCGGCCGCCGTCGGGCGCGGCGTCCGTGGCCGCGGCCGCCGTCGCGCCGGACCCGGTGCTGGAGGAGCGGTGCAACTCGGAAGAGCTCCGGCACGTCGGCTGCCGGCTGGAGACCAAAGACCTGTGGGACAAGTTCAACGAGCTGGGCACGGAAATGATCATCACGAAAACGGGCAGGTCGGTATCCGTTATAGTACGATTACAATTATCCGTTACTACGTATTATATAACACTGTTAATGGTTCGTTACGCGGCAATTTTTCTTCTTCACTCTACTTGTCTTGTTCTACTGCGCCCCACCGTAAAATATGCTGTAAACGGAAAACATAACTGCAAACACGGTTCTCTATTCTAAATACGGGTCCGAACTCGCGAACCCTGTACGACCATTCGGCCACGACAAATATGTCGGAGAGTAGACCCCATTTAGGGTTGTCCAACACGTCGCGTAATATTCGCAGATGACTTCAAAAAGCAGCAATAGTTTCTAAACTCGGGCGGTCCGCTCAATCAGATCCCTAAAGCAGATGACGGATCAGTAGACCCCGCCCCTACTCCGAAAACGGAAACAAATCGATTTCGCATCGAAATACCGCAGAGGTCGTATAATTTTTGACAACGTCCGAAAATTCGTTCGTTGTACGTTCGAATGGGGAAAAAAAAAAATAAATAAAAATACGATATAGTTATACTTTAATTTTGAATTTTTCGTTTTCACGAATGATACAACCGGGAGGGGTGGGCGGAGGGGAGAGGTTATAACGTAATGTATTATAATAATACGTCGTGTATATATCATTAAGTATTTCCGTAGACAGCTATATATATAAGATAATAATAATAATACGTGAGAGTGTTGTGTAGCCCGGCTGTAGTATATGTATATTATGATCCTAAACGTTTTTTTTTTTTCTTCTACCGCACAAGTCGAGAAGAACGCCTAAATGTTACTTTAATATTTAATAACACGAGTCTCGAATATTATACTATGTATATTATGATCCTAAACGTTTTTTTTTTTTTTTTTTTTTTTATGTATACCAGCAGCTATACATATATACACGAAACGTTAAAAATCATTTTCTACTATATAATACAATAATAATATTGTATTAAGATCCTGGTGCAATACAATCGTCTCTCTTTCCCTGTAATTTTCTGTCCGCTCGCGTAAATTGTTGTTCGGGTTATTTTACGCGGTTCGAATAAATCCGTTAATAATATTATTAACGTTTATAATTAAAACCGTATTGGTTTTTCGTCCAGAGAATAACACAGAAATCAGCCGTGAGCGTGCAGGCGTATTGACGGGGAGGAGTGGGCCCCCCTCCCAATGGGAATTGGGAGGGGAGAGATTCGGGGGATTGAGGACAGCTCGACAAAATAATTATTAATTAAGCCTGGGCAAGTTAACGATATTTTTTAACTCAAGTTAAGTTAGTTAAACAAAAATATGTTTTTTTAATTTCATATCGATAAAATTAAAATAATAGGTACCTAAAATTGTTCATGTGACCAAGCCGAAGAACTATTGCTTGGTATTGTATATGTTCAAAAAGGTAATAGTACAAACCATGTATAATAATATTAATAATATTAACTTGGCTGTGCAGTGGTGTGCGCAGGTTAGTGTACTTTAGGAGTTGTATCCCTTTCGATAAAAAATACAAAAAATAATAGTGATATAATATCGAAATGCATATATTTCAACTAAGTTACGAGGAAAAGCTTGACGTATTGATTAGAAATTGGCATTTTTTAGTCTGATTGGTTAGAGAAGATGATTTTATCATTTATTCACGATTCTGATTTGTTACATGTCCTTCCATTGAAATTTCCTGGACACGCCACTGTATATGTGCACCAGCAATTTGTATACCGAATACTTAATTTAAAGGGCCCGGATTTCAACGCAAAATGCATCTTTTTTTTTTTATGTGTTGTTACACAATGCTTTACAAGTTTATTTAATAGGAAATAATTTGATTCGTGTAACAGAGACTTCAAAGGTTAACATTTTTTAAATAAAATGTTTATAAAATGTTTTTTTCATTTTTTTCGTTTTATTGTATATTCGTACAATATACGAGTACAACATTATATAGTATTTGTACACAATACGACCATTCATTAGATACACTTAGTGTACTGAATTTATGATAGAACTTAATAATTCAGATTCAACTAATTTAAAAATATCGTCCAAATTTTTCGGTTTTTCTAGTCAGTCTGTCCGAATACAGCCGATTCTATCGTCGCTACAGTCACGAGTAAAACATTTTCAATTGTCCGATTTTTTTTTTTTTAACAAAATAAAAATATTATCAATTATCGGATAAACTAATGAATCGAATTTGGCGTATTGTCGACTATCGATTACCGCGACTAGAATATACGCTTTGCACATTGTTGAATTTGAATTTACGTAATATATAATGATGATCGACTTGTTCACGGCCAAGACCTGGAGTGTCGACTTGTACCGAAAATTCGGCATCGCCGGTCGCCGCCGCGTATAACGGGCACACCCACAATATACTTTCGGAAGGACAATAATAATCGATTTGAATTTCGGTGCAAATTACGAATTCCCGTATCCGATGCCGTAACAACACACCCGAGAGGCCTTTATTTCGCCGCGGAGTACGGTGCCCGGTTAAAAAGCGTTTGCGCAAATTGCGCGTCGTGCCGTATTTAATTTATTTAGGGTCGATTTCGGTGCAAATTGACTACACCCATTGTGTTACAATAACGTACACGTGTGTACGTGTATACGCGCGTAACATAAATTGCGGTACAGCCGTCTATTGTTCGCCGGCTCTCACGCGTATTAAACGCGCGAATCGTTCGGCTTATTAATTACGCACTTATTTATACAACAGTGTAACAACAATATTATAATATACCTAAAAAAAAAAAAAAAAAAATAAAAAAAAAAACCCCGAAATATATAATAATACAAAACACGTATAGAAAAAAAAAAAAATAATAATAATAAATACGCACACGCCGGAGAGCTATGAACTCCGTCGCACCGGCGGTTTCCGAATCGATTACCGCGCGGCAAGTGGCAACGTAGGAACGTAGCGTTTCCGTTATCGGCGGCTGAGAAACGTTTTAATCTTGACAATTCGATTGTTCGAAAACACGTTTCTGAATGTTTATAATATATTCCCGTGCAAAAACAACGGTTTGTCGTAATTTTACGGGGACACGCGGCATGAGAATTTCGTAATACGCGACATTTTTACGGCATTGCATCTGTTCCGGGAACGCCGGGACACCGTCGTGAATTACGGGACGCACGTAACACTGCCGAGTAATTAAACGCACGCACGACAACCTACGCAAATATAGTTTCGGTGCGCCGCGTTCAGCCATTTACGGCACAACTTTCGGGTTTTTTTTTTTTCGAGGGCCGACAATTTTTTCAAGCATTTTTCCATGTCATCTCGAACACAAATCTATACGCGTATTTTTTTTTTTTTTTCAAAAACCGAAAAAATGCACGCAGAAAGGGCTTAAGAGCGTCTCTATATTGCTCTATGATGTGTGTGTGTTTGGACTATTATTCATAAATAATATAATAAATGGAATGTAGATAATATATTATCTATGTTAAAATTATCAACTTTTCGATAACAGATATATAAATTTTTATGTATTTTTGTTTTATTATTGTGGTATATGATACAGTTATTTATTGTAAACATTTGGGGACGTGATCCAATCATGATGATGGAAAGACAAATAACACGGAAAATTGGAGAATATATGAGAAAAAATGTGGGAATTACTGTTCCTACCTGCAAAAAAGTAATCCGAAACAGTCGTGCTAGGATAACGGGAACGGGTGCAGCCGCTATTATAGGTAATTTGATGCAACGATATAAACCATTGCTTACGAAAAAACGATTCTGAACGGAGTTCAGTTGATAGTGACGACGTTTTGTAAACAATATGTACGCCATATTATACTAAAATAATTAAATAGGCTTCAGATATTTTCTTTAATAATGTTCTTTCACATTGTACTGATTTTCACACGGTTTTCCCAGTTTTCACGTTTGTTGATAAAACTCGAGAGAAAATGGTAAAACGACCTAGCAAGGTCCATAATGGTTTTTACGATAACGTAAACGAAAAATAAGTTTTCAAAACGCGGGAAATTTTTGTGAAATTGCATCTGTTACGGGGACGCCGGGACACTGTCATGAATTACAGGACGTATGGCATCCCTAAGCAGGTCTCGTTGCCGTCATAATGATTGTGTTAATTTTATCGTATTATATCGTGTTCCGCGTTCGATTATCCCGTAAACGATTCACGCAGAGTTCATTGTGTTAGGCGCGGCCTGCAAATCGCGTTCGTCGCTCTGATAAAAAAAAAAAAACCATAATAATAATAATAATAATGAAAAAAAGCGCATCACGCGATATGCTGCAAGTGCGTTCAACTGCGCATAAATAATCGCCGATGCACATTGCATATCGTTCGACCGCGCAACAATAATACAGGACGTGCGTTTATGCACCCGCGGCGATCCGTTTTGCAGGTTTTTTTCACATAATATATACACACCATTAAAAAGCACGTACCGTCGAATATATTCGCAATTTTTTTCACCGCGTCGAAATCCACGCGTCAAAGTCAAACACCGCGTGCGTTTTTAGAGTGTTTACGTATCCAAAACGACTTCCCGTCCGCGCGCGTTAGTCACGTCACTATTATATTATATTATATATTTCCTTTCTGCAATAACTTATTAGCGAAATTGCTATCGTTAGTTTAGCGTAATAGTACTTGTATTGTTATAGGTCACAATAATACACGCCGCGCACACACGCACACGCACGCACGCACGCACGCACACACGTGTAACGCGCGTGTGTATTACACATAATGACGTAGTCGAATCGCCACGGGTATTTTCCGGGGCCCGGTCCTCGGGTATCGGCGACGGAGACGAACGAACGGGGATCGATTCGATTCGACTCTGCGTTTTCCGCATTTGTCCGCCCCAATGCAATCCTCGGTTTATGCCGTTTATTGCGGCCCGGTAATTCGGAGGGTTTAAAAACAGTACGCGTTCGTTTGTTCGTGACGACCGAGTTATTAAACATAATGTGGAATGTAACTTCTTATTTCTTCTTATTTGTCCGGCGCCTACAGAAACAATGTAGATGCTGTTATTGAAACAGTTATCGAATGTTGAACATACGTTGAATTAACGCGCGAATGCTCGAAAAAATGCTTTACGTCGAAACACAGTTCGGTCGAGTGAAATCATTTTCAACTCAGTGATTTGCAATGACTGATTGTCTCGCCAATAACGGACTTGTCTCTTTAATAAAGACGTGCTAGGATAATGGGGACGGGTGCAGCCACTGTTACGGGTAATTTAATGTATACCTGTAATCAACGATAAACCTATATTGCTAACGAAAAAAAAAAACGATTCTGAGTGCAGTTCAATTGATAACGATGCTTTGTCGACAATATATAACATATACGTATATGCCATATTATAGTCAAATAATTGAATAAGCTTTCTATATTTTATATAATAATATTTGTTTAATGTTGTACCAGTTTTACCAGATTTATTACATTTTTCCCGGTTTTCCCGTGTTTTATACCGATTTTTCACATGTTCCTGGAAAACTCTTGAGAAAATTGAAAAATGACCTCTTAAAAGTACCTTTCCAATCAAATTTTTTTTTTAGAAACATCTTTATCATTATAAATTGGAGCAAAATTGCTCGCAGACATGTTGTCCACAGAAAAAAATATTATACAAATTTAATTCGTACATTTTCCGTTTTTCATTAGTTTTTTTTTTCAGGTTTTTAGCATTTGATGAGAAAGTCGAAAAACAACCTCTTTAAACTACCTCTCTAGTAAAGTTTCCGTTTAATAAATAAGCTAAACTTGATACATCGGAGCAAGGCTTTTGTTAGAAAAGTTTGCACAACAAATAGAGTGGTATTTTGCGATTAAACACAATTTATTAATATTTTACCATCAACTACAACTTATAATAAGTTAACCTTTATCGTGTTCAGTTTTCAAATATTTTAGACTAATCAAAAAATTATATTCACATAAAACCGACAAATAATACGAGAAATGCCGAGGAATACGGTTTTCCTAATAGGTGTTATTTTATCTTTACACAGTTATAAAGAAAACACTAATACAATAAAACTCAAATTTTCTTTTTGACCACTAAGTACAACTTAAAATCAATATTGTGTTAAATTTTCAACCATTTATGTTTAGGTATTAGGCATAACATTTGAATCACAGATACCTATAGGTATACTAGACAAAATACATACAATGTTTATAGGTTATATATTTGTTTTTTCGTAGTTTTTCACATTTGCAGGGAAAACTCCTGCGATGAACGAAAAATTATCTTCCTAAAGCACCTTCCCAACCAGAATTTCTTTCGGAAAAACTAATAATATTTTAAATCAGAGTGAAATTGCTGGTGAACAATTTTTAGAAAAAAAAAAAAGGCCATAATATTTTTTACTAATACGTAGGCATGTTTCGTACATTTCCCGTTTTTCAGACATTTTATGCTGTTTTTTCTCATATACTATGAAAACCGCTTGAAAAATCAAAAAATAACTTGCTAGAAGTACAATCTGGACAATATTTTCTTTCAGAAATGGTGCCGTGCGTACATATAGTAGTAAAATTTCTGGTAGAATATTTTTGTGCACAGGAAAAAAAAAAAAATTAATATTAACATCTTTGTAAAATCAATACATTCTTCGCTACGCTCAGAATCGAAAATGAGAAAATGTACGAAATGTATTTTTTTTTTGAACCATGAATATTACGGCCTTTCAAAACACGTGTGACCGAACTCTGCTCGGAATCTTTTTCCATTGTTGACCTAACCCTTCCGACGGTTAATCGTTGTGTACATATATACCCGCATATATCTGTTCCAACCCCCAAATAACTAATTATGGGTACAAATCACAAAAACATCCGAATAGCGGATACCAGTAAAGACCAAGAAGAAAAAGAGAAAGAAAGTCCGCAATTTCGTAATTATCATAGTTGGAGGGGGGGGGGTATAATTATAATAAAGGGTATACAATACGTAAATAAATTAATACGCGCAAAGTTTCGTAAAACTGTAGGTCTTTATGGCGGACGTACCGCAGACAGAATAGCGGCCGAATAGTTTTATTGCGACTTTGCGAATAGCTGCGGAAAAATCGGGGAAAAAACCGAAATTCGACGTTTTCCATTAGAATGTCTGGAAAATCTCGTTTAGTTTTAACGACGCCGGAAATTAATTTACGGTTTCACTTGAAAGCGTAGTAAAAAAATTATAATTTTTTTTTTATTATTATTATTTACCGTATACACCTTAATATAAATATTATATCCGGGAAGCGGGGGACAAGTAATTTTGAAATCAATACGTGAAAACATTATTATAGTTTATTTATTTTTTTGGCTTTACTATTTATACGACCAGAGCGCCCGCGAAACAGTACGATGAGAGCCTGGGTTGTTCGCCGCCCCTGGTCAACGTATAAAATTACATTTTTCTATTTTACAAAGCAAATTGGATACGAAGAAAACTCGTCGAAATGTTTCGAATATTTTGATCATCAAATGACATCAGTCCAATAACGTTCAGCGACTTTATTACACTGCAACGACGCGCAACGACCAAAACATATTCCCTAATGCAATCACTTTACATCATTAGATATATCGTTTTTGTTTTTTTTTTTACCGTACGATTGGTTTTTTTTATCGTCGAATTATGAAAACAATATTATCTATACACGACTCGTAGTTAGTAAATTATTTTTTTGTCATTTTTATAGCCTTAATGCATGCGATGATCCGTGTGGACATCCATAAAAAAAAGTTTCATTTCGAGTGCATTACTTTCATTAAAATAATAATTAACCGCGAGTATCGGACATCGGAGGGTTATTTATTTTTTTATTAGAATTTTTTTTGAATTAGAAGGATATCAACCGGACGTTTAAAAACCACGTCATAAAGATCGATTTCATACGATCATCCATGCGAAATCGGTTATCGGATAACAGAAAAAAGTGAAACTCGGCTGCTTGCGCATCCCCGGGCAATGTATTTTCGCCCTCTCCCCGAAAGTTGGAAAACAGATACCCATAACGGACGGAATATAAACGTTCGCGAAACGCGTGCCGGAGCCTCGATAGCTGAAACGGGCAACTTAACTAAACCCTGACTTGATAACCGGACTTGTTCTAAGGATTTTATCTACTTTCCAAAACCGGCTTTTCAGATTTGCCGGTAAACTTCTGAGAAAATCGAAAAATGACCTCCCTAAAGTATCCCCACACCGGTTTCTTTTCGAAAAAAGGTGTTGGCCACTTAACGGTCGGAGCTAGACTTCTAGTAGAAAAGTTGCGCGCGGATGTAAAATAAAAAAAAAAAAAAATAAACATCTTCGTAAAAACCATAGGTTTCCCCGCTCCGCTCAGAATCCAAAAGAAATACAGCAGAGAAATAGCATTGAACGAACGGAAACGCGCGTTGTGGTGTAACTCAGCGCGCTACAGACGTGCGGAGGGGCTTTGGACGACCGCGGGAGACGGCCCCGTGCCGCTCTCTCTCGGATCGATCGGACCCAGCGTTGGGCAACCGGCAAGCGACAGCCGCCGAGAACCGGCTACCGAGGGTTCGGTCAATTCGCGGTGCGTCGCGTTCCGTGTACGGGACACGAAAACCACGCGGCCCGCCTTTATCCGCCCGCGCGTCCGACAACACCCGGACCGTCCGGATGCTGATAACGGCGCGTGTACTATCGACGGCGACGATGTACCCGTGCGGAAACCTCGCCCGGGACCCGTACGCCGCCGCCCGTCGGTATAACGTCCGCGTTGCGTTATGCGCGTGAATCGCGCGCGCGGTTTATAAATAATCGCGAAAGCTCGACGGGCCGTTCGCCTCCCCTCCCCCTCCCCCCCCGCGGTGTCGTCGTCGGACGCGAAAAACACGCGAAAAAGAGCGGCGCGCGCGGCCAATTATATTATTAAAAACACTGTACGAGCGCACGGCATTTGTCTCGTGTTGTCGCGACGCGCCGCGTGCGAAAATTCGAATTATTAACGACCGGTCCCGTGTCCGCAGCCGCCGCCGTTTCTCTCTCTCTCTCTCTCTCTCTCTCTCTCTCTCTCTCTCTCTAATGTCAAATACGAACGCAATTAAAATATTTAAACGCGTCTATTTATAACGAACGGAACGAAACGCGCGACGGCGTGTGTGTGCACCGACTTTTGTGTATAAAAAAAAAAAAAATCCTCCTACCGCGCCGCCGTCCGGAGTCCCCGAGTGGCCGTGCGCGCGGCAAACGCGACGACGTCCGTTCGGTTTTCGCGAGACCCGCACCGGTTTTCGCGCCGTCGCCGTATCGTCACGTCCGACCGGTGGGCGGTGGGAGGGGGCGGCGGCGCCGAGAGCCGGGTCGCTCGACGAGCGCCGGCCGAGGGTCCGTCTTGTATAGGAGACGGGTGGCGATGGGTGGGTATCACTTTCGGTCGAACGGTTATAATTTTTATTGCCAATGTGACCGCGGCCCGCGCTCCGCCCTCCCCCATCCCGTAAACGCCGCGTCTGCTCGCCGCGAGCGGGTCACGGTCCGGGACCCGCTCGGTGCCGGCGTTCGAGTACCGCGCGCCTCCGCGTGCCGTACGAGAAACAAAAGTGCTCGGTTATCCTCGGCGGAGCCCGAGACGCCGGCGTTTCTGTTCGTTTCGAATCCCGGTTTCTCGTAGCCGATAACGGTTCGGAACCGGCGTGTTGTTCGTCGATTGTTTCCCAACGACGACGCCGCGTAAACGTTACCGCGCGGTGTAATGCGGGCGAAACGGCGCGCCGTCGGCCACAGGCGATGTCGCTACACAAGACGCGAAATCTCGTTGGGAGCACCGCGCGGTCCGCGTAAGACGGATTTGGCTGACACGCGATTTTAAATTGCGACGTCGCGATTTCGCGCGGCCAGTCGCAGTGCGCCCGAAGCGACGAACGTCGGCGTTTTTCGTTTCGGACCGCAAGACGGTAGTTTTAACAATTTACCGGGTCGGGGAAACTAACGATGCGCGACCGTACACTCGGAAACGTTCAGAAACCCGCGGGTAAACCCGTACCTGCACCTATACGTATATTCCGCAAACCTTCGTCGGCGTTTCGACGATGACTACCCCTGACGGGGTAATCTGTAAAAATGACAGAACGTCGTTGTCGGAGGTGACGTGAACGCGCCGGTCCGCTATAAATTTCACTACAAACGCAACGAACCATGTAAAAAACGAATCTCAAACCAATGTCGAAACCCAAACGAATTTATTATTGCCGCGTTATTATTATTATTATTATTGTAATTTGTCATATTTAGTCGGTAATCCGCAGTATTCGCCAACATTGATTTACGCATCGAACAACAACATAAACACACAGTCGGTTTAGGTTTGCGCATCGCTCAGACAAATCAAACCGGCGAACCGCAGCAATAACGGTGATCATTTTAATATGCCTTCGATCTCTGTATAACTTAAGTGTACGTTTTTAAAATTAGGCGATTCAAAATATTCTTCGTTTTTTATTTACCGTTTTGGATATCCTACTTCCGTGTAGGTACGAATGTCTTCGGTCGTACGATTTTTCTTTTGTTATCATTACTGGCTGTCCCGCACAGCATTGTCCGTGCCGATATTTTTAAGCTTTTGTAAACGTTCAACAGACGATCCATACGTTGTCTTTCGGAAGAAGTCTGTATTTGTTGTTGTACAACCGCATTTCTCTGACTGGACTTATTTCACGTGCTCGACTATTTGCGATATTTGTTCTTATTCGCGAGAGCCGAAGTTCACGTTCCTCACAGCTTTCGTTTTGTCGAACGAAATGTTGTTTTACGTATAGAATTCGACGTTTTTCGAGACAAATGAGATTTTGGCATTTAAAAAAACGAAATACTTTTACAACGAATCAAATTATCGAAAGCTAATACACTATACAAATGCAAAAACGTAACTACGTAACGAATAAAATAAGCCACACACACACATATATATACTATTGTGGTGTAATTTGAGAATTTCATAAATAACAGCACGTGTAACCATTGATACCATAGATACGTTTTGACCAACCTTTTAAATTTGTTTTTCATTTCATCCGTGCTACTAAGGTAATCCAAACAAATAAATAATAATAATAACAATTAATCATAATACCTAAAAACCGAATTTCGAAGCATGGTATTCAATAGGAGATAGCCTTCCTCGATTTTTTGTGTCGGACTATCCGACACAAAAAACAATTCAAACCAGTAGTTTTTGATATTTTCGCGGACTAACAATCAAACGCCGTCCCTTTAAATAATAGTATGATTATTATTTTTGTCTTTAGTAGTACAGATCTAAAGTAATACATATTCCGACTTACATAATTCGGTTTGATAATATATATATATAGTAGATACTTTAAAAGCGAAACTTTTAGTTTTGGGCATTTGTCGCCGTTTTTTCCATTTTCGCCGGATTTCAGAATGCCGCGATCAAAAAATACACTTTTGTGAAACTTACGGACGTATATTCGAAGTGGCAAGAGCATACCTATACGAGTCTGGACGAGAACCTTTCAATATATACGACCGATAAATACCATTAAAAACCGCGAAAACAGAATAAAGGATCGATGAAAGAAAAAAACGAGAATTCATTATATTTAATTATCAATTGATATCGTGAAAAAAATATAAATCAAATGATGGAAAAATAATTAAACGCCTATTTTCTTTAATGATATTGTACCGAATTTCCCGTTCTACCAAACTTTCCCATGTCTTTTCTCAGTTTTTTGCATTTGCTGGAAAACTCTTGGGAAAATCGAAAAATTACCTCCCTAAATTACCATAGAGATACAATTTTCTTATAATAAGCTACACCCGATAATCGGAACAAGATTTCTGGTAGAAAAATTCGCACAACAAATCGGAGAATATTTTGCAATTAAAATAGTCCAAGCGAGCAATAACTGGCTTAGGTACCTAAAATACCTAAAACGTATTTGTTTTTTTCCCTGTTTAGGTAAAAGAGGAAAACAAAATGCAAACCAACACTAAATATGTTTAGTCGGTTTAATACACGTTTAAGAGAGAGTGAGAGTGAGTGTGTTTTCAATTCGAATATTTTGATAATGATTCTCGCGTTTGCGTGTATTTTGTCGAAAAATACATTCGAACGCTTTTTAAGGCGTATATAGGGTATAGGGCGCACAGATTGCGAGTGTTTTCAGAAGTCCGGGATAATATTTAAACGAAATTTCGCGGGCCGTTGTTAACGTCCGCGGTTGGCTCTGTCGTCCACAACGATAACAACAATATTACCACCCCATATACTCGCGCGTCGTTCGTATTTTCATTCCTACGGACACTCCCGTATCTCCCGTATCGGTATCTCGGGTAACGGGCGATAGCTGTCGTGTCTTTCACCGCGCCCTCGATCCCCATATCCCGTGGTGTCCCGATTCCCCTATCCACCGCCGTTCAGCCAGTAAGAACCAGCAGTAACCCGCGCCCCTGTTTACAAAACCGGTGTGCCTCGACATCACTGAATGCGTCCGCGGTCCCGGACCGCGTCCGCGGATCGGCCGGTCGGTCGATTTTTAATCGCGGCGTTTTCGAGGTTACGCTTATCGTTTCTGTGCCCTCGTCGGGAACGGGCGGCGGGAACGCGGACGAATTACTTTATCGTAACAGAATCTCGCGTGATGCTCGTCGATTTGCGTTGAAATTTCAACAAATGTGTAAAAGCGAATTCGTCGAAACCGAAGTGGCCGCTGCTGCCCCCTAGGACAGTCGGGAAGGCGGCGGATAAATTGTGCGAATTATCGCGCGGTCATTCCGATACGAGAGACACGAGATACGCGAATTTTACGGACACGAATTCGACGAGATTCGATACGGGGACGCGGGGCCGCCGCCCGACCGCGCGCGCGTCGCGTGTCGGAGAACGTCGCGCGCGCGGGAATGTCAACACGGCCGCGCCGCCAAACGTTTTTTACCCGTCCGTCGGCGGCGCGCGGGGGGGGGGGG
>CABPRJ010000964.1:290263-332351 GCA_902439185.1 Cinara cedri | reverse complement strand
CCCCGCCCGCCCGCCCGCCCGCCCGCCGCGCATCGTTGCCGCCGCCGCCGCCGCCGTCGTTTTTTTTTTTTTTTTCCACCCTTCTTTCGTTCAACGCCATGACGCCGCCGCCGCCGCCGTCGGGTTAATAATTCAAAATCCTCCTCGCCGTCCACCGCGTGCCCACCCCGCCCGGGGGGAGGGGGGGGGGACGACGGCCGAAAGGAACGTCGGCGAAAAGACCGCGCCGCGCGGTTACGTACATAATAATAAAAATAATAATATCCGTCAGCGGCGCGCGCGGAACGCAAACCCCCCGAGACCGTTGCTAAGTAACCGGAAACCCCGCGCCGTAGCGGCAGCGGCGGCGGCAAAGTGCCTATATATTTATTGCTCCCGTCTCCCTCTCTCGCGTCCCCCCCTAGCCGCGGGAAAGAAAGAAAAATGGCCGGCGAGGGACGGGAACGCCGCCGGCGGCGGCGGGTTTTTCTTTTACCGCTTTATATTTCACCCACCCCGCTCGCGTCTTTCGTACGGGCTGGCGGTACGGGGTAGGCGATTTGAATATCGCCGCTATAACTCACCGGTGTCCCGGGGTCTCCTCTTCGTTCTCTCGCCAAAGCTCTCTCGAGTACTCGAGAATAATAAAGACTGTGCCGTCGGTATATATGATGATAAAAATACGACCGACCCGCGATGAGAGAAAAAAATAATAATAATACAGAACATCTCGCAACCGGGACTCTCTGGTAACTCGCGATATGTGCTCGCGCGAAAACGTATTATTGTTGCTTAAATACGCGCTGAAAACGACGAAACGCGCGAAAAAAAAAATAATTAAAATAATAACGAACGTCTATCGAAACTATAAAAATTAAAACGCTAATGCGCGCGATTACCGCGTTTTATTATTACGCTCATAAAAAAACAATTAATAAACATGACGTATCCTCGTTATTTAAAGTCGTGTTTTGAAGTATACTATTGTGCAATAACGTACAGTAAATAGTGTCCCGCGCACGCTTTATTAGCACGAAAAAATTACTCAAATAAATATTCGAGTATTCGATAAAATTATGTTTCGAACGATTTAGAAGACGAAAAGTGAAATGCAATGACGAAGAAAACTCTAATAAAAATAATTGCGACGATCAAAATAATGAAAAACCGATAAAAATTATAACCATTGTTTCAACAGAACATCAATGAATTATAGATTTGAGTGAAAAATAGAATACTTTACACATATTAGAAGTGAAAAGCTTAATTGGAGTGTTTTTACTAACCGAAAAAGCGTTTTACGAGAAAAAAAAAAACACACACCGAAAATGTGCGTTGCGAAAAAATCGAAATATTTCACGCACCGAAAAATTACTGTGCACATTATTAGTTTTCAGTATGTATTATAATCGAATCGTAAAGTCAATACGCAATATTGAGATATAAAGAGTAAGAGTATATAAAATGTAAGAGTGTTCTCTTGATCAAGCTGCGCTCAGAATCGTTTTTGTTGGCGATGAATAAATTTGCTTAGGTACGGTAAATACGGTAAATTTCCCTCAATTCCCCAGCATCCCGGCTTGTCATCTGTAAAAATGGTCCGCCCGCCGTACGAAGCGCGTCCGTCTTTTTTACTAATCGATTATTAATATTGAATTTAATTACTTCGTCCCGTCTTCCCCGGTAATCGAGGTCTAGAGACGCCCCCGGGTCGAGTACAGCCGTGCTCTGACGTACCGCTGAAAAATATCGTATTGCCCCGTGTCGTTCGCGTCGGGCGAGCAAACACAAGTGCGTGAAACGCGTTAACGTCGTGCGTTTCCCGGACAAAATTATACTTTCGGTGACGTGTGTGCGACACTCGCGATAATCGCAATAAACGCGCGTGCAGCAAGCGGTCGTCGCAGTCCGCCGACAGTGAAAAACGCAAAAAGTGTTCCACGCTTATTCGCCCGCCGTCGTCACGCGAACGCGAAACATCATATTATACGGACCATGTTTGTTTTTTTTTTTTTTTTTTTCAATATCGTGTTTTTCCTCGAGGGAGGTATTCTTCGAGTACTGTGTTCCGAATGCGTTTCGTCACTTTCGTTTTGGATTTCGTTGTCGCGACGCAATACGTCGCAAGACAGGTGCTTTTTTCGGATAATTTTTTTCGCGCGTCGTTCCGAAAATAGAAATAATAAAATGCGAAACGAATTTTTCTGTTGAAATATTGTTATCTGAAAAAGGAGTTCTCGGCGGCCGGTATATGTATCCTGGAAGCCCCTGCCCCCCCCCCCCTCGGCCAGACCGATATGCTCGGTCCGCGCTTTTCGACAATAACCATAATGTTGTTGCGTACAGCGCCGAACGATGACCTCACGCACTTGGCCCCCCAATATCCGGGGGTGTTGGTAAACGCGGGCTATTCAAACGTGCCGCGGGCCGTTTACAATACGGTCAATGATATCGGGTGGAGCGAGATTGGGCCCGCGGCAATAATGTTTCCGAAATACCCAAGAGATCGTTCCCGTTCCCCGGCTTTCACTCTTTCGCAGACAAATTGGTACGCACGTAGTTTTTATTCGCAACACATCACCTAAAAACTTTTTGCGACGGGGTATTTTGATTTAATACAACTGTTGCCGTACGGTAATTTACCCAAGCCCGAGTGATGTTTTACCGTTGCGGTTATACGGGTGTGCGCCGTATTTTTAAACGCGGCGGAATAGCGAAATGTCGCGGCCGGAGAAATTGCGCGGACGATCGCCGCCGATGGGTTTCGCGGTGCTGTCGCGGTAGCGCAGAGAACGCGGTGCGGTAATAAGCAAAACCTAATGGTTTTGTTATTTTCGAGGGAAAGGAGATCGAAACGATTTGGAAAGCGGCGGGTACACACAAGATGATAATGACACGCGGTATAAATGCTGTTTTTTTTTTTAAAAATTGTATTCCTCTTTCTCTGTAAAACCTTCGGCAGCACACACTCGTATAAATAAATTATAATTATTATATGAAAATAATGGCGACTAAAGGCCGTCGTGTGCCCGCATTTTTTTATTCTTTTGAGGGGGCGCCAACATTTGTCGTATTAATTTTAGATAATCAACATTAGAACAAACAGTCGAAAAATTACCTCCTAGGATAATGGGACGGACGGGTGCAGCCACTGTTATGGGTAATTTAACGTATGCCTGTAAGCAACGATAAACCATTTAAGAAATAACGATTTCGAGCGGAGTTCAGTTGATAGTGATGCTTTGTCAACAATATATATGCCATATTATGGTGAAATAATGAAGTAGACTCTATATATTTTCTTTAATAGTATTCGTTTAATGTTGATTTCCCCGGTTTTTCTCGGTTTTTTTTTATCAGTTTTCGCATTTGACCGGAAAACTCTTGAAAAATCGAAAATTTAATCGAAAGCCGGCCTCCTTAACGTACCTTCCCACGCCTTTCAGAAAACGTGCGGCGCTTAGAAATCTGAGCAAGTCTTTTGATAGAAAAGTGGCGCACAAATAAACGCCTTTAAAAAACCATCGGCTTCTTCGCTACACCAAGAATCTAAAAATACAAATAAGATTACCGAAATAATCAAATGTTACAACATTCTGTCGTGATAACACCTATGGGTCTAACGGAAATTTGTACGTCGATAATCGTTATTAACTCATATTATTGCAACTACAAACGGCTAATATAACTTTCAACGGGACCCGGCCCGTCCTCTAAACGGAGTTCGGGCTCCGGGCTTGCAAACGTTTTGGTTTCTGGGCCGCGTACCCCCGGTGATGTTTCGTTAAAAAAATAACGAAATAAAAGTCGAAGAATTGTCAAAAAAAAAACCGTCTGTTAGTATTAAATAATAACGAACCGTGACATTTTCGAACAATACGGTCGTACGCGACGCGTTAACACGTTCCCCGTTCGAAACGGGCCGCGGTCGCGAACGGAATTCTCCGGCTGTTCGTTTCGCGCAAACATACCTTAACGCAATTAATAATAATGTTTTTTTTATAATCGACGCGGTCGCGGAAATTCGTATTTCCGTTACCCGTTTTATCAGGACGCGCGATTTTCAATAGAGCAGTTAGGGTCGATAGGGCCTCGTTTAACCGGAGCTCAATAGGGTTTCATTAGGTTTACGCGGTAACTCCGCCGGAAGCGTGTCGTCGGTTTCTGAAAATACCCGCCTAGAAAACTGATAAAACGTTAATTATAAATTGGTAGCGGTAACTGATAACTTGCTGTTTTAGAGCTGTTTTATGTTACGTGATAAGGATAACAGTATAAAATTAAAATCATATTATTATCGACGAAAATTCGTAGAGAAAGTAGAATATTAAGGAAAACTCGAGTTGGGTCCGCGGTAATAATGTTACGGTAAATACGAAAGTTTCGGAAAAACAAGTGTTTTAGTAGTAGACGACCATAACGTATATAATCGAATCGGTTTATTACGAACAAACATATTTCAATAATATCCGCGAAAAGTATCGAATAAAAAATATCGTATCGTTTTTTTGATCTATTCGAATAGTCCGAACCATCGCGCAAGAATACGCGATGATAATACAGCAGAGTGAATTTCGACAGTAAACGAATTATGTGAAAAAAATAAGTGCGACACGACGGCGGTAAAATTACAGAACGATGAGCGAGGGGACAAAAGAGGGTTTTGAGTGGAGAGAGGGGACCGCACGACTGCACTCCTGAGAGGTGTGGTTTGCGGACCCCGAGAGTTTGAAGGCTCTGCAGCAAAGTATTTATTCAATGCGTTTCAGAGGACAAAGAGTAGGAGTTTTAGTGAAACCGAAATCGCATAGGGGCCGAAAGATGTCATTGGTAAGTTAACAAACGTATAACGTTGCGGACACTTAAATTATTTATCCGCGCGACACCGTGACGATATTATTATTATTATTTTTTTTTTTAATATTTCAACCGTTTAAAAGTGATGCGAGAGTGTGTTGCGAGACATAATAACTTTTGTTTATTAACGTCCATCCATAACCGGCGTTCTAGCGGTAAGCCGTTTTCAAATGTCCGTACAATATCGCGCACCGCCATAATTTCGCCGTGCTCGTATCGCGTCGTATCACTTCGAAATTTCGATTTTCCGACGACCGCCGCGTTGTATCATCGGCGGTCCTCCGGTCAACGGTTACGTCGGTTAGGCCGACTCTGAAAATTGTCATACGAGAACGCGAAACCCGCAGCGAATCGCGTTGACGGCGCGACGCGAGCGGCGACGTTTCCGTTTTCGTTTTTTTTTTTTTTTTTATATTTTTTTAGTTTTAGCGTCGCTCCGCATTGGGTCGGCGGTGCTGGCCGTGCGGGTACCGCGGCCGCGGCCGATGCCGCCGCTGTGCGCTATCGTTAGCACGCCGTCGCGCGCGAACTCCCGGTCGTTATGTTATTATCCAAACGCGTACGTACCCGTACCCAATTATTTATGTTTTATTATCCGTATAGTACAGTGTGATATTATCGTATTATGATATCGTGTTTTTTTTTTTTTTTTTTTCCCGCCAGATTTCTATCTCGCCCCGAAACGGTTATTATTATTATTATTTTCGTTTTGTCACATAATAATATTATTATAATGGCGCGAGGCGGCGTATAAAATAAACACGCGAACGAGCGCCGCCGTTGTTTGCGCTGAATTCGTAGGGAATCGCGGCGGCGGCGGCGGCGGCGACGACGGTGTTAAAAACAGGTTTTTTAGCCACCTCGTGTGTGGTTTGAAAATTATTCGTTTTGATTCATAACCGTAGCGAGCGTTTTTTTTTTTTTTTTTTTACGATTACCATAATAACGTTATACCTACGGAAATAACGCTCCTATATATTATACGTGTACACGTGCATTACGATATACACCTAAATAATATATTACGCGTTATTATTATTATTATTATTACGACGGGCTCCATCGTCGCGGCGTTCCGTCCGTGAAACCCCGCGACACGACCGCACCGCGCGCCGTCACAATATTATTTTTCTCGCCGCGGCGGTTCGGTTTGTACGCCGGAAAAAATAAAAACCCAGCGGGCGGGAACGAGGTGGGCCGTCGTCGTCGTCGTCGTCGTCCCGAACGACAAATCCGTGCGTTATAATAATAATAATAATAATATCGCATACCTGTGCACACCCGATAGACGTACGGGGTATGGCTATTAAACAACGAGACTGGTTACGAAAAATCGTTTTATTATTGCGAAAGTTATTCTACATTCAAATGCTCCCCTTCGACATACTCCCCTCCCCTCCCTTCCCCTCGCCTCACCACACACCGTTTCATTCGTTTCTCCCATTGCTCGAGTCAGTGCTGAAAATCTGTTTTCGTAACACCATTCAGGAGTTCCGCCGATTTTTGTTTCACCTCTCCCATCGGCTCAAACCGGATTCCTTTTAAGACGGACTTTATCTTCGGAAACGAGTAAAAGTCACAGGGTGCCGAGTCGGGTGAGTGAGACGCGTGTTCGAGAGTACTGGAGTGCCTTAAGCGCCCAAATAACGCTTCACGCTTTATCCCGGTGCAAGATCCACGACTTGTTTTCCACAATATCGACCGTTTCTTACGAACTCAATTCGCGCGATGTTGCCGAAACTGTCAAATAGTAATGTCGGTTCACAGTTTGACCCTCTGGAACCCATTCAGTCATCACGATGCCGTTGATATCGAAGAAAACGATCAGCATGGTTTTGAATTTGGATTATGATTGAATTGGATTCCGGTGCACTCTCGACCTTCAGAAAATAATTTATGCCACTCGAAAACACGCGCCCGAGATAGGAAATCCTCACTGTAGGCCTCTTTTAACAACGAGAAAATTTTACGTTTATCCGTTGCTCATGTTTTTCGTCACACATGGTTTTCGGTTACGTTTTGGTACGCGCATAGATAAGATATCTAGACACCCTGAGCGTTATTCGTTTTTTTTCATTACCCGTCTAGGGCGCCCTCTAGGCAAGCAGTATCGTTATTTAATAGCCGCACCTCGTAAAACGCCGCGCGCGCGCACAGACAGTCGTAAGACTAATGTCACACGTGTAAACCGAGGTTCGCGCTCCGGACAATACGCGCTGCCGTGCGACGCGCGCGTGCGTCGCGGGCCGGAACGCGAAATCCGTCAAAACCGGAATCGACCGTGTCCTCCGCCCGGTAAAACTGGATTTGACTTATTTTCCGTTCAGTGAAAACTAGCCGCGGCTGAAATACATATACACATATATACCGGTGAAAATCAGAACCGTCCCGTGAAAATCGGCGATTTCAATTTTGACAGTTCGAACCAGCCGCGCGAGACAAACGCGCGCGCGCGTAACGGAGGCGGACCGGCTGGCGAAACCGGAATCGCGCGGCGAACAAAACCCACGCGGCGTCCGGTATTGTTTGTCCACAACGCACAAATCGGCCGAAGTTATCGTGTCTAAAAGCGATTGGACGGGACACTGGTCAAAGCCCCGTCTTAATTGACTCGACAGCCGCGGCCGGTCGAATTTGCGGGGCGATATTTCTGGATCGCGTGCGTTTCACGTGGCGCCCCGGTCGGAATACACGCGTTTCGGTAAAAAACCAGTTTCGACCGGCTTATTCAAATCCATATTATAGCAATATATTCGAACACGTGTTATAATACAACGCAAAATAAAATACTTTACGTTTGTTACGGCGTACTTTTTGTCCGGAAAAAAGCCGTACAAGTTATCTTATGCTACTTGAGCTCTTTATAAAGCCCGAATTCCTCCAACTAGAAGCCGAACCGATCAAACAAGGGATTGTTCTAATAGAACTGTCCAATAATGCCCTGGCCTATGTCACTGCCAGGGCCCGCATCTGTAGTGGGCCCGTGGCATTTGCCCACCTCTCCGTGCTTCTCTGTCTCTTCACCATTGATTGCTCTTAGCATTTACAGCATTTACTCTCTTAACTCTATCTACGCATCTTTGTCTTGGCCGTCCTAGTGGCTTCTTTCCACTTGGGATCCATATTTTCACGTTTCGGAATGCCTGATCTTGTGCTTTCCATATACATGTATATATGTATCATGGCCAGCTAATACGCTTGCTCCTTAATGATATCATATCGCAAACCGATTCCCCGAGTTCCGAATTGGTTAGTCGTTCCCACAGATTATTTTTCGGGGTCAAATATATCCTTCGTATGAATTTCCTTTTAAATGTTGAATATCGATTAAAAATATCAACAAAAAAAAAAAGAAAATTCGAATATTCCTTATTTTTTTTTTATCTGCTTTTGAAGTTATATACGTAATATATATCTATGTTTATATGTAATAATACAAAAGACATCCTAGGATAACGAGAACGGGTGCAGCCACTGTTATAGGTAATTTGATCTATATCTGTTAGCAATAATTGCTAACCATTGCTAACGGAAAAACGAAAAAGCGGTGTCCAGTCGGTAGTGATGTTTCGTCACCATTTATACATGTCATATTATGATAAAACAATTAGACAGGCATTATAATATATTCTTATTAATAATAGTTCTCTCTTACTGCCTCAATGAGTGGCGACTATTAAGTGTGCTGTTGATGACGGTGTCATTGACCCAGGTTTCAAATTCGACCACAGCCTTAACCCGAGTTCTACATTAATTATATCCGTTGTAAGGGTTTTTAAAATCCTCGGGTTCTTATTTCCGTTCAGGTATGTCAATCAAGACACGTTTTTGTGCGCTTGTGCGTCCAGTACGTCGCGTACGGTGCGATCGTATGAGATCGTCATACTTCAGGCGACTCGTTGCAAGTTGAAAGGGTACAGCAACGATTTTTGCGGTTCGCCAGTTATTTAGTTTACTATTGCGGATCTCTTGTGAAACTCGTGACTATACCCCTGTGTCTGATTCACTTAATTTGACCTCTTCGGCCGGGCGCGTAGGCGATTAGCCGGTATACATTTTGTTAAAAGTCTCATGAATAGTAAAGCGGATTCGACCGTCCTTCTTTCCTTGCTTTGCTCTAAGGTTCCCCAGAGCACCTCTAGGTCAACTTTTTCCTTTTTAATTCCTCATTCTACAACCGAACACATGTGCAATGAGCCTATAAGGCGATAAATGCCTCGTGCCAATGTGAATCCCACCTTTCTCGCGGTATTTAACAGTTTACGTTTTGTATGTACTATCATTGTAAACGTTACTACCTGTTATCGCTATTTTACGTAAAATATCTTTTGTTCTAAAATTTACTTTCGAATGTATCTGAACGTTGTAAACAAGAGCCTTGCCCGTAAATCAGTTAAATAAAATAAATAAAATAATTTTCCCGTTTTCCCTGCGTTTTTTCCCGGGTTTCCGCGTCCGCTGGGAAATCTCACGAGAAAATCGGAAAATGACCTCCCCGAGGTACCTGTCCGGTCAAACACCCTTTTAGAAACGTCGCTACCGTTGTAAATTAGAGCGAAATTGCCGGTGGAAAACGCGCGTCCGCGGGGGGGGGNGGGGGGGGGGGGGGGAAAGAAGGTCTCGATATCGTCTTCGGCCAACGACCGCGTTCCTTAAATTTTCTTGAACACCGCGACGTTCCGCGCCGAGCAAACGACGCGCCGATAATTCTTTAGACGCTCGCATACAGACGTTATCGCACGTGCCGCGTAAATAAGATGGACGTTGGACTTTCGGCGCACTCGACCCGCGTTGATTTCGCGTTGCCGAAGCGACCGGTTATTTACTGTTTTTCAGCTCTCGCGGAAAGTCGGAAAAACGGACGCGCGTCCCGTGCCGCCGTTTCCCCCCTCCCCCCCTCCCGCGGTTTTCGCGTCGTACGACGGCGCGCGCGTTCGTGACGGGAGACGGAACGGAATCGTTACGTTCGCCGCCCGTGCCGGCCGACCGCACCGCCCGTGCCGTTCCGACGTTCGTATCGTACGGGAACACCGGGCGAAGAAGAAGAAGAAAAATATAAATTATTTTCGTTTGTTTTGCCGGCCCCCGAGTAACGGGCCGGTCGTTCGACCGGTACGAGCCGCGTAACCGTCCGGTCCGGTCCGCCCGCCCGCGGCCTTTTTCATACGGAACGCACGCGCGTATGACAACAACACAATAATATTATGCGCGGTCCGGCAATAAAGTGAGGGATTTCGCGTCCGGGCGAAACGTGCGTGCGCGGGACACGCGGCGCCGCGCGGTCGTATAATGGCGGTCTCGGCGATACGCGCGCGACCCCCGGAGGAAAGGTTTTTTTTTTTTTTTCATTTTTTAAAAACGATAAAAAAAAAAATAATAATAATAAAAACGGCTCTCCGCCGGGGCCGTCGTCGCGACGTTCCGTTTCGAAAACGCTGACAGGCCCGGAACCGGCGTGTAATTTGTACGGAAATCCCTAGGTCTTATACGCGAGCGCGTACAACAATATAATGCAACGCGATATAACAATAATAATAATAATATGTACAAACCTTGGCCGCGGACGTGAGCGCGTTGCCAAGTGCGTTTTATACGCCGGCGAGGACGTTTCCAAACGGAAAGCCGTTCGCGGAGACACGAGACGCGCAGAGGATAGCGAAATGATAATAATAATAATAATAATAAACCCCCCCCCCCTCCCCCGTCCACAAACCGCAGTCTCGTATTTACATAATATTACGTATTATTATTATTGTTATATTATGCGCACGCTGCGTCCGGCGTTCTTTTTTTTTTTTTCCTTATCTTTTCTCATTTCGTATAATTATTGATTCGTCTTGTACCGCCCCCTCCCCCTTACACTTTGCCCGGAAAATGTCGTATTGCGAAGTGCACAACGAACATTGTAAAATTGATAATTGCGCCGGAAATCGCAGGCTGAAAAAAAGGAAAATTATCGAACAGAATTATTAATAATTTAAATAGATATTTCCTAGTTAATTTTGAAGTAAAATTTATACGTAATGAAATCTAAAAATACAGTCGGTGAAAAAAGTTGGTGATAATGGAGTCGGGTGTGACCTCTGCAATAGGTAATTTAATGTACCTGTACGCGACGATAAACCATTCCTCACGAAAATACGATTCTGAGCGCAGTTCAGTTGTTAGTGATACTTCGTCAACAGTATATAATATTTGTCATATTATGGTAAAATAACTAAATAGCTACGGAAAAATATCCTACCTAAAGTACCTCCTCGCATCGATTCCCTTTCAGAAAATGTGCTACACTTAAAAATCTAAGCAAGTCTTCTGGTAGAAATGTTGTTCACAACATATTTGTAAAACTATAAGCTTCTTCGCTCCACTCAGAATCTAAGATATTTAGGACAGTAAGAAAATATCCCATTCATACAGATTTTTCTCGAGAACAGAGAAATATTAAGTTAACCACTGTTGAAAATTCAGTTATTTTATTTTCAAAATTATTTATGGATAAAAATTCTTCGTTTTTGCCCGTAAGTTTTTTAATTGTTAATTAAAGCTTCTTGGGTTTCTCTCAAATTTGTTGAGCAACGTGGAAATATTTTTTCGTCTAGCTCTATATTAATTTTGTCTTACATTTGTTGATTGTTAATTGTTCATTAATGTATCAGTTTTTTCCTTACTTATTATTTTGAACGGCTTTTCTGTTCATTGCTTTCCTTTTCACTTGATTTGAAATAATTTGCCGTTTCAGATGTTCAGGAGGAGGATGGTCGTGTTTAATTTCTGCAAATAAAATTGTCGTTTTACCCTCGTCAAGGTACATCTTGAGTTGCAATTTTTATTTGCGCACCGCCATTTTTGTCCTTTTTTTTAGTATGTTTACAAGAAAATGTATAGTGTTAGTAAATGATTTGTTTCTTACCGCGTTGTTCAATTACAATTACTTCTTTTATTATTATTATTATTAAATTACTTTAAAGAACACAAATCATGGCTTTATGTACTGTACAACTAAACTATACTCGCAACGCTTATATACACTATAATCTTACTGTATTCTCGGATATATTAGATTACAACACGTAGTGTCCCCAAAACGGCGCAATTGACGAACACCGACAAGAGCATGTTTTTCGCCAACATTTTCCAATAGCGATTTATTAAAATGCATCCGCGTTTGTTGAACTGTAGTTATTACCGGAAATATCCTGCCGGTTTTTGTCACGACGCTGTCTACACCGAACGTCCGAAGAACGTTCATAGTTTTATTTCATTCGTTTTCGTTCATTATCGTTACCACGTGCCTTCTAAAATTAAACCGAACGGTGAATCGGTAGGAATATTGGACGAATACCAGGGCCATGTTATTTAAGGGGAGGGACAAAGAAAGAAACTGCCCTAGAGCACCGGAGACGCCACGTGTGTGTGGGGGGCCAAGTGTTTCGCGGGTAATGTTAGTGTCAGTTTACAGTTGTACAGTAGTTAATATCAATCGTACGATACGCAAAGAACATTCACTGAAAATATACCGTATAATATAGACCATTTTAAATATCGGAGTGCTAACTGTACCGTATACCCTACGACCGCGGACCTCTTCTTACGCTACTCAAAAGCCCCGGGCGGTGGTCCCCTTCAGCTAACCACATTCTCAATTCGCCGTTCTGCCTGCACACGGCCGTTGGGTTAGTTGCCCTCGGCTTTTAACCGCCGACTTTCAAAACTAACCAGTGTTCACTGCCCCGAATTTTTAAATACGCCGAGAAAATAATAATATTTTTCATTTATAAATAAAAACAAAACTGGATTAATGACAATAAAAGGAAGCTCGGTGACAAGACGAGCTCACTTTTCGAAAGTGTTATCCGGAATTCGGTTAGACCGGACTAGTCAAGATAGTCCGTATTTAGTCGGCAGACTTGACACATTATTATTGTTGAACCAAATCTGATAGGTACCATTTAGTGTTGCTATTACCTACGCGGAACCGTCGTAAAAAAGTCACCGCGGGCTTGCCTCGTTGACGCACCGAACCCCGTTGAAGTGTTCGTCGTCGCGTCTAAAGTCACCGTGATCGCGCGGAGGTCGTTAGTCAGACCGCTTTCGCGACAATTTATTATCGCTGTCATTATGTGTTCAAGACGCGTGGTTTCAGTCGAGCGAATACATAACAGTTATAATACATAGTCAACACAATACTATACTATTTATAAATCGATCGGACATTTGCCGATAAAAACATTTCACGCGTTTTCCGCTAGCGTCGCGACGGCGCAATGCATAAACAGCGATGGCGTTCGCGCGCCGTCCGACAGTGTGTTTTGTGACAGTTTCTATCGTCGCCGCGATAGAACTCGAAACAACCGTACACGCTGGTGCGATTATTACACAGTACGACACCGTGTATCGTGCGATGTGATTGTATTCAATTGCATTGTTGTAACCCGTCGTCGTCCGATGCTCTAAAATTAATAAGATGCCGACGTTTGGACCAACAGGAGAATGTTCCCGACAGTCCGGGTGTCGTTCACGGGGCTGCGGGCCGACCAGCGGTACGCGGTGCTCATGGACATCGTACCGGTCGACAACAAGCGGTACCGGTACGCGTACCACCGTTCGTCGTGGCTGGTGGCCGGCAAGGCGGACCCACCCGCTCCGCACAGGCTGTACACGCACCCCGACTCGCCGTTCACCGGCGACCAGCTGCGCAAACAGGTCGTGTCCTTCGAGAAGGTCAAACTCACCAACAACGAGATGGACAAACACGGACACGTAAGTGTTTTTTTCGACAAAACCTATTGCCGCCCGTTCGAGGGGGGGGGGGCGAGGCGGGTTGGTGGAGGCACGGACGGGAAGAACGGGGAAGAAACGGGACGGCCGAACAGTAGACGAACCGTGTCGCATGGATGAAAACCGCGGATGGGGCAGGTGCTGAGTCAGGGGTAAATGGGTGCCTGTAACAGTTCGCTCGGGCCGAAAAAACAATAGCCCTTAAACAAATAAGTTCTTCCGATTGGGCTTGTAGAGCAGTGGGTTTCATAGGAACGTGTAATATTCAGTTATTTTACTGATCAGCAATACCATACAACCGTTTGACAAAAAAAAAAAAAAAAAAAAAAAAAAAAATAATAACAATCAAAAACCAAATGTTTTCTTTATCAATTTCGCAATTACTTTATCCTCAATAGTTTAACACAGCGATTCAAAAATAAAAAATACACAATTGGGATGTTTACAAATATAAGTCCCGATTCTCGCTCTTCACCTTCGACCTTATATCGTAATTTTCTTCGTCAATATCTTATATAGTCTTATCGCATGCGTGTCCTCGTCTTCATAATCTTCTCTTACAAACCCCTTCCGTTAAATTTATCTATCATCGATAATATGTTTTTCACTCGGATATTAAAAATATATAGACACACGGAAAATTGAACATTTTCCCTAGTGCGGGGTAAGTACACTAAATCAGTCGATTTCATAAACAACTATTTAATAATAACAACTCGGTATACCAATTTAAGACGAGAAAATATTCGCCAAAAATTAAAAAAAAAACCGTACAATTGTACAGTTTAAAAAGAAAATTTTTGAAAAAAATGATCAATTACTAGACACGGATCAGCGGAACTACTCGCGAGTTTTTAGTCTTCTACTTCCCGAAAGAGTTATTATTACATTTTCCTATTTTCTTATTGTATACGGGAAATCGTTGCAGACTAACCGGAACAGTAATAATAATAATAATAATAAAAAAAAAAAAAATGTACATTGTTGAAAAACAATAATATTCCCGAGTCAACGATATTATAATATACCGTAGGGGTGAAATCGCATGCGCGCAACAATAATAATTGCAACGATACGGTTAATTCTGAGGACGATTAAAATATCAATGTTGTTTTTTTTTTTTTTTTTTTTTTTTTTTTTTTGTCAATACAAAACCGCATATGCCATCAGAAACAGTTAGTCACCGAGTACATATTGTGTATAGGGAGCGTGAAATTAGCGGAGGGCATTTTAATCTGCACCGTGGACTGCACCCTTTATTGTTTGTTAAACAAACATTGGAGTTAACCGTAGAACAGAAGCGTTTTTTTTTTTTTTTTTTTTTTTAAATTAGAATAATATAATATATTTTAAAAGTATTATGCGCGTTATTGTGGTGTGGGGTACGAATGAAAGCATTAAAGTCCGGAATAGAATTAATTATTATAATTTATAATGCGCGTCTCTGCAGCAGTGCCTATTATAATATCGGTCGGATCGGGGGCTTAGTACTAACTCCCTCTCCTCCCCCCCCCTTAAAAAAAATGCATAATTAGCTTAAGAAACTTCTCGTATATCAGCTTCTGATGATAACCGAGAAATTCCCATAAACACCGTACGACGAAACGTGGCTATAAATAAGTGTACAACAAGTCACAACCGATAGAGAACTGTAATGTCTGTGTTTGTATGGATATTTTGATTATTAAACGAGACACGACGATTCTAATATAATATTTTAATATTTCGCATACTCGTATCTCGGCTCAACCATATTAAAAAACATATCGAGGGAAAATATCCAATGTACAAACACAGATATTCGGTTTATCAATCCGCTTGAATTCGACGTCGTCGTTTTTCAATATTGATATTGAGTGTGTACACTCGATGTAGGATAGTATCGCGTGATACACACGAAATAATAATAACAGTAATAATTTGTCGCGAAAACAGTTGGTGTTGAACTCGATGCACAAGTATCAGCCGCGCATACACTTGGTGAAGAGGAACGGCGAATCGACGGTGGCGGCCGGACATTCCGTCATGGACTTGGAGGCCGAGGAGTACAAAACGTTCGTGTATCCGGAAACGACGTTCACCGCCGTGACGGCCTATCAAAATCAATTGGTGAGCAAAAAAACACAAACGTTATATTAAAACAGTAACGATATGAAGGGAATAATTTACCTTTATACGCGCGTGTAAAACAATAATAATCGTTATACCGAATCCAATTCGGGTACCGGCAATCGTTACTATCGTGTCGCGCGCAACTGCAATAACAGTTCCGTGTCTGCTCGCGGTACGGTATTTACAAAGTATATTGTGCGGCTGGACGCGAGAAAGATCGCAATATCATTATAAATACAAAATACCCGTCGCGTGTAGCGCGGACGGTGCGGTGGTGTCCGCGCCGTGGTCGGGTTCGGTTATAACCAGTTACCGCGAACCGACTATACCATTATGTGCGATGCGCGCGTACCGGTATATTTCGTGTTACTGTAGGCGGAGCCGACCCTCGGCCGTTCGGGAGGTGCAAACGATAATAGTTATTGTTGTACTATATAATACTGGGTGTCCCGGGCGCCCTCGTATAGCACGAGGGGTGGTGGGAGGGGGAGTAGGGGAAATGAAAATTCACACACAGCGCGCGCTGTCTAATTTTTTTTTTTTTTTTTTTTTTTATCCCGGGCGATAATATTAGTTGTAATAATAATCCGATCGCTGACGACGAAATCGAAATATGATAAAATATGTCATAGAAATAAGAAATATATAATAGTTTTTATTATCAAACACAAACAAAATTCAAACTTTTCAAAAATATTTCCCTAAGAAAAATGTCTAACGCCCCTACACTTTGTTTTTAAACTTATACGCCGTAATAACTTGAAAATAACAACAGCGCTCGACGAAGCGAAACTCTTCTTTTAAAAGATTTCATATCAAACTAGCTTTTCATTCTAATCCTTTTATGAAAAATAACGATAAAAGTATAAATAAAATGTAAAAAAAAAACATCCTAGGAAAACGGAGACGGGTGCATCCACTGTTATACGTAATTTAATGTATACCTGTAAGCCACGATAATAGCATTGCTAACGAAAAAACAATTCTGAGAGCAGTTATATTATGTTAAAATAATTAAATAGGCATATTATATGTTTTCTTTAATAATATTTGTTTAATATTGTACCGGTTTTTACCGAAATTATACCACGCCTAGAAGAGGCGAACATAAATTTTCTGTCCGAATTTCAAGTCTCTACAATTATTTTTATCTAAATTACAACAAATAATAAAATCGAATAAATAATAATTTATAATATATTATATTATTATAATTAACACTATATTCGTAAATTTCCGGGTTTTCTTACGTTTTTTCCACACTTTTTCTAATTTTTCGGTAAAAAACTGCTGAGAAAATCATAAAGGACCTCCCTGAATTACCCAATGAAAATTTATTTTCAGAAAAGGGTTTACATCGTATACATCGGAGCAAGATTTCTGGTAGAATTGTTGAAAACAGTATACATATAAAACATCTTTGTAATTCAAAATAGGTAGTGCCGCTAAACGGTGGCTTTTGCCCTCGAGTTTCGCATGAAACCCCCCCCTCTCTCTGGCACATTTGCTTATAGTTATAAATAAGAACAGACGATTGTAAATATCGTATAAAAATAAAAAACCTAAACAGATTATATTATTAAACTCGTCACGCGTGCAATCGAGTAGGTATATCGATATTATTCGAATTATTACGATAATTCAGTTTCACTATGTCTTCAGCGTATTGGCCGTATAATATTATTATTTTCCGAAAAACGGAACAGAATCGATCCTTCATAAGGAATTAGGTACGCAATCGGGTACCAATGTGTACACCATACACACAGACGCGGGTAAGGTACTTCCAAATGAGCGTCTGTTAACACGACACACTTACATTTTATGCGATTAACATTGCCTATATACTACTATCGGATACGTTAAAATTCAAACGTCAATTATTCAATTTGTCACGCGTGCAGTATCGGAAACGATTCGGTGGTTATTTGTTTATAATATTACGAAACATTTTTCGAAAATTCTAACAATTCTCCCAAAACTCTCGTGCATTCAGTTGCTACCAATGTTACATGTATATTTCGAAAAGTCAGGGGAAGGGATAGAAATGACCCGGTTCTCCTTTCGTGCGCCTATGAGCGCGAGACACTTCGAAACGAGTGCCTAGATGCATGAACTATGGCATAAAGACATTCGATACTTATCATAACTATATCCCGATTCGAAATAGAAAAATAAACTCGAATGTATTTCAAGAGACTTCCATTGGAGACACTGTCCGACCCTGCCTAAACCTATTAGGTATAATTCCTATAGGTATATTTAAAAATAACATTCGAAACAGCTGTAAACCATATATTTAAACGTTTATTACGTTTATTTTTTTTTCGCGTTTTTGCGTGTATCAAGATTTTTAAAAAAAAAAAACGCTGAAAATATGTTGAACACATCCCGAGACGATCGCCGGTGAATGCCAAAAAATGATCACCCTGTAGACTACGTAGACTTACACGCGTATCTAGATTATACTCGCATATTATACGTTTACACGAAACACATACGGTTTTAGATTTGGGGCTGGGTAGGGGGAGGGCGGACGAACGCTGTCGTGAAAAACGGTCCGCGATTTATCGCGGAGGCGGCGAAGCGTTTAAAGGACCCTTTCCGTTTTGTAATACCGCTACTTTTTCTATACTATATTTTATATAATATGTACTATAGAGCCATCGTTAACTGTACAGTTAAAACGTTAAAAGTTGGAAACAATTATTTTTTACGGTGCCTAATCTAACTAGTTAAAAAATATATACTATAAAAAACCAAATTAACCCTTTCAGAACTGAATTAATTGGCGTTTAAGAGATAGGGACTTTTTATATTAAAAAAAAAAGAAAAAAAAAAAGAAAGAACAATAATAATAATTTTTTCCTCTAAGCGAAGCAATTACACTCATAAGAATTCCGTCGAGTTTCGGAAAAATAAAAATATAAAAAAAAACTTTTATCGGTCGAAATAATATTGTCGATTTACAAAAGAGATAAAAAAAAAAAAAAAAATGACCTAAAAGTGTGGTGCGTCGCAAGTGTATAATAGGTCTCGAGGGATTCACAAAACGCGTTACGATCCGTAACGATAATATAATTGATAACCTTAATATCGCTAGATAAAGAGAGAGCATGACCGAAGCGCCGCAAATTGATATCAATTCCATTTCATGTTAGATATCGTGTACAAAATGTGGGTCGTTTAAACCTTCGGCATTCGGGAACGCCGTAACTTTAATATCTGTTATCAGATCCGCTTACGATACGCGGCGTCGGCTCAAGCCTAATTCGCGTCCACGCCCCGCCGCGACGCGCTGTTACCGTTCGACTTCGTATTCGAAACATGTTCTCGGTCTATTTGCGAAAACGCGACGTGCGCATCGTGCAAAATGTCGCGTAACGAGAGTCGCATTCGGATGAGATTGTACAGACCGGCGTTAAGACATCGCCGACAACATCGGGTCATCGCCGAACGGACCCTGTTCGCGTCCCTCGCACGTCCCCCCCCCCGCCGACGCATAATTAGTGTTGGTTTATGTTATTCCCGTACGAAAACCATTAGGCGCGCCGAGTTATTATTATTAATAATAACAATTATTATGTTATCGTTACGGTTCATTATTCGGTATTTTACAACATATACAAAACAACACTAAAAGCGTCTAAGAAATTTTCGTTTTGGACAAGACACTGTGTCTTAATCAAAAACACGAATTCAACTGTACATTTGTTAAAATATCGGTTGATTTCGTCGATATTTTGGGTAAATCATTCAAACGCGTACGAAAAAAAAAAAAAAAAAAAAAAAAAATTATATTTGCAAAATACTAGGTCGCCTTATTCTGTTCTTTGTTTCTCGGACGCCTAATTTCAATAAAAGATTATTATGAATGGTATCTGCGATTGCTTGACTTAACGGCTCCAGACTTCTTCCTGGGTTATTATTACAAAGTTTATGTCGACAAGCCACGGACCCTAGAGCCTTGAAAGACAATATTCGACAGGAAATGTCATTTATATTTCACCCGAAAAACTTTAAAAAGTAATGGCAAATGCCGAAAAACGATCGCATTGCGCCGTTCCCTCTGGAAGCGACTATTTTCGAAAAGTAATATTTAAGAAACGATTAGCGAAAAAATTAGAAATGAGAAAGTTGCTAGTTAAACAAACACGAAATTATTTACATTTTTCAATTTGTTTTTTTATATTTCATTACTACTAAGAAACACGTTGTAGGATAACGGAGTCGGGTGCAGCCACTGTCCACGATTCTGAACGGTGTTCAGTTGTTAATGCTGTGTTTTCAACAATATATGTGTCATACTATGGTATAATTCCAATTTTTTCAATTCCAAAATTAAAATGATTGCTGTTTTTCCTAAGCTAAACGTTATTATCACTCATTATTTGAGTCACACACGAAGAAGCAGACATCATTGTCGCACTTTAATTATTATAGATAAAAAGAGAAATCATTTTAAAATTTGAAGTTATTTCTCAGTATGATAACGATTAAGTAAATAAATAAATAAATTATGAAATTATATTAAATTTATTAAAACAAATTATTATCTGTCTTAGGATAATGGGGTCGGGTGCAGCCACTGTTATAAGTAATTTAATGTATCCCTGTAAGCAACGATAACCCATTGTTTACTAAAAACGAATCTGAGTGCAGTTCAGTTGCGTTGATGCTTTGTTAATAATATATGGTAAAATAATTAAATAGGCATTATACATTTTTTTTAATCATATTTGTTTATTATTTTACCGAATTTTCCTGTTTTTCCATCGATTTTCTCGGTTTTTCATATTTGCTTTGAAAACTTCTTAGTAAATTTAAAAAAAAATTACCTCTCTAAAATACCTTCCCAGTCAGATTTTCATTCTGAAAAAGAACTATCATTATAAATTGGAGTAAGCGTTATGGTGGACAAATTGTTCACATCTTTGTAAAACCAACACATTTTTCATTCCATACAGGATTTAAAAAACCTGTACTAAAATTAAAAATTTAGCTTAAATTTCAGAGTAGAGCGAAGAACTTATAGTTTTACAAAGATGTTTATTTATTTTTTTTTCCTGTGGACAAGTTTTCTACCAGCAATTTTTCTAAAAGGGATTTTGACTGGGGAGATACTTTAGGGAAATCATTTTTTGATATCCTTCAGAGTTTTCTCAGAAAATATGAAAAACCAGGGAAAAACATGGGAAATCAGGGAATAACGTAGGGAAAACGGGAAAACCGATATAACAAACAAATGTTATTAATGAGAATATATTGTAATGCCTATTTAATTGTTTTACCATAATATGACAAATATATTGTTGACCAAACATCTCTATCAACTGAATTCCGCTCAGAATCGTATTTTTCGTTATTAATGGATAATTTTTGCTAACAGATGTACATTAAATTACCTATAACAGTGGCTGCACCCGTCTCTATTATCTTAGGATGACTTTTTACTATATGTCAATTGGTTAAGCTAAAAAGTTTAATTTAAATTAGCTTTAATTTAACTAATTTAAATACTTCTCTGGCCGAATCTAAACGCTGGAGATAGCATGACATACACTAGTACGTCCTCTTTAGAGGACGTCGTACTTTTCGTAATTACGAAAATTTTTAAAATATTTGATAAATTTCACATCTTATATATATATATATATATACACACACACACTTATTTTTACACGGTTGTAGATATATTTGCCTGTGCGTACGTGGTCTTATTATAAATAACACTACTTCGTATTTCATATAAACATCGTCCGCACTCTGCAGTAGCGACGGTCGTATATTATAATATCATGCGGTCGTTCTTACGGCTGAACGACGAGAACAGTGACGGCGGGAAATTACGGTTTTTTAATCGTCAGGACCGATTTAGTCCAATTAGACCGCCGGTGCATTCACGTGTGCAACAACGGACAAGAGTCGTTTGCGCGTTGGCAAAATAATTTAAAAGCGTACAAGGGAAATATAAAAACGAAACCTGTATGATAATAATAATATTATTACAAATTATAAAACTATTATTTATACGAACACGTGCTGGCAGCGGCGTCGGCGGCAATTCGTTCCCGGAGACAGGATATTGTATTTCTTCTTTGAGCAAAGTGAACTTCGTGTAGTATAGTAACAAACAAAATCGTTAAATCGACGAATAACGATCCGATATGTGCGGCCAAATAACGATTCAGTCAACAACTCTCAAATACTACTCAACTACTCTAACTACTCAAGCTACTGTACAGCGCCAGCTATGAATTAAAATAAATCGATAAATTCAAAAAGCACGAATACATTGGTATTACAATATTAACTAAGTTAGACTTCAAACGATCAAGCAGAGAATCATTGAACCTCTTTCGAAAATTGGAACCAAACTCAACAAGTACTAAGAGAACATTAAAAATTAAGTCCAACAATTTTGTGTACCGAATAGTAGAATTCCGCTGTAAATAAGCAGGGGTCCACTGAATAAGAAATCAGCTAGAGAAGTAACCACGGACATAAAGATTAAAATATAGAACGCAGAAGATAGGTCCAGGTGAACAGAGACGTTTAATATTGAAGAAGTTCAAATTGTACTTAAAAAAGCAAGAAATCTGGAAAACCTATAGTATTAGACGGCATTTTTCTAGAGTTTCTCAAACACTGTAGCCCAAATACAACGATTTGGCTATCGAACTTTTTTACTGATATCCTACACACAGGACACGATTACCGAAATATTACAAATAATACAAATGTGTGAAACACGTTAACATCGTACATAATCCGAACAAAATTAATCTCTCGATGACGCGTGTGCATTACTCATAATAATTATAATGAGCATAATATACGTGTAGTAAGTAGTTAGTAGTTGTTAGTCCGCCAACAAAGAAACATCCAAAAACATTATTCGCTTATTCAATTGCTGCTCGTTATGCGAATGAAAATGTTATAATAAAACACATTATTTTTGAATTAGTGCGAAAAATACGCAGTTGTAAACAAAACAATTTATAAATAGAAAAATCGAAACTCGTACAAAATTAATAAACTTAATAATTTGTAGTATTTTTACTAACCGAAGAAATGTTTACGAGAAAAAAAAACCCGCCAAAAATGTGCGCTTCGAAAATATGTTTTCCGCAAATAATCTAATATATTATAATCTAATCATAAAATCGAACACGATCGTACTCTAATATACAAAATATAGGAAATATATGATTTTGTGTTATTCGCATTATTCACTCGATCGTTATGCCAACGTAAATATTATAATTATTATACGCAGGCCATGTTTTTTAACGTGTGCGAAATACGCTGCAGTCAAAAGACTAGCGTTATCCAAATTACGAAGTTTATATATTTATGTTTATTTTGTTTCAATAAGTCGCCAAACGAATTCGTTAGAAAATCGTATCACTTGGAATTAACGTAATAAACGATAATAATCAAAAAAAGTTGGAACAAAATTGCTGGTTGAAAAGTTGTGCCCTAAAAAAAAGAAGGCCGTAATATATTTCAACTACACATTACATTACTACTAGTACATTTCTTATGGTTCCCGTTTTTTCGGTTTTTCGAATTCGACGAGAAAAATCTTAAGAAAATCGAAAAATGACCTCCCTAAAGTACCTCCCCGCACCGGTTTCATTCCAGAAAAAGTGCTACACGTAGAAATCCGAGCAAGCCTTCTTGTAGAAAAGTCGTTCATCTTTGTAAAACTATAAGCTCGACTCGGAATCTAAAACATAACAAGTACCGATAGCAAACAGATGTGCAGACGCGCCATTATTATTCTGAATATTTTAAAATCACTTTTTTTTTTCAGTACCGTCGTTTTCGCTTAAGGGTTTTGTTTTTAATAAAAGATACGTGCTTTTTTTTTTGGATAATGAACCGATTATTTTCATGCGTCCTTTCGAAAAAAAAAAAAATGCCGAATTTCGACCACGTGATATAATCGATTGGAAATATTTGTCGAAATTACCGACAGTTCACATTCCCCTTCTTCGGCCTACGCTCTTTTGTTTATTTATGCACTATAGTATTTGTTCGCAATTTAACTTTTCGCAACGCGTTCGGAATCGTAATTTTAACACTGTTGTCGCGCAGTTGAATTTACCCGAGCCCAAGTGACGTTGTGACATTGTCGCCGTTATATTGTCTAACGAGCATGCATTTTTAAATACGACGGAAACGCGAAATGTCACGGGCAGAGAAATAATTGTGCGGACGATCGCCGCTATGGGTTTTGCGGAGCCGTCGCAGTAGCGGCGAACGGTAATAATAATTACCATCTGACGATTTTGTGTTGTTTTCGAGAGAAAGGAGATCGGAACAACGACGGTTTGGAAACACACACGGCGCGGGTACACAAGACGATAATAATGACGACACACGGGTATAATAGCTGTTTTTTTTTTTTTTTTTTTTTCCATTTTATTCCTCCTTCTCTGTGAAAACTCCGGCGGCGCGCTCGTATACATAAATTATAATTTATAATATTAAAATAACGGCGATTAGAGGCCGTCGTGCGTCGCGCGTGGAATAAAAGTTCCGGCTGGTCGGTTACACGCGCGCGGTGGCTGCGACATCAGTCAAAAGCGCGAGTGCGGCGGCGGCGGTCCATTTCACGCGTTTAAAACGGGCCGAAAATAAACGCGTAAATGAAAAAAAAAAAATAATAATAATAATAACGCGGTAATAATACAATTTATTATGCGGTCTCGGTCGAAAGCCAACGAAATAATATTGTAACGACGACGCGTCGTTGTTATAAATGACTGTTTGGAAAACCGCGGCGAAATTAGCCCCGGCTTCAGGATAACCGCTTTTATGATATTAACATTTTATCCGCTGCATGGACGTCCATGAGACGTCTCTTTGAATGTGAAAATTACGATTCCGACGATTTATTTGATACAATATTCTAAAATTAGACTGAAACGACAATTCGGGATGTTTGTTATTATAAACCGTATGTTATTGTATCAAATCCTTGTCGCGACTCGTGTCGGAAATACAACGGATATCGTTACATGTGCAATCGTCGTAAAACCAATGCGTTAAAACACTCAAAACACCCATCGACACTATTATGTCTCGCGGTTATCAGTGGCGTCCGGCAACATGCACAATGCACATTGTGCGATCTAAATACATTATACCGTGTACCCGATTATGTTATTGAATTTTCTAATGTTTTTACGACGTTTTGCTGATGATTTATTTGAACACACGGCTTTCCAAACTAATTAATAATGTGCCGCCGACCAATCAAATGCATCGTTACTACTACTATCCAACTACTATTGAAAAAATAAAGGAAAAAAAGGAATTTTTTTGGGATCAATTTATGCACGGCCATAAAACGTCTTCCGAGTTACCGCGATCGTTTTATATTTCACCACTCATGACTGTCAATCGTTTTTTTTTTTTTTTTTGGTTGGTCGTTAGGTAAATATTACCTATCGGCAAAAAACAACCTATGTCAGTACCTCTATATTCTTGTCAAATAAAATTTTTATTTTGATATTTAATAAAATAATCAGATAATAGCGATTATCGATCCTCTCGCCATCTCAATAGCGCCTTAGACCTTGGTCTAGGCTATTGCCAGGGCGTTTGCCCACCTTGTCCACCCGGTATTTACGCCACTGGGTTTGTCGCTTGCCGATTTCAGTAGTACGAAACATATTTTAATTGGATAAACACAAACTCGGTTTGTAATTTAAGAATAGAATATAATATAACTATAAATTGTGTGCAAGTTCTACAAATAAAACGAGCGGTGTTATACGTACTTATACGGCTGTTCGATTGTCATTATACACAGTCGATTGTCAAAAGTAGTAAACAATCGAAAATTTCGATTAATCGAACATTTCCATCAATAAGTGCCGTGGTGTCCGGTTGTTAAAATAGTTAAGGGCCTATCGATTAATCGATTAAAACGATCAATTCAAATAATACAATATCGATAAATACAATCGGTAGAAATTCAACGGTTTAATAAGTATAGCTGTAATATATTATTTCCCGTCAGGTTTATGGTTTATTCGGGATTTCTCAAATACAATGATTTATCGTTAGATTAATATTTTTAATACTTTTAAAATACTAAAAAGTATACAGCGTATGTTGTTTGATGATTACAATGATGATGATGATGAATAACATTTTTTTCACTATCAATGCCGTCCAGAGGGCAGGACAAACAGGACACAGGATCTTACGTATATTTAATAACAACTACAAATATCTATAGGCAGGACCGCAGGAATATGAATGGGGAATATACTATTTTTCAAAAGCGTTTTAATGTTTATTATATCATTTTTTTTTTTTCTAAATAATATAGTTGTTTTCAAGCGTAGGGGGGCCGCTTGGCTACTATAGGCTTTAGGCTAGCCCCCCTCTCAAAGCGGATACTGCCTTGTGACATAACTAAAGATCCGTAGTGACACATATTTTAAGATTTTATGTGATATCAAAAATTGAAATTGTAATATTGTGTAGATAGGCAATTTTCGATTGGATTTAAAACATTGCCTGAAAAATAATCGTATCTTATAGTCTTAGCTGCAAATGTTGTCATTATGATTTTATTTTCCTTTTCTGTTTTTTCATTTGTTACTCATTGTAACCTTTTTTTAACATGTATTCTGAAATAACTTTAAAATCTGTATTTTATGATTATAAATAAAACAAATAAATACTAATTAATTAAATTTCAGCAAAATATAATATTATATTTTTTGCGATTAAATCGATTAATCGATCGATCACAGTCGATTAATCTAAACAATCGAACAGCCCTAATTATACTAGTCTGCATCAGGCATGGTGGTAGTCTTGCTTAAACAAGCTAGGTGAACCGAGACATGCGTACCGAGGGCACTTTCCGGACCTCCTTTTATGCGGCTTTTCCGTGGTGTACCCGTCATCGACCGACTTTAAGTTACTTAACTCACCGGATTCAGGTGAGTCGCCATGGGTCGATCACCCGGGTGCATATTGTATGTATTATAATCAGTGGCGGCGTTAAATTTTGAGGAGCTCTGGGCAATACTTTAGTATAAATTATGATTGTATACCTATATAATAATATACCGCGGGGCCTATTAAAACCAAAACAAGTGCGGGGCCCCGGACTTATGTCCTATCCGTCCTCCCCCAGCGCCGGCACTGATTATAACAACATCGATTTACAACACCTATTCATGTTGGTAGGTGTTGGTTGGTACCCATATGGGTAAGAATACGCATCGCAATATTTCTTTTCTCGGTGAACAGGTGGTCAAAGGTCAAAAGGGAATACGAATTATAAAAATCAACAATCCGAATATTCGTCATTTGTTATTATATCGTTAAATTACTTTCAAAAATTAAACTAAACGACGAATCGGTTGGAGCGTGTATACGGATACTAAAATTTTGATTGTCAAGAGTAATGGAACGCGATCATAGCATTTATTATATAAAATTGATGGTAAAGCATGTTAAAATGACTCTGGTGCTGGACGATCAGTGGTAAATACAATAATATTAACATAAGAAATCGACAAAATAATCAGAGAAAATCCGATTTCTTTCAAAATTCACTACCATGCTTAGAATATATCTCTACTAGTTTTCACTATTTTTTTTTTTTTTTTGTAAATTACGTGTTGCGCTATTAATCGGTTTGCGCTGAGCCTATCCACCGGCATTTACACCACCCGCTATACCCGCTATAACGATCGAACCACTGCGTTAATTTACCGTACCGAAATTATTTCAAAGTTCTTAATTTCAAATAGTTCTTTTGTCCTAAAAAAAAAAGGTTGTATCCGAGTGGTGTGTCCGTTCTACCACTGTTTTTGCCAACGAATTGACAAAGACAGGAAATAACCTGAGGAACGTCGTTGCGGTAACACAAAAAGTCCATCCATCTGTGTAGTCCTTCGATCACTAAAAATGGACCAAAAAAAAAACTTAACAAATTTCTTCAAAATACTCTTAAACCGTTAAACTCGCCACTATAATGCAGGCCATCAAAACATATGTATTTCGTATAATTTTTGACTGTTAAAAATACTAAGACACAGTGGGTCGATTTCCGACGCTGTGGGCGATGGTATCAAAAATGATATTGCAAAAATAATTAGCGATAGGCACATGTAAAAATTTCAGTATAAAACCGTATTTATAAAACAACCTTAATCTCGATGATTTAATACTTTATACGGTGTTCATTCATACGATCAGTAGGGACAAATCATTAAACACTTTGTTAAAACAACATTCAGTTTGGAGTTTCAGAAATCATTTGCAGAAGCGGGGAACTTAATCTTTAAAACGTTACCTCAGTTATCGATTTCGGCTAAGTTAACGAAAGGAGGAAAACATGTTTTTACTGAATAACACCTTCGATAAATAATACATAAGATACCAATATAGGCGTTAAAGGTTAGGTAACTCATTTGGTAACTCTAAAGCATCAATATACGCATTGTTCGAGATTTTCGGGCATATTTCCATTCCCTGCCGTTTTTCGGTCTACCATTATAATTTTGATTGATATCTTAATATCCGAACGTGAATTCACTTGATCTTGAACTTTTGGGAAACGAAAAAACCAAGTGCAAGTGTTTATGACGCACACGTTTATAACACATAATGTTGCAACAAGAACTAACGATAGGACGTGTACATAACAGTATGAATCAACCTAAACACGATGATTTAATATTTTTTGCTGTTACCATTTACAAGAGTACAATCAAAGTGATAGTTGATAAATATGATATAACAATATTGCCCATAAGCCGAAAATTGTTTGAGCGGGGAATTTAATCTTTAAAACGTCACCTCAATTATCGATTTTGGTTAAGTAGAACGAAGGGAGGAAAATATGTTTTTACCGAACAACGCCTTCGATAAATAATACATAAGATACCAATAATAAGCGTTAAGTGTTATATTTGGAGGTTATATATACAACCAAGAGAGTTTAGCTATCGCAATTTCACGTTGAAATCGTATATTTCAACGTGTATTTTTTGTTTATTCCACTCCTAATTTCTGAGAGGTAAATCTCAAGGAAAACATATTACGGTCAAACATTAAACTCGGAATCAGGATTCAGGAAGTTACGAAAGGTAGACAAATGAAAATACGGTGATTTAATAAGTGACAGGCGTTTATCGTGCGTTCGGTTTTTTCGGGGTTTTCTATATGGGTGAGGAGAGGGGGTACGACATGATTTGTTCACGAATCGAATCGATTCTTTTCCGATACAATCGCACTCGTCACCCGTCAAACGTAACACCCAAAAAAGTGTTTTGGCCTTTTTTTTTTTTTAAGTACATTCGAAATTATTATTATTATTAATTTTTTTTTTCAATTATTCGACTCTCTACACACGGCGAACGGAATAGATGTAAAACGGAACACGAACGAAACATTAAGTTTTACAATGAAATATGAAACATTTTAATAATGTGTATATAAATAATTGAAATTATTAGTATTTCTGGTAAAACAACCTGTCCAATTTATCTACAAAAAGCTGTACCCTAGGATAATGAAGACGGGTGCCGCCACAGTTATAGGAAATTTTATGATTCTGAGCGGAGTTTCGCCGATAGTGACGCTTCGTCAACAATACATATGTATACCATATAACGGTAAAAAAATCAAATAGGCATTATTTATTTTTTTAATGAAATTTGTTTAACGTTACCGATTTTTCCGTTTTACGTAAGTTTTTCCCGATTTATCTCATTTCCTGAGAAAAATCGCGGGAAAATCGAAAAATCGCCTCCCTAAAGTGCCTCCTCGCACCGATTTCCTTTCGGAAAAGACGCTACACTTAATAAATCGGAGCACAAGTGTATTGTAGTATGGCGAGGCGACATCTCGGAGCGCTAATGTCGTTTCTGTACGATAATTATTATTAAATCTGGCGGACGTTTCTTAGCGGCGACGGTGGCGACAACAACGGCCGTGCGACACCACAATCGGTGGATTTAACTATATTTTCAGCGAGTGCATTAGCGCGGTTCAATAATTGTCCGCGGAGAGCGCGATTGAACTGATTGAACACACGGCGTTTCCACGTTCCACGTAAATAATAATCTGCCGGTCGGCCACAGATTAGAATCGTTCCGACATCCGCCCGAAACGGAATTCGATTTCGCGTGATGTTTTGCACGAATAAAACCCAAATTTTCTAGGGTTTTAACGCGCGCGTGTGTGCGTGTTTAAAAATGTTTATGACTATTTGAGAACACGATGCGCTTTGCCGAAGAGGTCCGCGGCGCGGCGGCGAGGTTCGCCGCGTCAAGTGGTTTAGGTTGCTAACCCGACCGTTTTAGGAGCAGACCGAATGTGCCCGATAACAAAATTAGTTTCGGCAAAATAATTACTCGTATATACAGGCGCCTGCCCGACCACCAAGTCGCGCGGATATTACGAGGACGAACCGTGTTCGGTATTTTTCCGGTCGTATTGATGGGGAATCGACTTGGACGAAATTTGATTTTATGGCATTATTTCCCGTGGATTTACTATTTTTCTACTACCGCCGGCCGGCGTATTGCCCGCCGCCGCCGCCGCCGCCGAATTCAAACCGCCCTCCCCCCGCCCCTCCACCCACTCGGTCACGTGCCACGGAATCCGGCGCCCCCCGATTCGCGCGAAAACAAATGCAATTACAATAATATTGTGTATTCCGAGGAAAACGGTAACGGGGGGGGGGGAAAGAAGAAAAACGTATCGTCGGCGCGCACGCCTCCCCCCCACCTCCCGGGCCGCTCGTTCCTCGTCGGCGGCGGCCGGCGGACCGGTTCGCGCGTGTTATCACGCCGTCGTTAGATTTTCGTCGCGCGGCCGCCGCGACACTCGTAATCGCCGCCGTCGTCCGTCGCGATCGGAATGACGGCAATACACAGAAACTATTCGCGTTGTTTTCGGGGTATTGCGATCGTAACATTGTTATTATTATAATAATAACGACGCGAGACGAAGCGCCCGCGCGCGTGTCTGCGTTCTACACGTTTATTATACGCGCGCGCGCGCTTGTGTGTGTGTGTGTGTGTGTGTCCGCGCGTTTAAGTGTCACGCGCGTGCGTGCGGCGGGCGCGAGATCGGCGACGGCCACACACCGCGCCAGGGGTGCCAACTCGGGGTAATTTATTGCCCCAGGCCACCGCATTCCAACGTCGCCGCCGCTACAGCAGACGACGAGAAGTAAGCGGATGATTGTGTGTGTGTGTGTGCGTGTGTGTGTGTGTATACGTGAGGGACAGAGAGAGAGAGCCACCGAAAGAGCGTTAAAAGACAAACGCGTCGGGTCGTCGTCGTCGTCGTCGCCGTCGCCGCCGCCGCCGCGCCGTCCGGCTACCGGTAACGCGCGCCATCTCGTTTCGACCCCCTCCGCCCGCCGCCGCCGCCGCCGCAGCCGCCGCCGCCGCAGCCGCCGCCGCCGCGACCCAGACCGACACGGGGATATCTAATAAAACGTCCGTCGATATTTCCTTTTTTACGGGCCCCGGGGTAAGTGACGCGCGTATAATTAACTGTGCACACGCGGAACTTTACGTGCCCGCGAACGTTACGACGTCCAGCGGCGCGCGGTTTTTCGCCGTAACGCAATCCGGACACGATATTATCGTCCTGAACGAATTGAACGACTATTGGACTGATGTCATTTGGGCACGGGTGTTGCCGCCGTTCGCGAATTTTTTTTTTCTAACCGTTCGATGTATCGATAAGTAAGTTTTCATAAATACGTATAACGTTGCACGCGAGTACGAATTCAAATCCGCGAGTTTCGTGTGCGAATTTTTTCGCAATTTTCGCAACGTTTTCGATCCCAATTGCAATTTTGTCGAACTTACACGTTCACGCGACCATTTCGGCTACGGACGGTCGCATAGATAACATCGTGTCATAATATCGCCGGTCGTTAAATTGAATAACGGTTGCGTGTCATACGTCTTTATTTCGATAATTTCAAGTCGATGTATGTTCAATACAATACAATAATAATTGACGAAATGTGACTGTTCAATAATCTGTTCTTCAGTCGCTCCGTGCATTTTGAGCGATCGTCTTCTGTTATTGTGTTTTGAAAATGTGCCAGAAATTAGGCCAACTATTTCCACTGTTGTAAGAAAATCGTTATTTTTTAGTGCAGTTTTCAATGTTTTTAGTGCGATTTTCGGTGATTTTTTGTACAATACTGCAAACAGTTTTACTAGTTTTTAACGACCCGAATGTAATAAAAAAAAAAATAAAAACAAAAGCTGTCCTAGGATAACGGGGACGGGTGCAGTCACTGTTGTTGGCGAGACGTCGGGAAGGTAGGATATAGGGGAGAAATTAACTATGAACTACGATAAACCATTGTTTACCGAAATCGGACACGCAATAGATTTTTAGAGTTTTTTGAAAAAAAAAAAGATAATCGGTGGCGTTTTTTCGTTCTACGACTAAGCTACGGGGAAATCACAAAAGAACCTCGTACGACATAAAAAAAATTCGAGAGTTGCGACCGATCTATCTCGTCATCATGTGATCGTGTCGCGACCGCCGCCAACGGCCGCCTCTAATTTGGTCGAGAAACCGCCGTCCGCTCCGTCGGATAACCGCACGCGCGAACAATCTCGGCAAAACCGTTGAGAAACGCGACGGTCGTCGCGGGTTTTCGGACGATAAACCGGCCAATAATCGATAATCGGACGGCGAGAACTAAAAACGTACGCTATGCGCGTATGCGTTACGATTATGGACGCGGTACGGGCATACGTGAACGATATCGAGCGAAAACGCGTCCGCTAGATGTTCGACGGTTTTCCCGCGCGTTCGGAGAGAACGGAAAACCGAAAGGATAATACGCGATAAACACGCGGCCGCCGCGCACAATGTTTTTCGGGTGGTCCGCGGTCACGGACGCGGACGCGAATTTTCAGACGTTTTCGTACTCGGCTGATTTACGATCTCCGCGTACGGCGGGGGGGGGGGAAGGGTGGCCGCGCGCATCGTTCCCGACCGACCGACCGACCGACCGCGCAAACGACTTTATAATTAAAACCGGCGCGACACACACACCGTTGTTAATTGGTCCGGCGGTAACGATCCCGGGAGTCCGTTTCGAACCGCGAGCGCACGTCTTTTTGCCGCCGCGCGTCCGCTCCCGTGCACACGTTGCACACCGCCGTTGCCGTGTGTACACTCGCGGTGCCCGACACGTGGTGTCGGGCGGCCGAGACCCGGGGCGCGCGTTGTTGGGTCCGCGCGGTCGGACGTACGGACGTGATGATTTACGAGCCGGTCGCCGCGGCGTACGCGCGGAGACGTTCGTTTTCGGGTTTTCGGCGCGTTTTCCGAAACGATTTTGCGACGCGATAGCCGGATATCCGTATAATTTTCCCTTCGATAAACGGGTCCCGCGGGCCGGCGTCAACGACATCGGACACCGCCGGGAACCGCCGTGCCAAAGCCCGTGGCGGCGGCGGGGACACGTGCCCCGCGTCTCGCCGCGCCGGTTCGCAGCCGCAAAGGCCGGTCAATGGTCACCGGCCGCGCGTTCATATTCTCAGTTTATCGTTTTCAAACGGCAACAGCGTTCGCGTCCCGTACGGTTTGTTCGTAATACGCCGCGTTTCCGATCATCGCCGACCGTTGTTGTCGCACGTTACGGTCGCGCGGTACGCCCGGACCGCGCGGCACGAGTAGAGACGTGCGATTCCACGCGCGCCCGCCGGGTACGACACGCGGACGAACGCGCGCTGTTGCGCGGTGATATATCGCCGCGCAGAAACGCTCCGGGCCCGATAATCCCGTGTCGTCCAGGACGTTTGTTTCGCCCGGTTAATTTAGTGTTTTCGGCCGCGGCGCGCGGAGGCGTATTTTTTTAGGCAACGTGCCAAAAACACACGTCGCCCGTTCTCCGCCGCCGCCGCCGCCCCGTAGACCGTGCCCGTCCCCGTCGAGGGAAATCGACGGGCCGCGGCCGACGGGGGCCCCCCCCCATCCCGCGGCCGCGGGTCTCGCGGCGTTGTGCGGTGATCGTCGGGCGAGCGGAGGGGATCGGGGACCGGAGTGATAAATAACGAGCGCGCCCGCCCGTGGCGTCGGTCTATCGCCCCGCTAATTATATTAATGTCGCCAAGAACACCCGAACACCCGCAGCCCGCTAATTCAGAAGGCTTTTTACAGGCCATCAAACACGCGCGGTGTACGCGCGCGCGCGCGCGGCCGACGCGGCGCAATTTACACGTTGGCGGAACGGGGAGAGAAAAAAAAAATATGAATATAAACAGAGAGAGAGAGAGAAAAAAAAAAAAAGATTATTTAACTTCCATTTAATTTGCAGCGCGTAATAATGCGTACGCCGCGGGACGGGAGTATTGTGGTAATAATAACATTGCAGTCGTCGCGCAAACACGGAGAGGTGAGAACGCGGAGAACGGGATGGGAAGTGGGACAGTGTAAAGTTCGTGGTACCGTTTTTTTCGGAAACGGGATATTATTATTGCGTGTATCGAAGCAACAGAATTTCAACAGATACGATTGCAGCGTTTACCAAGAAAGGAATTATTAAATTCGATGAGCAACATAATTATAACGATTTACGGGATGCTGTGGTCGTGGTCGAAGGACTCAATTACTCGTCAATATTAGAATCTTATTTTAAGAAAAACAAAAAAGGCGTTCTAGGATAATGGGGTCGGGTGCAGCCACCGTTTATAAGTAATTTAAATGCATACGGTGAACCGTATTTTCTTTAATGATATTTGTTAAACGTGCCGATTTTTACGTTTTTCTTCTGGTTTTTCACATTCGCCGAGAAAACTCTTGAGAAAATCTAAAAATGGCCCTCCCTAAAAAACCTCCACGGCGAAATTTCTTTTTAGACAAATTGCCGTCATTGTAAGTTTAATTGCTGGTAGAAAAGTTGTCTACAGAAAAAAAAATAAACATCTTTATACAAGCTTTTACGCTCCACTCAGTATCTGAAACGTACGTACGGCTATCGAAATCAACTCAACTTCGTAGGTTAATGGTTCAAACAAATGTATTTAATAAGTTTGACTTTAACTTGTTAATCTGTCGTGAATATTACACTTCCCCCCCATGCCCCTTCACTTTCCTCATCGTTCTATCGCGAACCTCGGGGTTTCTCGTAGTTTTCGAGGTGTAACGGCGCGCCGAAACCCGAAAAACTTAAATCGATTAGGTACATCCGAATTAAAATTCGATTGACATAAATAACGATTGTCCACGTTGTCGGGCAGACGATTTTCTAAACGATTTATAAACGTGTTTATCTCGTTCGCCTAACTATTGACGATTTCCGGAGCACGCCGTTACCGACCCGCATACGTACGCGCGCAAGGTATCGCGGGGTTCGCGGACGGAACGCGCGTGTTGTGCATTGTGCGCTGTCGCAAAGTACGAACGTTTTACAACCGTGTAACCTAACCAAATCGTAACTCCTCAATCGTACCGTTTGAAATTTTCGTGGACCTTTTCTCACCGCGTTTTCGACCTTGTTAGAAATCCGGGGCGCGGAGACCGCGAAAAGGAAATCGCCGCCCGACCAACCATACGAACGTACACGTGTAACGTGCTAGCAGCGACGATGCCGCGTGGTCCGGTCGAACCTCCGAGCCGAAAACGTATTCCATATGACCGGCGGCCTCCGAATCGATGATCGTCCATTTCAAAACGGTTTCCGACGTTTTCTCTCTTCAATCTCTTTCTCTATTTTCTTCTCGTCTCGTCACGCGGTTTCGATCAGCGTACAACGGACCTCATCCGTTGTTCTTCTCCGTTTTCTAACCGCGCATTGCTCGTCGGTTCTATAGAAAATATTATTATTACATTCCGACGTTCCGGCGAGCCGCAAAAACGCGTGGACAAAAACGCCCGGACGACGACGGCGATGGATAAACAGCAATAATAATGTTGTCGCGGGTCGAACGCGGAAAAGGTATTATACAGTGTTCGTTCGGCGCGTCTCGGAGGTACCGAAAAGCCGAGACGAGATAACTCGAGCTATTGTGGTCACGGTTACCATTATCGGTCGATCGTTACGGGATCGCTCGCGGGATCGGGATCGCGGTGATTTACGCTTGGTATCGATCGTACGTGCGATCTGTCGACCGATCGATCGGCGGCGGCGGCGGCGGCGGCGGCAGCGGCGGTCCGACAGATCTCTCGAGCGGCGCGAATTTTTTCACGGCCGTCGCGCGCCGTGACACACGCCGGAAACGCCTCGAGGACGGCGAGTGCGGGCGGGAGGCGGAGGAACGGGATCGCGTGCGCTAGCGAACGTGGCCGGCGGATAAAAAAAAAAAAAAAAAAAAAACTACGACGACGACGACGACGACGACGAATACGACCCGGAGACGATATAATTAAGATTTAACAGCGCCGATAACGCGTCGATTAACGGGCGCCCGATAAAAATCGATGTGTTAAATGTATACGTCTCGTACACGTCGTGTGCGCGTACGCGCGCGGCGGTTCGACGGATTTCTTCGCCGAAAACCGTTCCCGTATAATATTTTGAAACAAAAATGACGTAGAAAAAAAAAAAATAATAATAATAATAAATACGCCGTATCGTGACCCGCCTCCGCTGTCCGGTAATATGAACGGGGGAAGGGGGGGGGCGTGCGGTTTCGATTCGTTTTATCTTTTCTCGAGCCGTTCGGTCGGCCGCGATCGATCGGACGTCATATTTCGCGCGCGTCCGGTTTCGCGTGTTTTCGCGTAAAAAAAAAAGCGAACACACATCATACGTACACCTCGTACACCTCGTACGATAACCGCGTATTTCCCCCTCCCCCCCCATTGAAAACCCGACCGCGGGGAGCTCGGCTAGGCGAAAACGGGGCGCCGCGGACAGGAGAAGAGGACCGCGGCGACGCAGTTTCCGCGGGTTTTCAAAATAGGCGCGCGCGAGAAAGACCTTTCGTTCGGATCGATCGGTCGATTTCGCCCGAAAATTCTCCCCGGTTCGCCCCGGTCGATTTTTTTTCGTTATTCCGCGGCTGTGACATCTACGGGTACGTGACGACGATGTAGAGTGGTTTGTCGACGACACTGAGCTGCAACAAGCGCTAATGCGGATCCGCCGCAGTCGATTTCTCCGCGAAAACGAAAATGTCCGTTGTGCCGTGCGCGGAAAAAATTACGGCACTTCAAATTGTGTATTATCGAACCGCGCTCGGTATCGTCTCTCGTCAAGCGACGGTCTATCGTTGCTTACAGATATAAATTAAATGACCTTACCGTACCCTACCCTCCCTAACTTCTCACCCAAAACGGTGGCCACACTCCCATCCCCAGTATCAGCTCTTTTTTTTTTTTTTTTTTTTTTTTTTTATTTTCCTGCGACTTTGTCGTCAGCGCCATTTTAGGACCGCGTTGTCAATTGATATTAGTGTGCACATAGTCTAGAGCAGGGATTCGTCATAATTCGTTTGATCATTGGAATTCATTAATTCGTCTGCGTATCCGGTCTCTGGTCTGCGCTGTGACAGTGGACAGAATCAATTCGCAATGCTGCTAGAATTGATCTGCTAGAAGACCGCAGACGCCGCGATAGTACGCGAGGCGCCAAGTGTTTGATGGATAATGTCGGAGTGCCTGGCCGGATGGTTTAAGGCCGTACATTAATCGATGTATTGCTCGTGAGAAATGCAAATAATAGTCACTGAAAACATACCGTTATAATATTATACTAATTTTAATATCGGAGTGCGCACTGCACCGTATACACCCTACAACCGCGGACCTCATAATAAATGGCTTATTGATGTCTACACACGGAAAGAAGTTTGTAATTTGCACCGAAATGAAGATATGTAATTCGCACCACTGCAGGTGGACAATTTTAGCCGGCTTCGTACTGCCGTTTTTAAAAATGCAAAAATTAATGTTTTCTTTGAGATGGATGATTTATCTTGACAATATTCTGTTTCTGAACAATGAATTTATTAAAAGTCGGTCGATATGTTCAAACATGCGTGTGTGTATTTGTTGTGTACTATTTCATTTTCTCGCTTAGAACGATAAAATGTATACATACATTTTATTTCCGGGATTTCTAATACTACCCCCGGTCATTTTATCCGGGGTTAACAATTTCAAAGTCTCGATTGTCCGTCGTAATCTATTATTCCGACCGAATACACTACGATAATCCGACCGCCGACAATCGTTCGCGACATTCGTACTACAACCGCGAAAATTACTTAAACATAACTTGTTTACAATCGAGAATTCCGCGAAAAGACTGGTGTTAGCAACAATCGCTCGCCATCACTCGTATATATATATTAATATTCACTCGCCGATACTGTAATTGCCGTTACAGAAATATGTTAAAAAAAAAAAAAAAAAAATTAAAAAAAAACAACTTCGGCGCGCAAAATTTACAAGCGTTATAATTGCCGAGACGGTCGAATTCGGCGCGAATTCACTCTACACCGGTGTATTGTATAATGTACACCGCCGCTCCACACTTATAGTTCGCACACCCACAAACGCGTACGTCCGTACGCGTATTTCAATACGGTCGTGCGCGCGTGTGTACGTACGTGTGCGCGTGTGTGTGCGTGTGTGTGCGTGTGTATGCGCGCGTGTGTGCGCGCGCGCGCGTGTACTCGGGTTATAGGTGTATATTGTAGGTAGCTATTATTGCGCGTAGCCGCTATTAATAACCAATCAATGGAGCGCGGCACCTCGCCCTGTAATTTGAATCGCCGCCGCCGCCGCCACCGGCCGGCAGCGGCCGTTCACGCGGGCCCCGCGCGCGCGCGCGCGCGCGCTCGTGAACGCGCTCCCGCCGTCGATTATCGCCGTACTTCTAATATAGCGCCGCGGGCGTTTACGACGACCGTATATAAAAAAAAAAAACACAACGTAATAATGGTACGCCGGAAAACGAGTGTGTATTACGCTAGTCGTAATGTTAGGTACCGCAAAGACGATTTATCACGCGCGGTTTCGTCCTGTCCGCCGCCTTTTCGCGTTTTCCCGGGATCTCCGTTCGGTACACGCGCGTCGCCGGTGATTTTAACATTTCGTATTGCCCCCGCCCCTACCCCCTCGCATTTCCGCGCGTTTAATCGATGGTTATATATCACGCGTGTTATTGCGTTTTGGTTTTTTTTTTCCCTACGAAATCATCGATTTCTTACGCGCTAAATAGTAATTTGAATTTAAAAAGAAGACAGACGCGGATATTTAGACGAACCGTCATAAGAACATTGTGTTTCGTACGCTGTGTTTCCGCCGGGAAAATATTTGAATATTAAATATTTAAGAATAATGTCCAGAGTTAGAAGTGAATTCCGAAAGCCTATTGGGAGTTGAATACTGGAGACGGAGTTTTAGAGATATAGTCGAATATATTATACAAAGACTGATATTTACATAGGGTCGTATTTTTCTTGTCGCGCCGGTGATCTCCGTGTTCCCTTCCGTTCGCAAGCACCGATTTGTGTACACCCTTGTTGGAAGTGCCATTGTGTCTTCCTTTCACAGAATGACACAATAATGGAAGAACGGCGAAATTTAACATGGCGCCCCCCATAATAGGATGATCGCCACGATGGGCACCGTATCGAATAGTTCAGCGTTTCCCTACATATGGGTCGCGATGAAAGAAAAACATTTTGATTGTAATATAATACAAAACAGAAATATTCGGAAAAGATCGGCGGCGAGCGAACTAAAATCATACGATATCAGTATATATATACTGTGTTTAGGGATGCGTTGTCGAGATTGACGGAGACATAATAAAACAACGATTATTATTAAAAATACAGAACTCGAAACCCATTGTTATTTTTTTCCATCCAGCCGGACAAAAGCACAGACATTCAAAATAAAATTTTATTGGCTGCAGTTGTACGATGTTATTTTGACGGAAGTATTCATGCAGATTTCTTGTACCGTAGTAGTTTGAGCACAACTGGTGCACATATTTATAACTCATTAGAATATTATTTTTTTTTCGAAAACAATATTTAGTGGACAAATCGTACAGGTGTTGTTACTACTGATGGCGCAGCATCGATGGCGGTTAGGCATGTTGGTGTGATACGAATTATTAAAATAGTAGCTCCAGATGCTAAATGGACACATTTTATGCTTCACAGAGACACACACACACTTGCGTCGAAAAAATTGTCTACCGATTTAAATGACGTTCTTGGTGTAGCTACTTTTATTGTAAACATTATTGATTGTTATGTATTGATAAGCCATTTTGGCATACTTGATTTTTATTTTTTATTGTTTTAATTGGCGGTCGCATACCCACGAAATAATGAATGCGTAAATGATTAAATGAGTCACCACAGCCATTACAAATTACAAAAATTAGACCGCTTTCGGCGGAATGCCGGTTACAGCGAAAAAAGATAGGTCGCAAAACATTTGGATTCCGGACCTAAGAGCTCGGGACGATAAAAACGTCGTTACGGCCAATCGGGGCCATAGTGGTTCGCGTGGGTATTGTGTGTACCGTGTGCCCCGTTGTATCGAAGAAAACCATTCGGAACTATCGCACGATTCGAACAGTACTGTTCGAACGCAAGTGTCTTGCAACAATGTGCAATTATACATTCAGACGCGTTATCCGAAATCCGAGCCAAAACTGTAATTACGAGAGGCCAAATTTTTTCAACGCGGTCTCGTGTTCAAATAATGAAGTATATAACTGATTTGTTTACCTATCATCTGCACAATCAATTAAACGCACAAAAAAACGAAAAAACGAATTGGAATCGGGTACGTAAATAAAAAAAAAAAAAAATTTGAAATCGATACATTTTTAACCATGTAAATAGGGATTATTCCGTTACGCGCTCCGACCGTCATCAACTGGTCGCGTTCTGACGATTCAATTATAAAATCATTATTTCATTTCATTTCATTTTTTTTTTTGAACTTCTTGAAAATCGGCACGACGACTACAGTGTTATTATAACGCGTATTATACGTGCGTGCAGTACGATATAATAATAATATTTAGTTGAAGTGAATCCAAATTTTTTCACGGAAATCCGTCCAATTATACACGTGTCGAGTGAAACGCGCGTGCGAATGCCGCCCGTCCGTCGCGTCGGTTTGCAACTCAACACTGTACGGAGACGACGACACGTTTTTATTTTTATATTCTTTTGACATAATATTTTTAATATTTACATACCTGTGGCGATGATACCCCCGGGGACGGAACAAGAGACTTATCAGGACCGCGGCCAATGGGCGTTCGTTTGGAAGGTGATTGATATGATCGATTGCGAGACACGCTTCTGACCGTTTTAAAATAACGCAGGCAGGTATTATTATTACGTAAAACGGTGAAACTGCGAAACGTATTTGTATTCCGCAGACGAAACCCAAAAATTGTTCACGAAAGATACCGCCGTCTTGAGACACACGATGTTTTTGAACAGTCCAAAAAGTAGCTAGATGGGCTACTATAGTGAAAAAACATAATAAAAAAAAAAACGTCCTATAGGATAATGGGAACGGGTGAAGCCACTGTTATAGGCAATTTAATGTATACCTGTAAGCGACGATAAAACATTGCTTACGAAAAAACGATTCTGAGCGGAGTTCAATTGATAGTGATGCTTTGTCATATTATATTATGGTAGAATAACGGTAGAAAAATTGTCTACAGAAAAAAAAAGGTCATATTGTTTTTAACACCTACGTTTCTCTTACATTTTCCCGTTTTTCCTCGGTACCGCTTCGGTTTTATCACGAAAACCCGGTTGGAAAGTCGTGACATTTGTTAAACGCAACTCGCTGCTATAGATGCGAAACACGCAACGAAAACCGTTCAGGTACGTGATTCAGGATCGGAGCGACGTATTGCCGGGCAGAATAGTCGTAGTAGAACGAAAAGCGTAAAAAGCAAATGAGTGAAAAAATCAAATCGACGTGCAAAATACCCCCAATCGCAGATCCCCGCAGATCTGTCGAATCGAATCGCTCGTCCGAATTCGAATTCGGGTGTACCGGTGTACGCGTGGTCCAAAATCGGGGCCGGTGGTCGCCAACGGGGCGAAGAAAAAACAAAAAAAAAAAAAAACTCCACCTCTCTCTCGCCCGATCTCTCACTCTCTCCGTCTGTCTCGCGTTGTTGCTCGTGGCACGAACACGAGTCCGCACGCCTGTAATTTATAATATATACGGACGGCGGCGGCACGAAAATTACAGGGCAGACAACCTATCGATAGGTTATTAATACTGTATTACAACAAATTGGAATTAAACGGCCCGTATTGAATCCCTCGTCACTCTCTCTCTCTGCGTGTTTTTTTTTTTTTTTTTTTTTTTTAAT